>MU392616.1:0-163725 GCA_022578505.1 Nemania abortiva | reverse complement strand
TTTGTGTTTATTTTTTTTGTGGTCCCAAAAACCGCGGCCCCCCCGGTGTTAAACATGAATCCATTAACCGCCACCTTGTTCATTTTAAAAACCCCCCCCCCCCCCCCCCCCACTTGTAACCACCACGATCAACAATATTCTCTACACACTATTTATACGCCTTCCTTAAGATTCCTCTCTAAGCAAGGACCTCGTAAATATTGAATTACGTTGTAGCGTGTGGTTTTGGATGTTGTTGAAACGCTAGAAAATGAAGGAAATGACCCTGGGCTCGGGTGTCACCCCGTCGGTTCTTCGGCTGCACCAGTGTGAATTCACTGCAATCCATTGCAAAGGTTGTTGAGTGTTAGCTGTTGATTCCGGAGGTAGAGTGGGTGAGTGGTTTTGGACAAATAAGGCTCTAAGCCTTGCTATGGGAAAGAGTAAGGTACTCACCGAGGTGGTGTTGATAAGGGTAATACCAGGGCGCCAGGACCTGCTTCAGATTTGCACACAAGGCAAGGCAGGGTAAGTGCTTGAATATCGTCTTACTTTCAAAGCAGCCTTTTGATCAAGCAAATGTGCATTTAAGTCTTTCTTTGTATAAGATCTTGCAAAAGTCCAGGGATGTCGGCTCTAAAAGGTGTTGGGCGGTTGGCCTTGAAGGGGATAGGGGGGTTACCGGTCCGCAGGATAATAATCAACAATGTGGATTATCTGCTGATCAGTGTGGCATCGAGTATCACGACTCTCTCGACTGTGGCTTTCGTAGCAATTGTCAGATTGTTCCAATATGGTCATGGTTAATCCAAGTAATTGAAGTCATTTGACAGATATTCCTAGGGCTGATCAAGTACTGGTGGCAAAACAAAGTCTTTGGTGGCAATATGCCATGTGTAAACCCCTTGCAGTACAGCTGTTCCATGTTATCCACTACCCACGGTAACAAGCAACAACGCTGTTGGAAAGGGTCGGAAAACTCTACAGTCTTCAGATTGATAAAAAGTCTAGATACGTCTTATCGTTACTATTCTACTAGCTTTGACTGCAATGGAGCTCTTGTTGGAAGAACGGCATGCCGTTATTGAAACAAATCATAGCTACGGAGGCTACCTACTACTTGGAGGCCATTCTCATGACTAGAAAGTGCAAACTGATTTATCACTTGACCCCGCATCACTCTATTAGTTGATCCATCTTACAGTAGGTCGGCAGAGGGTAGGTCACTATACCCCGAACTTGACAGCTCCAGGATTCCACACTCCATCCCCGTTGCTTCGTTCTTCTTTGGTGTCATACTCGGTATTCAGTGTATTCTACGGCCTACGGCCTACATCAAGCCATACGAAGTCCAGTGCATGATCACTAGCTTAATCGGCCTTCCACCTCTTAGGCGAACGGAATCCCAGCAATGTCTGATCCGCTGGCCCAACAGCCTTACGTGGTCAAGCTCGTCGAGCTTCTTCAGGGCCCAAAGAACGACAAAGGAGGTTATGACCTAAAGTAAGTCCGCTCTGAAATGCCTGTGTTTAGGCGCTGCAATAGGATTCTGAAAAGTCGGTAGTGTCGTCCTAGTGCCGGATGTCCAGTCCAGTGTGGGCTTAGACTGGGCGGCAGATACTGGAGAACCATGGCCCGGCCCGTTTTTCAAGTCCGTGACGGAGCACATCCGGATCTTTGAATTCACCTACAATGCCGACCTTCGATCCAACTTTTCGTGGACAACATTCCTGGACCTTGGAGGCTCCTTCATCGACTGCATTGCCTCGTCTAAACAGGTTTTTTCATCAAGCCGTCTGCTGAGGGTAGATGCTTACAAATCTCCAGTTCGATCAAAGCGCATTGCTTCTAGTCGGCCATGGTCTTGGCGGGCTTATAATCAAAGAGGTGAATCTCAGCTGTCGAAGACTTGCTGGTTGGCTATGGCTCACTTCTTATACAGGTCCTTGTACTGCTCGAAGATCGCCTGTACAATCCAGTATTGGCCCGCCTCAATGATCTCTTGTTTGCAGCGATTCTACTCGGTACGCCTCATTGCAAATATGGCGAGAGTACAGATGAGATGGATGCTCTTCTTAACTCAATCCAACCGCTTCAAAAGAAGCGCCTCGAGAAGATTCGGGAAGAGTTTGCTGTAGCGTGCGCACTATCCCCAAAATTCGACGGTCTCACTGCCGGTCGTCTAATATGGGTACTGTCCGAGACAAGGCCTACCAAGTATTCCTCCCAGGGATTGTTGAAGGCCAAGACAAAAGTCGTGAGTTGTGGGTTTCGCTGAGATTCCGTGCTCTATAGCTGACATTTCTAGATCGTAGATGCAGCATCCGCCACGACCGCATTGGGCGCTGGTCGCGAAATCGTAATCGAAGTCGACGCTGATCATCGGACCGTTTGCAGGCTAAAGCCAAATATGGCTTTACTCAACGACATACGCGGAACACTACAGGCATTTCTGCACAACCTAGAGATCACCTCGGCACGAACAATAGAAGGTAAGAGCCGATCCATGCCTCTTGGGTTACTCGCCTAACAGATTCCAGATGAGAGGCTCGGTAGAGGGGCAAGGCAGCTATTCGGAAGTGTGACAACTCGCACAGCTCCTGCTGAGTCGGCGCCTGGCTGCAATTCAGGTTCGTATAACGAATCACTTTGGGGGTCCAAGTGCTTAACTCTTCGCAGACGAGATCAGCCGCAACAGAAGCCCAGCTTTGGCAACCGCGGGATCCAAGGATATAACAGCATATGATGTGATTCCCGATCCGAACAGCCAGGGCCCAGTCAGCTATCTACCAAGTGTGAAACTGCCCTGCCACATACTAGGACCACCAAGCCAGGAGTGTTTTGGACGCGACAAAGTGCTCGGGCTCTTGGAAGAGCATCTCGTCCCTCCTCAACGGCATGCCAAAGGAATCTCTCAGCTTCGTTCATTTGCACTTTGTGGCCCAGGTGGAGTAGGAAAAACAACAATCGCACGAGAGTTCATCAAAAGACATAAGCAAGACTTCGACGCCACCTTCTGGGTTGGATCCGAAACAGAAGGCAAGTTGTCATCAGCATTCAATACCATCGCTGCCGAACTAGGTCTTCTAGAGCCGGTTGACTTTGGAAATTCAGTAATCAGCAGAAATAGACTGCTAGACTGGCTTTGTAATCCATTGAAGCAATCTCGTGGAATGGAAGAGATAGAAGACTTGCCAACAAGTTTGGAGCCGATGGCCAATTGGCTCCTTGTCTTTGACAATGCTGATGATCTTTCAATATTGACCGAGTACTGGCCTATCAACGGAGTGGGCTCCTTACTTTTGACCAGCCGAGATCCATTGGCAAAAGGACATATATACTCTGGCGACGGGATCAACCTTGAGGGCTTCGATAACGAAAACGCCGCTGCGTTCTTGCAACATCTTGCCAGAGGGAAGCTGCAAGTCAACCATGACGATGTAATCCACCTAGCAGACCGCATTCAGGGCCTACCAGTCCTGCTCGTTGCGATAACATCCATGATGGAAGCGTTAGGCCTTTCAGCACCGGAATTCCTGGAGTATTACCAAGAACGACAATTTCAATCTGATATCTACAAGCTCAAGATCGGGGACAGCTCCGAAAACGAACAGCGGAGCTTCTTCGACATTCTGGCTTTTGAGAACTTCGATGTGGAGGCGTTGCGTCTGCTGGAAATGCTGTCATTACTAGACCCTGACAGTATCCCAGAGTTCCTTCTTATCACGTCCAAGGACGACGTCCAATTGCCTAATAGATACCCAAACACCGAGGAAAGCTACAAGGCCGCGCGAAACTACCTTGAAAGACGTTCGCTCATCAGTCGCGACATGGACAAACAGGAATTGACCATCCATCGAGTTATCCAAGAGTCGGTTCGAGCTCGGATGTCAGATAAAGACTTTCGAGAGACATTGCAGGGTGCTATTAACCTCGTTACTATAGCCTGGGCACCTACCGCAGGTAGATGGGACTATGTGATGGATAGGTGGTCACAGTGTGGACTGCTCTTCTCGCACATCGAGACACTGCGGGATGAGTTCCTGAAGTGTCCGGACGACTACTTCAGTCGAGATGAAAGATTGAAGGCAGCCAAACTGCTGATTGAAGCCGGATGGTATGTTTACTCTTGACATTGTGTATAAACAATTCTGACATGTGCACAGGTACCACTTCGAGAAAGGCAACATCGAAGAGACCATTCCGTTCATCGACCCAACCTTCAATCTCATTCAGAACAATAATAAAGAAAGCGCTCAAGCACTGAGTGATGCACACTTCTGCCTTTCGTCCGCCTATCTCTGGCTCCGAGATATGAAGAAGCAGCAGTACCACGCTCAGAGATGCTGGGAGCTGCGCAAGGTCCTAGCACCCAACGGCCTTGATGATCTTCCGCCTAACGGGGTTTCTCTTCCTTTGTGCATTGCATACGATGAGACCGCAAGATACCACTATGACCGAAGAGAACTAGAGACTGGTCTCGCAATTACAGCAAACTCCATCAAAATGAATGAAATTCATGAGGCAGGCCGCGGAGAGCCTCATGAAATCGAGATCGGAACGTATATTGGAACTTGGCCACGCTACACATCTGCGCTTGCTCTGTACCTCTTAGGTCGACTTGATGAAGCCGAGGCTATGATAATGTCCCTCTACAACCGACATGAGAAGTACTACGGGCTCTTAAATACCCGCATTTTCAAGACTGGTGTCTCGCTATCCGCACTGAGTTTGATAAGGGCTGCCCAAGGACGATGGGACGAAAGCTTCGACCTTGCTCAAAAGACGTTGCAGCAGTATAAACAGACGATCGGTAACAACCACTTCTATACGGCAAGCGCGCATGTCAAAGTGGGAGAGCATTATACCCGATTGGGTGATTTGGACCAGGCCAGGTAGTTGCTCCTAGATCATGCTGATTCTTTTCCGCTAAAACGCTATAGTAAACACCTCGAAGAAGCAAGCCGAATCTTTGCTTTTCGACCATGCTTTGCACCGGACTTGGCGCGGGCGCAGCAGAAGCTGTCGGTCGTGCACGGTCTCCTAGGCAATCAGCTCAAAGCAAAGGGGTTGCAGCTCAAGGCACAAAGCTTGCTGAGGAATTTTGCAAGGGAGCAGGGCATTCCCATATCTGGGGCTTTTGACAGCAAGGATTACGAGAGAGCGGTACAATTTTTCCTACTCTAAAAACTCCAAAGGGGAAAGAAAAGGTTACAACGCCATACGTCGGTTCGGCCCTAGCCTCCGTAAGTATCTGAAACCTGCCCAGGCGAGGAGAATGGAGGGTACGGCTATAACGAAGAAAACCTAGAGACTGAATTTCGGCTCATTGCCATCCTGTATCTCTTTGAAATTCATACCAAAAAATGAGGTGATAAGCGTCAAGGGCAAGAAGTAGAACGCCAGCAGCGTCAAATCGGCCGTATTTTGCGCTTGTATGAAACCGCGCTGTGTATCGTTGACGACAACACGGTTCATCAGGAACAGCGAATCATCCGCACATTGCTTCGACAGGAGATCTACCCGATGTGCTAACTGTTCAAAGTCTGTCTTGAGCACACTGATGGTCGCCTCGACGATCGCCTGGTGCTCTGTGTCTGTTGCGCGCGGCCACGTGGGTCCGCCGCCCACCATGAGGCACAAAATGATGACCTGAAGGCGTTCCGCGTGGGAGTCAAGGATGCGCTTGTAGTAGGTTAGCACCTAGGCGACTAGAGACTCGAGGTGACCACGCTGCAGCAACTAATGATCCGAGGAGCGTGCGATTAATAGCACAGTGGCTTATTACTGCAGGCCGGCTGACGATGTATAATTTGGCAGCTAGCATCGGTGGTAACAGGGAATAACTACGGCGCCCAGAGCACAGCAGGGAGGATCGCGGCCGTCTAATCGAGGTGGTGCAAGAACGGATAGAGGAGCTAGAGGAGCATCTTAGCCACCAGGGAGTCAGGTAGCGCAAACCGGCGGGAGGTCCGCCAGCGACTCGCTAGAGGCCTTGCGATAGCCTAAGGCATGGTTTTCGCCTACGAAAAGAGAAGATTTGCTGCGCCAGCGATGGTTCTGCAGCTTTGATTAATAATAATAACACACAACATTTAACTAGGCAGGGAACTTGAGACAGATTACGTATAAGTAACAAAGCATAGTAGAAGCAGTACAGTAGTATTGCAGCGCAAATACTACTACTAACAGAAAGGCACTTTGTAGGCCGAGGTATAGCGTTGCCATGCTAGTATCAGTAGGTAGAGTCTGGCGTTTAAGGGTAATTAATAACTGGTTGTCTAGTTGCTTATATGGACCGTTCTGTGATGCATATATCAGTTTTATAGAAACGGTTTCCATGTTTGTGCAATTACGGTTATATCCAATGCATTGGAAATTATGCAAGTTTTGCTTATGTTATAAAAAAGCGGGACTTGCTCAGGACAGGGCTTAGGCCTAGGCTAAAAGCGGCATGGCCTAGGTTTGATAGTAAAACCTATCTTAGAGGTACCATAGATAACCTACCTAGGCACCTAAAGGTTAAGCATGATGCGGCGGTCTCAAATTCCCTACGCCTATTTACCTCTTTCCCTCTATCAATTGATCTGATACAGGGCCGGTACAACCATTTGCCGAGTCCTTATGTCTTAATTTCCTTTCCCCTTTTCACCGGCGAGAAGGTGTATTGCCAACCGCCATGAGCTATCGACGTCCAGTTTGGCTGTTGGCTCGAAGCCTACCAGCCAACCCCGCCAGATCCTTCTCCCACGCGCCGAGACAGCAATTTCAATCTCAGGGCCCCCGACGCGCCATTCCTTTGCCGTACATCACTGAAGTCACTGTAAGAAAGTCAATCGGATTTTGCTGCGTTGTACGCTGACGATGCAGTCTGGTGGCTGGAGAACATGTTTGTAGTCGACTCAAGCGCCCGGCTGGACGAGAGCTGATTTTCATGATTAGATGACATCTTCTCTAAGTTGTTACAAGTAAGTTTGTCATCTAGTCCGGTGCGGCGGGCCGGGAGATTAAGCTAATAGACTACTAGGAACGTATTGTTTGCCTCAATGGGCCGATCGACGACACCGTGTCTGCCTCCATCGTGGCGCAATTGCTATGGCTCGAATCTGACAACCCAGAGAAGCCGATTACCATGTATATCCATTCACCCGGGGGCTCTGTCACAGCAGGCCTCGCTATATATGACACCATGGCGTATATTCGGTCGCCGGTCTCGACGGTGTGCTTGGGCCAAGCGGCATCTATGGGCTCGTTACTCCTTACTGGCGGCGAGAAAGGAAAACGATTTGCCTTGCCACACAGTAGCATTATGATACATCAGCCGCTTGGTGGAACTCAGGGCCCAGCTAGCGACATCTTAATCTACGCAAGCCAGATCCAACGCACGCGTGAACAAGTGAACGAAATATACAAGAAACATCTGAATGGTGCAATTGGGTACGAGAAGTACACGCTGAAGGAAATCGAGGACATGATGGAACGTGACAAATATCTCACCGCCCAAGAAGCTAAAGAGATCGGCATCATCGACGATATTCTCACGCGGAGGGACGATAAGAAGGTGCGAGATGGGGCCGCTGCGGACAACAGCCAGAATCAAGATTCACGAGGTTGAGGAATTGAGGGGGCGCCATGAGAAATTCTGAGCCTTAGTTACTACACGTTAGTCACGACTAGTAGCTCGAGAGCATGAAGGGAAATAAGGACTACATGGTATACACTGGCTGCTATAGCTTTACTGCTGCAGTAAAGCGCCATGCCTTGACTACCTCGACTACCTAACCTACAAATACACCGTGATGACGATTATCACTATATAAGTGGAGCTATGCATATCAATGCTGTCTGGACTCTAAGGGTCGGCATTAGATAGGCGGTGTGAACGATCTTAAAATTATGTTACGGAGATCTCCTTCTGATCTAGAATCTATGAGGCCTAAACTACATAATATGGGCGTGTTTACCAGTCATGTTTGGTATGTAGTCTATGTGTGTATACTGGACGTGTTACCCGACGACGATTGTGATAAGTCCGATCGTTATTTAGTAAATTAGTATACCGCATCTTGTCAGAATGCTTGCTCCAACCACTGTCTCGCATGCCTACACCTTCACAACATCTTACCCACTTAATAGAGGTATTTTGGCTGGTAGTATACCCATTCACAAGCGTAGCGTATAACGACGATCGATCGGGTATCCCTCGTGGCAGCAGGGAACCTCATCCTATCCCACTACACTACGCAAGACATCCCGAGATGGAGTACATACAAGCATGTCCCCTGGTGGGCCCCAAATGAATGAATAGTGCTCCCTAATTGGCTCGTGCTACTTCCTAAATCGGTAATCAGGGACTTTTGTCAAGGTGGAGCTAGATCTGCTAGGGGTTCGAAGCCGGGGATTGGTTGGACTAGCCCTTAGGGTACGGTAGTTGTAACGTACCTACAGTAGTATTAGGAACTAGACGGCGCTCTCGGTACGGTACGGTACGGCATCTAACTTACCGTAGACCCTAGAACAGAGGGCATGAATAACTTTGCCTAAGTCTTTCTCGACAAGCGAGGACCTTCTAGTCAACTAGAATATGGTATATACATATAAGGGTAGGTTCCTGGTAACTAAAGTGTGACGCCTGGCTGATTATCCTTATATGCCCTTGCTCCGTTTGCAGCCCCACACTACCTACCTAGCCTGCATGAGGTACTACAAGTAACTACATGTATGCCACTGTCAAGCCTGTGTGTAACGTCATCTACATAGACTCGGGGACCGGCCAATCCGTCAGTTATCTCTTTGTCCGTAGGGGGAAATGTGATTGTGAGAGAAGTAAGCCGGAAGAGGGACAACCTGGCAGACCCGACGCAACGGTTCTAATACATGATCTGCTTTCTTTTGGTTGGTGTGCTGAAATGAGCCCCTTTCTCTGGTACCTACGTAGCACTCGTCGTCGTCAACTTGAAGTAATTCGAAGCACTTACCTCGCTACTACTACATAACACATTACCTACTACCTACTAAGTACACACTACCTATATGCGTAGCCCAACGAAGCCAACAGAATACATACATAGTACCTACTGATGATAAATCACTCCCACTACTGTACGACGTTGAGCATTAAGCATTGTGTTGTGGATACCCAACCCTTGTCATTCATTTGTTCTTTATGTTCTACAAACCCAATTTCACCCCCGGCCCTCTTCCCCACGCGGCCCCCTTGGATTTCTCGATTGTCTGATCAATGGCTTCCTAGCCCGCCCGCTCTCTGCTTCTACGAACTTCCTACAGGACCCTAGCCGCCCGGTTGCGCTACCTACCTCGAGCTACATATGTAGGTAGTCTAGTCTAGGAACGCAACTACCTGTAGCATACTATACTTACATGATTACTTACATCCTGCTGCATACATATAAACTTGGCTACCATTTGCTTTCCTCAGCCTGCCATTTGCATCATTCCTACTTCCCCACGAGAACGTCGTCGCAGAGTCCCCGTGACTGAGTTTTGTTTTATATTCGCGCGAACCCTGCCTGTGGCTCGGCACTACTGAGTAGCAACCGGCGGCTACCTAGTCACATCATATCCCTTGGATGTCTTTACCTGGTGGGCAGCGAGCCCGCCTTCCACGCCATCGCGATGAACGAGTATATATTCGTAGCCAACAGCTATGCGCCAGCGAGCGCGCCCAACTCGGCCCTGCTGGTCGCGCACCGGCCCCAGCGGAGTCCTCCTGTCCTGCCGTCTTCGATTCCCACGCCACCTGCTACCCTGTCGCCTCAGTCGATTCAATCGCCGCCCGCGCAGACTTCCCCCGACGAATCCGTCACCCGTAGCCAGGAACCCGAACCAACCAAGCCTTCGCCAAACCAGATGCAGTCAGTCTTTTCATCCCAGACAGGCGAGTCGTATCGTTCGCAGCAGCACACAGCCCAGGTATGGGAGTCGCACAAGGAAGAGATACGCAGATTGTATCTGGACGAAAACCGGCCTCTCAAGGAGGTCATGGCCATCATGCGACAAAGAGGATTCAGGGCTACGTAAGTCGCCTGTTAGCCGTGTGATATCTGCAAGCCCCCTAACAGGACAGCCAGTGTGAGAATGTACAAGTCGCGATTCGACAAGTGGGGTTTCAGCAAGAATAACAGCAAGCGCGAAGTCGTCACAATGCTCCAAGTCCAGCGCCAGCGAAATGCTCTCGGCAAACGCACAACCTTCCAGCGGAACGGGCGCGAAATCGCCATCGACGCTTACCTCAAGCGCAAAGGGATATCGCAATACGACCTCGCGGAACCGGGTATAGCCGAGAGCCTGCCGGAGCATCTTCGATGTGTTACGCCGCCGCCCGAGACCCCCTTGGCTATCCAGGTGGGAGGAGCACTCTCGTTGCAGGAGCTCGTGCTCCAGACTGCAAGGGACCTAGCGTGGAATCCGTACTGCCCTGCCGACTTCCCTCTCGTGACGTCTTCCGCTATCTATCGCGGCGACGCCTTACGGTGTGCTATCACAGACATAACAAATGCAGATTGGCTGTTCCACGTCGGCCATTACAGTAGAGGCGGCGTGATGTGTGAGCAGGGCTTCAAGTCGTTGCATTTGATGGTCACCAGGCCCTCCATTTTCGGACTACTCCATCTACTGTTGTTTCACCTCGACGCCTATAACAAGGGTATAATAAAAGAAGTGTGGAGATATTTAGCTGCGTACTCCGCGACCATCAGAGTTGACGGTCCACTCGCTCGACTATTTCAGGGAATATCCAAGTTTATCAATACACATGAATTTGACGAATACTGGAATTTGATTTTCGAATGCACAGAAAGGCTCCTATTGATCGATGAGCAGAGTTCAGGTCTCCCGGAGGGGACAGTAGCCCGGCTCTACCCATTGATATTTATTCCACGAGCACATCAGTACAAACAGGGACCCTATCGCCGTCTTCAAAACAGATGCGATTGGAATCGCCTAACCCGTGGTACAAAACCACGTGTTCCAGAGGAAATGGCGATTTATGAGGCCAGCGAGCTTCTTATTATTGGTGCACAGAGCAACTGGCAAGGCGAGAGGGTTCTCGAGCTCGCCGAGTCTGTGCTTGAGAAGACCAAACAATTTGCATACAATGTCGATTTCTTCATCTACATTGCCTTGAATGCACTGGCGCATTACTACCGCGCAGATTTCAAACCGGGCGACCCAATTAGTAGTCCTAAACACCAACTTTCCGTGCAATACCTCGAACAGGTTTGCCAGTTGTCAGAAGGCAAGTGGGATCCTGACCTTGGATACTTCATGGGCGACTTGGAAAAGCTCGAAGATTGGTATCGTGAGGCAGGCGATACCTTAATGGCCGACGAAGTACATCGAAGGTGGAGAGGCTCACTCGAGCTCATACCGATGCAGTGGGAAAGAGTGCACTGAGGCGTATTGCAACAGGCAGCTTTCAAATTCCGGTCACTTGCCCCGCCCCAAGAGGGTTTCTAGGCACACTAATTCATGAACAATGTTTCTACCAACAACGGATTATCGCGCCAATTAAACACAGGAATATTAAAAGACGCCTCTACTTTGAATCGGACTGTGGGCACTGAGCGGCGATTATTGAAGGTACGATTGAAAATTAACTTTCGTCTTTTATCGGAGGTCATCACAACCAATAGCAGAGAATTGCTCTACAATCGAGCCCCTGACCTGTGATGTCCGTGGAGTTACACCGATACTATCCACTCAAAAGACTCGGACCTACTCGTATAGGCCGCTGTGCGAAAGTAAATTTAGGGGCAAAAGTCTTGTATGCCCCTCCTACACGAGAGCAATAAGGGTACGATGGCACTACCTACAGCTAAGGCACATAGCCTACAAACCCTCATCATAACATAAGTCGCGGCAACAGCCATTTTAGAAGACGGAGTGCAGATATTTCCACAACTCACAAACTCAGCGAGGACCGATAAGTCGTCGCCGAAAATATACGGGGCATCTCGCCTCCTAAACGCAAGATAGGAAAAGCCTCATTACTTGGTCGTATGAAATAGTGCATTAGCGATACTTTCAGTGTTTACTATACGACGAGATCGGGTGGACTACGAAAGGTGTCCTCCAAATACACTATATTCCTCTAAGGTAGATATATGTGCCTGTTCGTAAACCATTGAGTCCGAGCGTGCAAACTGTGGCCCAATGGCCTAACCAAAAAATTGGCTATCTCGAAGACAACCACCCACGCTATTCTCCAAGCGCGACTCGATCTCGCCAACAACCCTTTGGCCCAGCTAGTTACGAGTTGAGTGGTGTGGCTACACGAAGACTAGCGGATAAAACGGGTAAGAATGCCGTTTGCCCATCCGCCTCTACCCGTTGTTATGCACCAAGTTAGAGCGGCATCCGCCTCTCGTCGTTCGATTGGTGGCCTGGCTCCTAGATTAGTTGTCTGTTAGCTGCTTGCACAATCAAACACCCTGTATGCATAAGCATGAAGCTGGCTAGCTGCTTGGAATAGGGGTGCGAGACATGGAAGTTGGTTTGGGCCAGGGCAGTGAATGCAACGTCAGGCATGGTGTGCTTACGTCTTGTATGTAATTGGAAGCGAGTAGCCTTGCTTCGATCGGAGTATTTCGATCCCAACGTAACTCACCGGTGGCCGGGTATCGACGTTGTGAGACCACCCTTACACCATATCGCATTGAACAAATTTGGAGAAAACAACCGCCACCGAAAACCAAGGATAGAGTCACGGTGGCCAACTGCGAAGGGAGAAACGCCTTGTGACGCCATTCCCGTGCCTTGGAAAATAGAGGACCAATATGGCGCACTGTATGCCGAACCGGAGGCGAATGTCGGTCCCGAGGAGTCGGTTCGGGTGTTTCATCCCCGCGAACCGGTGGGGCTCGGCCGCAGTACCTACTCTACAAACCTACCTACGATGGGTAGTACTCAAATAGAGCAAAGGGATGGCTTGCACACGGGGCCAACCTACCAACTGCCTAGGCAGACTTTGACGTTCAATGCGAAATTTCCAACCGGGAAACAGTATCCCATTTTCGAATATCAACAGCTTCGTAGCGGATCGCCCCCCTGACAAAATGCATAACTTAGGTGAACGGGGTCATAGCCACTATCAAGTTGAGGTTGTTCCAAAAGATCCAATAAAAAAGAATTGCGCTTATACACATTGCTTGCTTATATAAATAGCCCATATATCTAATTCAGTAATAGAGTAATTTTTTTTTTTTTAAAAAAAAAAGTATGTTAATAGTATTGACACCGTTGATACAGCGTATAGTTGTTACAGGCTTACCCTTACTATCTATAAGGTTGTCAAACTGAAGGCGCAGAAAGACGAGGCCCAGCTATCACTTTGAATGCCGTTTCGGCTAGGTGACTTTAAAAGTGGAATAACGGGGCTTCTTGCATAACTAGATACACCCAATAAAACAATAATACTGTGCTCGGGGAACAATTTTATTGGTATATCTTGCATATGCAAGAAGGCCCATTATTCCACTTTTAAGTCACCTAGCCGAAACGGCATTCAAAGTGATAAGAGGTGGCAGGTCTAGGTGGGCTCCTCTAGGCCTACGAGGGTGAGATTCTTCAACTTCCTAAGGCGGCAATTTTCCACATTGGGAAACCATCATTCCCGACATCTGGACAAATATTACTTCTCAAATATTTGTCCAGTCAATAGGATTTCCACTTTGGGTAATTTTTAAGATTTCCTCTTTTAACTCTGGAGAGGGAGGAGTGTTTTACAGGAACTACCTAGACCTACCATCATTCATAGCTGAACTGGACCCGGTCTCGACTTAGTTTGATGATCTTGTAGCGCAAATCAATCCGTTCAACATTCGTCACAGTATATTCATTTAAATGGTTATTCAAATGGCGCATTAAGTAATATTTGTTAGAATTGAACATATGTTTTTACTACAACGAAATACCGGATATTCAGTTCGGCCAGAATTGAGAATAAACGTGACTATCTTTTGCGCGTATACTGGGTGGGCACAACAGCACTTTTTGAAGACTAGAAGACCTTTGGCTGCTTCCTAGGTTTGGCCCTTCTGTTACTTAGGTAGGTATCCTTGGTAGAAATAGGTAGAATACGGGGGCTGTTCATCCAATTGAGTGGGGTCTAGGTCGGGTCCAGCTATGAACCATGGCAGGTCTAGGCGGGCTCGTGGCCACTGCCAATACTTGCAAGGCACGTTTTATTGAACAAACACCAATTATATCTACAGCGAAACCTAGCCTCTACCTTTCAAAATAAGAGGACCATGGCAAATCTACCATCTCTAGACACACAGGCTAGAGTCGCCAGCGACGGTAAGAAAATATTTCCTCTTTTTCTATCTATATCTAAATATAGAATGAAGAGAAAAGAATAGGTAAGCTAATAATGTCATCGTCTCCTTAAGCGGCCCAGAGCTTCGTGGAGCACTACTACGACTCTCTTAACAAGCGACAACCCCTGGCGCAGTACTACGCCAGCACATCCCCCCACCTGACGTCCGCGTCGGTGAAGCCCGACATCAGCATCAACGGGCGCGTGGTCGAGTCGGTGGCCGCGTACGAGGCGCTCCTGGACGCGCAGGGCAGCCACGTGCACTACGACATCGCGTCCTTCGACGCCCACCCCGTGAACCCGAACTACGCCCTCGGCTGTCCCGACGCGCTGTCTGCGGCCGCGGACGGGAGCGAGGTGGGAGGAGGCCCCGGCCGAGGCAAAGTCGCCAAGTCCGTCAGGGACGGCGACCGAGTGAGCTTCGCGGTCCAGGTCAATGGGACTATCCGGTACGGTAAGCCGGCCGCTACTACTACGACTACGGCGAGTAGTGTCGCAGGCGGAAAGGATGCGAGCGCGGAAGGCGCGCCGGCCGAGGAGGCGTTCAATGAGGCGTGGCTCTTGGTGCCGCATTGGGAGGCGCTGGGTCGGAATGCCGCGCGCGGGCTGAGGAAATGGGTGGTTGTTAGTCAGAACTTCCGGGCTTTTTGAAGGGTCTGTGAGATGAAGGATGAAAATCGCTAGATGCCTGTTGCCTGCTAACGCGACACCCACTTGTGCGGGACGGGAATGAGAAAGGTACGGCATATCGAATCCTAAGATTTCTACGTATGGGCTCAAACTCAGGCTCGGGGCGATGAAGCCGCTCATTGGGCGGGAAAGCCGTGGGAATGCATAGAGTGGCATGCGTTCGGATATCCAGAGAGCTCCCAGCACGGCCTGACGGTTCTTGAGCGATACATAGAGAACAGGTCACGGATTGGCAAGCTTCAAACCCTCTGTGCAATACCTCCTCTGTAGGAAGGGAGCAAATTACCGCAGTTGCCTGAGAATTGCATCTGCGCGGAATTATAACAAGAAATGAATCTACTTTTATGCTCCCCAATCGCTGTATGCCACGCCAAAAAACTTCTCACACGGAATAAAGTATATTATTCTATCTATCGCTCACGAAGCCGCTGATCCTCATCGGCCCCATGCTACTCGTCTATTTTGTTTCAATTCTTGTAGTGTCCTATTTCTTCAAGCGGGATCTATCGTATAAACATTCTCTATACCCAGCAAGACCGGTCCCCAATCCCGTCGGAGGGGGAAGCCCCAAAAGCACCATAGATATCTCATTGAAATAATTCGGATCCCCGTTACGGCGGAATCCCAAATTCCCAAAAAGGCGAATGCTCCCGGCGTTACCGGCATTGATCTTCGCCACCAGTCTTTTCAGCTTGACCTCGTTCGGCGACAGCGACGCCCCGCGGGCGTACTCGCTGATAACAGCGTCGAGGTTCTCGGCGAGGAAGTGCAAGAATGCCCGCACGGCCGCCTCGCCCAGCCCTTTCCCTCTGTTTTCGCGGGCCGCGATCATGATGTCTATTTCGCCCTGCAGACCGAGCGTCTCGCCCTCTCCCTTGCTATTGTCTCTTTCTTCATGGTTGTCGTCGTCATCATCATCGCAAGGCGTCAGGAATAGATTCACGTCTCCTACCATGCGGGCCGGCGCATCGTCTTCGCCAGCGTGGATCGTCGACACGGCGGACCGCGCATCCTCTGAACCTGCCTCTGCTACGGCGGGCTGGCACACAATGAATGTCAGCTTGTCGTGGGCCGTGCGCCACGACTGCTGGTTCTCGTATTCCTCGTCGAGAGTCAGAAGGTCGGAAGCAGTTGCCTCGCGGAGGGCCTAGACGTGGATTTTATTAGTTGTAACTATTTATATGGGTGTAAGAAAATCTAAGTGACGGCCTGCGTGATAGTCTCCTACGTTGATTGGGGAATAGAGGGGAAGGCCGACGAAGGAACATTGGAAAACAGAGTTCCGAGACGATGAAAATAAACGCATATCAATGATTCCTACCTCATCTTGCATCCATTCGTGATACCGCTGGACAAGGTGCGCGTCGTAAGGCACTAGGAGGATTTGGGGGGTAGAGACAGCTGCATCGTACGTAGCCTGTTAGCATTCGACTCCCGGCTCTCACAGCCTCGCATTCTTGCAAAATGATGCACTAGGAATGGAAGTTGCTCTGCATCTCCTTACCTATATTCTCATTGACTTTCATATTCTAGGTGAATTTAAGATGGGAATTAAGATGAGAAGAATGTAATGAAAACAAACTATGGTGTGTGAGTTGCGCTTGAATTTAGGGAGTAAGAGAAGTGGAGAGCTTTTTCGGTGATTTTCCTTGCTGAGCCCCAAAGTCAACATGAGACACGTGAACACAGTATAGGGGCCACAGACGAGTCTGCATCCTCGCTGCATACTGAAATGAGATGTTTATTTGTATTTCATGGGTATCATCCTGGTTAGGTAGATTACGCCTGCATTACATCGTACTAGATATAGCACGGCTCTAAGTGCCCTGGTTCGGACCGTCTATATATGCCGCATGTTTTATACGGCTTTAGCTTACCAGCGTACATCTTTCCTACACTCCGTCTACGTTGTTCAGTCTTCTACGGGTAGAAGTGGGAAGAGGCTGCCCTGGGATCCTCTGCCGAGGTCTACCAACGGTGTTCCGTACGAGTCATCCCTGTAAAGAACCGCATCCTCGAGGCTTCGTCTATCAGGGTGCACACCAAGTCGGTCAAGGAGTTCCGAGGCTTTCTCGGGTATGAAGGGTTGCAAAAGAATGCCCACAATGCGTAGCGACTCCGCGGCCAAGAACACAGTCTGCTCCACGCTGACCGTGTCGCCTTCCTTGCTCTTTACCCACGGCGCAGCCTCTTGGAAAAATTTATTTGTCTACCCTGTTTGTCAGTTGTGCCTACGTGCAACACATCGTATACAAGGAGGCATATTTGCTCTTACCTCGAAGACAGCTTCCATGATCTCTTTCAGTGCCCAACTGGGGTTTAAAGCCTTCATCTGATCATCTGCTTTCTCGACGACTTGCTCTAGAAACGCTCGGTGATTTTGCACTAGAGGCAGCAATGACGGATCTTGCGTCTTTGTCATGTTTTCCACGGCTTGCCTTACGCTCCAGTTCTTTGGCCGCGTGACTCGGTGGAGCAGATTGCCCAATCCACCTTGCAGCCCCTTTTTGTATCTCTCAACAATGAAGGCATTATTATAATCGGCGTCTTCAGAGACATGGCCGCTATAGATCAAGTAATAGCGCATCGTATCCACACCCCAGCGGTCGAGAGCAAAGAAAGGATTGACAACGTTGCCGACCGACTTGGACATCTTCTGCTTGCTCATCAGCCAGTGGCCGTGACTGAGCACCTGCTTAGGCAAGGGTAGGTTCAATGCCATCAAGAAGGCGGGCCAGTATATGCAGTGGAATCTGACAATGTCTTTGCCCACTACGTGCACATCGGCGGGCCAGCCTCCTACGTGCTCAGAGCCGGGCTGCCAGACTGGATACCCCGTTGTAGTGATGTAGTTTACTAGGGCATCTAGCCACACATAGATTGTCTGACTAGGGTCATCGGGCACGGGTATGCCCCAATTTAGGCGACTAGTAGGGCGGGAGATGGAAAGGTCCTCGAGGTGGTTCTCGACCCAGTCGATGACCTCGGAGAACCTGTTTCCAGGTACTACCCAGGCCGGGTTGTCCCGATAGAACTCAAGCAGTCTGTCGCGAAAGGCGGTCAGGCGAAAATGGTAGTTCTTCTCTTCGGTCCACTCCACGGCATTCCCAGTCTCGATCGAGGCGATGATGGTCTTCCCCGTCATGGGTGATACGCGCTTCTCGACCATGTTGTCGGGGTAGAAGGTCTCGTCGCTCACACAGTACCAACCCTCGTGCTTGTTCTCGTAGATGTATCCGCTGTCGCGTAGACGCGCCCAGAAGTATTCGACGGCATCGCGGTGCTCGGGGTCGGTGGTACGGATGAAGCGGTCATTGGCGATGTTCGCTTTCTTCGCGAGGTTTTTGAAGGTCTCGGCGTTGGCGTCGCAGAGAGCCTTGGGGTGCAGATCCTGCAGCTCGGCGGCGCGCTGGACTTTCATGCCGTGTTCGTCGGTGCCGGTGCTCAGGTAGGCTTCTCGGCCCTTCAGGACCTCCCATCGCTTGAGGACGTCAGCAACGAGCATGGAATAAAGGTGGCCGACGTGGGGAGCTAGGACAGGGACAATTAGCCGTGCTCTTCACCGCCCGCCCAGACCCGCGACTAGGAATTGTCTTACAAGCATTGACGTAGAAGATGGGGGTTGTCACATAGTACGGCTTGTCATTCTGTCGTCTCAAGGACCTGCTACTGCTGCTACTGCTGGTGGTGTTAGTGGTGCTAGTGGTGCTGGTAAAGCGCATCTGTGTCTGTCGATGCGCTCTGCACGACTGGCACACCCAACCATTGCGCCGGACTGACGCTACCTTGAGTGTTGAAAACCGTCGGCTCGACGCCGCCATGAAACGCTCCATGACTCCATGCGTTGATCCGGCTTGGCGACGTTTTTTATCGGTGCGGTCGAAAGATGAGACTATGCCACTAAAGCTAGTTATATTTTCTTTTTTACATAGAGCAGAGCTTATCGGCTAGACCTATGGGAACCTATCTAAGTTGGGAAAAAGTGGACCACTAGGAAACAGTCCAGTATTTCGCAGTTAAAAAAGGCCTCCTTCCAAGTCGCTCGCTCACCGTCAATCATTACCGTTCATTGCGTATTCCTCGCCGTGATTTTGTGCTATAATAGCGTGCAATTCCCTCTACTGTAAAATTCCGGCGGTGTGTCATAAAATGGCACAAGTGTTTCGAACGTCTGTCCCAACCCTCCAGCAAAATACAAGCAAGAACAGGGGTAGAATGGGCCTGCAACTTCGAGCAAGATAAGAGAGGCATGCTGTTCGGGGCCCCGTGTTGCCTCGAAGATTAAAATCAAATGCAAGCGGAAAGAGAAAGGTCGCTCATTCACACAACGCCTCATAGAACCCGCCACAGCGTAGAAACGCAGCCCTCTCATAACGCCTGTGCTCGACCGGATATAGGCAAGTGTCGTTGAATGGGAAGATAAAAAGCTGACTTGCGTCTGAGGATATCTCGGCATTCCCCCAGAAGGTAGAAACCCTTCTTTAAAGGGCATGAAATCGTGTAGTTGTTCTCTGCGGAACGCTCGGGGACGATGGGAGTCACAGCGCAGCGGCTGTAATATTTTACTTCAAGATCCCCGGAAAAGGAAGGATAGGTCACCTGGCGTAAGGGACTCCATAGCTGCGTCATCCGAGTTGATGGTGGAGTGAATCATGTGGGTTTTCTTCTCCTGGAGGAGGACCATCCTGCTCTCTACCGAGTCCTCAATGCAGAGACGTGTAATTGTACATGGACGGGTCTGACCAATGCGATGGCAACGGTCAGCCGACTGCCACTCGGCAGCTGGATTCCACCACCTGTAATAAGTAATCGGTTAGTGGTGGTGGTGCAGAGTACGCGTGATTATGGAGTTGGAACAAACTTACGGGTCGACAATAAACACCTGCGAGGCCTCGGTCAAGTTGAGTGCGACACCACCTGCCTTCAGAGAGACCAGGAAACACTCCACCTCCGGCTTCTCCATAAAGTGTTTGATAGACGCTTGGCGTTGCGCTGGTGTCATACTGCCATCCAACATGACTGTTGTGATCCCAGCACGCCGGAGGCGCCACTCGATTAATTGAAGCATGGTAGTGAACTGCGAGAAGATAATCGATTTGTGAGACGCATTATCGGATCTTAGACGGTGGAGTTCGTGAACAAGCAACTCGATCTTGGACGACGATGTCCAGTTTTCCATCTTGATACGATTGATGATGGATGACTTCTTGACTAGCGACTCATCCTGCTCAATACTTGGCTGCTCAAGATCAATGGATAGGGGAATGTGACATCGCGGACAGTCAGGCTCGTCTTGCGAGGCGAGATAGCTCGCAGCACACTGACGGCAGAAGTCATGTTTACACTTAGATCGAATCGCTTCCTCGGCGGGTTCATCGCAAATACAGCAGACCAAAATATTCTGCCCCCCTTCCCCCGACTTTTTGAGAATAAGATCGGGATGATCTGCTACTTGACGCATCTGCATGATCAATCCGAAAATGTTGGCGTAGTTATTCAAAACGACACCTTGAGCCACATAAGTGTTGAATTGTCGTTCGGTGTTGGACATGATGCTACCAGCAAAATCGTTCTCTTCTTCACCGAAGAACTGCCGGTCAACGTAAATTTCCTTGACGGGTAGTTCCATGACATTAGTATGGTCCTTTTTGAGACGGCGCAGCATGATGCGATTAGTCAGGAGACGAAGCTTCCTAAAAGCCTCTTTACCCGACCCAGTATTGCCGTATTTCTGAATCGGGTTCAGAAGCTCTTGGTTGAAGACAGATACATGTCGCATGGCGTAATGGTCGCCTGAGACTTGTTAGCAGAAGAACAATGCCTAAGAACAAGGAGACCAACAGTGTTTGCATTTACTGTCTTCGGTCATGGACCACTCAAGAGCCGAGCAGGGGCACTCTTTGCAGAAATATGAAGCATAGGGCGCAATTTCGAGAAATCGAATAAGTGAGAAGAACTCTCCAATCCGATTTTGAAGCGGTGTTCCAGTTAAGCACCAGCGATAGGTAACGTTCAAGGCGAAACACGCTCTAGCTGTCATTGTGGTCCGTGTCTAGCCCACGTGGTCAGCTATAGCTCCAGAGACTAACATGTTTTAACATACCTTGATGCAATGAGCTTCGTCAAGAATTACGCGATGAAACTTGATCTGATGTATCGCGCTCTTCTCTTTGCACAGAACGTCCTTCCGCTTGATACCCTTCTCTTGCTTGCGATACAGCGACTCCAGGCTATTGTAGGACATAATGATGACATCGAATTTCTTCAGCTCCTTGACTGATAGATTCTTGGCCTTGGCATTCGTTCCATGGAAGACAATCGTCTTCAATCTATTCCCAGTGTAGGTGGCAATCTCGTCTTGCCACTGTCCTAGAGCAACCGGTGGGAGAAGTACCAATGTTGGTATTTTGACTGGATAGTCGGACATGATAAGCGAAACAGCTTGGATAGTCTTACCAAGACCCATCTCGTCTCCGAGTAAACCGCCCTTCCATGATGTCTTCTCCATCGCCTTCATCCACGCTAGGCCTTGAAGCTGGAAGGGCTTGAGTTGTAGAGAAATCGTAGTAGGCTGCGTGGCCGTGCCCGCGTTTAGGTCTGGCATATTTTCGAGATCCTGCCACATTGTGTTGAGCTCTGGGTGATTGTGCTCAAGTCTTAATCTGTCATTTTTAGTGCGCCTGGAAGAACGTGGCATACGGGGGGTAGGAGGAAAGACCGGAGGGCGGTTAGTCGGATTTCCACGCCCAGTCCCGCCACCAATCTCAGATTCAGAATCGTCAGAAGCGTCAGAAAGGTCAGGATGACTGTCGAAACTATCGTCATCTAGTAAGGAGCCAATTCCTTGGTCATCGACTTCGACATCGATATCTTCATCAACATCCGTGTTCAAAGCAGAGCTTGAAGCGCTAGTAATCTCATTAATCCTCTGTCTCTTGTGTGGTCGTTTGTGTATATCAACGCCATTCACTTTGCCGCCGGAAGTTCCACGAGGCGCAGTAAGTTGGGCCATGGAAGATATGCGCTTTGGCTTAGCCTTAGAGGGGCGGAAGGCGACGAGACCACTTTCAGAGTCACTAGCAGACGAAGTGACTCTAGCTCTTCGCTTGACCGGGATAGAAGAATTGATTGAAGAAGCTTTCTGGTCTTCTTCACGTTGTAACTTGCGAGCAAGGACAGCACTAGGGGATTGATCGTCGCCATAGAGTTCAACATAATCTTCATCCGAGTCCTCGTTGTACGAGGGAATAGAGCGACGGGTTCGTTTGGGTCGGACGACGGCGGATGAACTAGCCGGCTTCGCTGCTCCTTTACGGCACCTGCCATCGTCGACGTCATCATCGACATCATCGTCATCGTCGTCAGGAGGAAGTTCGGGGAGCTCGAGGGTAAGGCGACCTCGACGGGGGCGGTTGGAAGAATTGGAGGTAGAGGCGGAGATATCGAGAACATCCTTGTTGGGAGGAGCCGGTGTGACACCATTACTAGTGGCTGGCGTAGAATATTCGCCGTCCGAAGCGGTAAGCGACGTGGGCACCGAAGAGGTAGAGGCACTGCTGCCGGCGGCTGCGACAGTGATTTGATTCTTGGGCGGTCTGCCTCGGCGGCGCGTGGGAGGGTCGATAGGTTTCTGCCGGAGCTGCTCGGCAGCCTCGAGCTCATCTAAGGCAGCGGCAGCGGCCAACGCTTTCGCAGCCCCAGTAGATCTTCTAGTCCGTGGTGCCATGGTGCGCAAGCGGCCACGATCAAGATGTAGGTAGAGTGATTAATCGAGATGCGGGTACGGAGAATTTGATGGGAGAATGAAGTAAGTGCCGTGTGGGAAAAACAAGAAGGGATGAGGATGCCAATCGCACCGGAAAACATAAAGCAGGTAGCCAACAGAGAGGAGTGAAAGTGTTGGATGGCTACAACAACAAAAAAAAGGAAAAGAGGTGAAGACTAAAGTCGGGGGATATGGGACGAAAAAGAAAGGGGATGGCAGAACCTTTTTTCTAAGTTAGCAGTTGACATCCTTTGCACACATACACCAAGCAGGCGCAGAGACAGTTGGTGCGCCTCGGGTAGAGAGGCGTTTGCTTCAGGCTTCAGCTACGGTGGTTAGTGCCTGCCGTCGCACTGACTGCTTGGAGGGGTACCTCAGAAAGTAGGTACCGATGTACCAATTAACGCGCCCCTTGAAGTACAAAGCGCGAGATCACGTGAGAGCTGCTTGGGATTCAAACAGAACGAAAGCCAATCACAGGTCCCAGATGTCAATTATGATCCTGGTAAGACCCACATCTGCAAGCACTTTACACGCCTCCAGCGCCATGGTACTTATGTACCGTAGGTACAATAACCAGGTGTAATGCGGTGCGTCGCGGCTTCTTGCTTTTTTATGATAGGTTTCGCCACCAAAAAGGAAGACTGAGCGTTTGGACTCTAGCCCCGGTTGCGCGCTACTAAGGTAGATAGGTAGCAGCATCATCAGAAGACCTTGCAGCACTGTGGTACTTCAAGCGATGCTTGTTTTCTGCACCCTCGCTTTGACTGTTGTTCTATCACCACCGTCTCATCTCCCACCTCCCACCTCCCATCCTTCCGTTGTCACATCTCATCTCTCATCTCTAATCCCTCATCTCTCGTTCTTCATCTCCCGTCACCCGAGGCAACCCGCTCACTAAGCGCACTTCTAGACCACCGTGCATGTTGTACAGATATCAAGACACATCGTTTTTTTTCTCCCTAAATACGCGCGCGCATGCAGACAAGCCTTACTAGCCACTTCTCTACATCGGCTCCTGGCTCACTCGACTTATTGTGTACATTGCAGGATCTCTGTACCATATCCCCCATGGTTGCGTCTTGTCTCTCTTAGCACTTTTCAATCAACCGTGTACCATGTACGTCTAGCTCCATCCTGTGTGAGCATCTGTCTATGAGCAAAAGGTTAACTGGCAGCCTCAGGAGCAACTTCAATAACAATCAGGGCGGGGCTTCGCGGCCCATAAGAGGACCGCAATCTGCCTTGACTGACTTTTTGGCCTCTCAGAACATATCTGCAGCACGCATCCGGGCCGATGCCGCAGCTCGTCGAGCAGCTGCCCCGGCAGATAATTCTTTGAATACTCCGGCCGCTGGACAGTCCCAGCAGGGTGATGATGATAATGACGACGACGGTGACGACGACATCGTTTCTAGTAGATCGGCTGCAGCGGCAGCGCGTCGAGCAAGGGATCAGAAGCGCAGGAAGCAGGAGGAAGCCATCGCAAAGATCAAGAAATCAAGGGCATACAAGAAAAGAAAGCGTGGGCACGACTCTGATGATGACGATGATCTCGCTCTTGCTCTCTTCAACGAGAAAATGACACCCCTCCCGGGCCAGATGAGCAATTGTGAGATATGTAGCAAACGATTTACTGTCACACCATACTCCCGCGCCGGGCCTGAGGGTGGCCTGGTCTGCAGCTCTTGTGGCCAGAAGCTTGCTAAACAAGAAGACGCAAACAAAAAGCCGAAAAAGAAAAGAGGTCCCATACCCAAAGGCGGCGTGGGTAGGCGTAAGATGCAGAGCCGCATCTTGGATGGCACTTACGATGTTGGAGCCAAACCCTTGATGGCTCTTTGCATTGAAACCTTGGCGAACAACATTCACTTAGCTGATGATCTCGGCGACCTTCCCTCACCTATCATTGATCGTATCGCCAGATTGCTTTCAAAGACCCGTCTTCTTGATCCCCGCACCCTCGATCTCTTTCTTCAGCCTCACCATGAGGTTATAAATGTTTACGATGCTGCAAAGCTTAGTTCGGACGACCTCATCAAGATCTTCCAGCTTGTGCCGCGGCTTAAAAAGCTGAAGCTACGGAACGCAATCCAATTCACGGACAGGGTCATGGAATATCTTACTAAGAGAAACATAACCCTCGAGAGTATCTACATTCACGGAGCAAATTTATTGAGCGAAGATATGTGGACAATTTTTCTGCAAGAGAAAGGCGTCCACTTGAGAGGGCTGCAAGTATACTACACCGATAAACATTTCGGCAATGAGGCTGTTGGCCTACTACCAGCCGTATGCCCCAACCTCTCACGTCTGAAGATTTGCCACAACCAACAACTTTCTGACAAGGGTATTGAGCGCATTGCTGAACTCGATAAACTTGAGCATTTAAGTCTACAGTGCATAAAGAAAACTACAACGGATTCATATGTCCACGTAATTGAAAATGTTGGTCAACAGCTTCAAACATTCTCAATCAAGAAGGTGTCCGATGTTGACGATCGCTTGCTTGATTCTATTCACGAAAATTGCACCAACCTTTCCAAACTACGCATTACCGAAAGCCAATTCATGACTGATGCCGGTTTCGCTCGGCTCTTTCGAGGTTGGAAAAACAAACCACTCTCGTTCCTCGACCTACAAAAGTGCCGCCACATCGACGCAGCTAAGCCTCGAAGCAATGAACACATGGTCGGTCTCTGCTCGCAGGGCTTCGAAGCTTTAATGGAACATTCAGGTGCCGGATTGCGATATCTCAATTTGCACGCCTGCCGACATATTCCTAGAGAGACTTTCGAGAAGGTCTTCGCGAGTGATAAGACGTATGCCCAGCTACGCTATCTTGAGATATCTTTTTGTGAGGAAGTCAACGACTTTGTTGTTGGCAGCATCTTCCGCAGCTGCCCAAACTTGAAGGAGGTGAATGTTTTTGGGTGTATGAAGGTAAGTCTGCGTCGATAATGAGCAGTTTCGAATTGAAATCCTCCATTAAGTTACTCAATTATTAACTGAGCTCTCGGTATAGGTTAAGGATGTCCGAGTGCCGAGAGGCAAAATCCTTGTTGGTGTCCCTAACGCAGTTGGCATGCGCATTGAGGGAGTAGACGACCAGAGTGACTAGGGTATTAGTTTGGCTCAAAAGGCCGTCGGCGTCACATATCTATCTACATTGCAGCCTACCCTAAGCTACATCCACGCTAAATATTGCGCAGAATTCCTTGGGAGAGGGGTAAAGTGCGGCGTTGTAGACTAGACTCAAGGTTGCACGACATTGATGCACCGCGATGCCAGTATCAGAATCGCTGGTAAGGATCACGTGGCCGCATAGGCGGGCGTAAAGTGTTGGCAAAGTAGGTTTGAGAAGAAAAGTTGAAGTGGAATCTAGCTCCGGAGCCACAATGTCATATCCTGCAAGGAACGTGTCTCGGGGTCTATGTAATTCACGCTGCCTCGACCTGCCGGATGCTGGTGTTTCTAACAGATTCAGCAATTCTCTCTATGGAGCTAATCAATGAAATTTACAATGTCTTGACAATAACAACGACTGCCCTTGGAAATACAAAGTGCATACAGTGACTAACAGGTACCGCCTAGAGTGGGCGCAACAGTAGATAGGTAAGCCGATTCGTTAACAGACCGACCGGAGTGTCCCGAAAAAAGGAGCAACCCATTAGCGACACTACTCCCGCACGTCGGCAGCGAAATGGCGCCATCGAGATAGCCCGCATGGCAACGTGAACTGACTATCTGCGATATCTTGGCGGGTTCATCCTCCCATCTTACATGAACCCTAGCAAAAACTATAAGGATAAGGAAAATTTACAGACCACAATATCCTAGAAACAACGGTATATACTTATAGCACTGGGTAATACTAGAAATACCTACTCTCCCCCTCATATGCGATAGGCGTTAATTTTTAGTTGCGGTAGCGTAATTCCCCTAGCAAAGGCGGAATCTACTTCGGAGTCGTGCGTGGGCTGATGCAGCGGCCGCAGCAAATTTGATAGATTGTCCAAGATGGGTTCGCTGGGCCACATCAATGAAGAAGGGAATGCCAAGGACGGCAACTCACCCTCGCCCGCCTTCAATATAAACCGCATCGCCATCATCGGTGCGGGGCCGAGCGGTCTCGCAGCAGCAAAGCACCTCCTAGGCGAGGGCTTCACGTCCTCACAGATCGACATCTACGAGCAGCAGGCCGAAGTGGGCGGAGTATGGAACTACAACGCCGCCACGTCTAGCAAGCCACTGCATGTACCGCTGACGGACGCGCACGCGGCGCCAGACCCCCCGATCTACCCCGAAGAGCCCGAATTGGGAGAAGAAGAAGAAGAGGATAAGTATGCGGACTACGAATTCGACTCGGATGAGGAAGCCTGCACAGCTCCCGGGTCGGGGGCATGTTCGCTGCCGCCGGTATCGCGAAGAGAGAAGAAGCCCCCGGTGTTCCCGAACCCCATGTACGACGACTTGCACACGAATATCCCGCATACGCTGATGCGGTATTCGGACTTGGGGTTCACCGCGGACAGGAAGGGAAAGGGGACGCACGAAGGCTGCGAGATCTTTCCTCCAAGACAGGTTGTGCAGGAATACCTACTGCAATACGCCCGTGACGTGCGGCATCTCGTCCGATTTTCAACGCAGGTGGTGGACGTCTCTCTGCAGACGCCCTCGTCCAGCCCACCAGCGGAGCCCCGAATCCGCGATAAGTGGACTATCCGCTCGACGAACTTGCTCACGGACATCTCACGCACAGAGGCCTACGACGCAGTTGTCGTGGCCTCGGGACACTATTCTGCGCCGTGCATCCCTTCGGTAGCGCCTGAGATCTCTGCATTCAATACCGCGCATCCCGGCGTCATCTCACACTCCAAGGCATACCGCACCGCATCCGTATTTGCCGGGAAGCACGTCGTGGTCGTCGGATCCGGGCCCTCGGGACAAGACATCGCATCGCAAATCGCCGCCGTGTGCGCGTCTCCCCTAATCATTTCGGCGCGCAGCCCTATACCCGACGACGTGAGCGCGCACCTAGGTGTAGGGGGCAAAGTGCGCATAGTCGGGCCGATCAAGCACTTCCTAATCAACGAGAAGGGGATCGAAGTCAGTTCCGCCCCAACGTCCTCTAGCGCCGGCTCTGAAGATGGAGGAGAGACCGCGGAGTCGGAGCGGATATCAGATATCGACGCCATCGTCTTCTGCACGGGGTACCTTTACACATTCCCATTCTTCTCCGAATCCTCTCTCCCGGCCTCCACGCCCCCTTTGATCACGGACGGCCGCCGCGTACACGGCGTAGCGCGGCACTTTCTGCATACCTACCACCCGACCCTTGTGTTTCCGGCCTTGCCTTATAAGATCATCCCCCTCCCACTCGCCGAGGCGCAAGCCGCGGTTTTCTCGCGGCTGTGGTCGAACAGGCTCCCTCTACCGTCGCACGAAGAATTGCAGAACTGGGTGCGCGAAGACGAAGAAGGTAGAGGGTTCGAGGGGAAGAGAGTTTCTAGAGCGGGCAAGTCGTTCCATACCTTCCCCAAGGGCGGCGATGCGCTATATATCAATGCGCTACATGATTGGGCTATGAGGGCGCATGAAGATCAGAACGACGGCGGAGAGAATAAGAAAGGAAGAGGAAAAGAGCCGCCGTTTTGGGGGGAGGAGGAGCTTTGGCAGCGAAGCATCTATGCGCAGGCGAAGATGCAGTTCGAGAAGACTGGGCGCAAAGCGAAGACGTTAGAGGAGCTTGGCTTTGTGCGTGAACGTCAGGGAGAGATATAGATGACTTAGAGGGAGCTAGGAGAGAGGGATGGATCGCTAATAGTTGGCCGATCCAACTCGGACTTCTGGCGATGTAAATTCGGCTGTTGGATACACATTGCGAATGGATTACTGAAGATGAACTGAGGTGTGCTTAACACTAGATAATTGCTTCTATATATAGGTATACAATGTCGCCAAGGTAATACTGCTATCATACCTCGTGATATCCCTCACCAACTCCAAGCAGACCGCTTCATGCCATGCCCCCTCATAACGCCTTAGATATTTAATCTATACTAAGCAACTAGCTTCCATCATGCCCGGTATGCAAATCCCGACCCGTCCAATACCCAAACGTTTTCTGGTTTGTTATGTCCTCGTCACAGACGTAAAATATGATACCTGATAAACCATCTCTTTACCCTGACGCAGCAAGATCTTGCTGGACCCAATCGTTGAGCTGCGCCTCGAGCTGGTCGTCGTCCATATCCACAGACGGCGTCGTACCCTGCCACCAGACGTAGTCGTCGTCGGTCTGCCTCTTCTTGAACGCGAGTTCGACGGGCGAGCAGCCGGAGATGGGGCCGAGGTAGTACAAGTGGGCGACGATATCAAGGCCGAGCGTGGCGGCGTTGCAGCCGAGCGACGTGATGCCGTCGCAGACCTTGACGTCGCTAACGGTGTAATCAGTGGTGGTCGAGGTGCCGTCCGACAGCCAGTACTCGGGGGTCGTGTGCGCGTAGCCGAAGACGATGGGCGGCAGCCTCGGCACGGGGTCGTCGAGGTGCGTGACGCGGTACTCGTTGCCGGCCTGGTTCGACACGAACGTCGCGAAGGCCCCGTTGCCCACGCGCGGGCTGCCGAAATTGACAATGTCCACCGCCAAGCCCTGCTGTCGCGCATAGGCTGCGCCCAAAGACGAGACGGCCGCGCCCAAGGAGTGTCCCGTGAACACGATCTTGTACGTCGGGTTCGCGGCCGCCGCGGCCTTCACGGCCGTCAGCACGGCGCTAGAGATCTCGCTCCACGCTTTCGCGAAGCCGGAATGAACCTTGCAGCCAGATGCGAGGCTGCTGCAGTCCGTCTTGATGAACTCGAGACTGGTTCTCTTATGTCAGTTCGGAGGCCTCTGCGGGCATTCAGCGAGGGGCGTTTTTGGGAACTTACTCTGTGATCCAGTTGCGGATCGAGTGCGACCCCCGGACTGAAACGACGACAACCTTGTTCGTGGCGTCGACGGAGACAAAACCCTGGATATCAGTTTCCGAGCCCCTGTTTCAGCATCGTGAGTTTGCGTGACACAACAAGCAAGGGAGAATATCGACCCAACTTACGAATAGGTGGCTGTGATCTTCGCGCCAGCCGCGGTGACGTCCGGGCAAGCGTCTCCAGAGCAAGTTACGACGGAGCCGATGGCGCTGTCGCTATTGCAATAAGACGCACCGGCGTATTGTGCATAGAGGTCGAAGGTAGACAGCATAGTAGTCGTGATAGCTGTTAACAATATGGCGTTAGGCAATTTTTCTCCCTAACTAGCATCATTATTCTAGAGAGGTAGGTTAGTGGCGTACCTCGTCCATTAAGCATCACACCTGGTCCCGCAAGGGGCGAGCCAAGGGGCGAACCAGCAGCCGTAGCAGCAAGGCTCGAGATGAGCGACCAACTGAATGGCTTCATCTTGGGCTTCCGGGGTAGGATGAAGGGATGGCGAGGCAAGTCTGAGGCAAGAGACGCTTTTACACCCGGAACAATAGGCTTGCAGAAGAAGGGCTGCCGTTGACGAATTTCCAGCCATCTCTGCGGCCAGGGATCGTGGGCTTTATACATACAAGAGATCGCTGTGGTCTCGCTGTGGTCTCTCCCTAGTTATGGTCCATGCTCGTCGCGGATCTACGCTAGGCACGACCAAAGGGCTAAGCCCTGCTTTAGGCTCAGCTTTTAGACCCATGGTTCCTGTCCATCCTAACATCCCAACGGTTTCGGTGTGTCATTGGGGGCGGTCCGCCTCACGCGACGTTGACAATCGAGGGGGGCAGTGCCTCGAAAGGGAATGGCGGTTGCTGGCGCTACCATCCTTTACGCGTCGCCCACGCAGCCTTATGCCCCTTTGGCTCTCTTCGGTGCATCTCTCGGGCACATTCATGGCTGCTTGCATGAAGACAGACGTTGAGGCCTAGCCAACCGTGCTGGTGTCGAGCGGTGATGGAATGCGAGGGTCCACGGCAGCGATCGAATCCCCCCCAAGCCACTAGATACGGGCCACACTATGCTGTATGCAGGCATGGTTTGGTTGGGGAAAAGGAGGAGTCAGGGAGGAGGATTGGCCGGGGGTAATTGCCGCATCTGGGGTTTTCAGGGGCTATTGGCTCACTCCTTCGCGTGGGGTAGCGCCAAAACTTCTTCAATAGGTCAGCCACGCGGCCAGATTCCATTTCGTGAAGAGCTGTTCCTGGTGCACCTATTGGACAGGCTACCGGTACTAGTAGATAGGTAGGTGAGATGGTACCTATTTCGTATGGAAGTCGCCCTGGGCGGGACTAGGCACTAGCCCGAGAATCCGGGGTAGGGTAGGTCCTTACCTTAGCAGGGTCCTAGGTAGGCATTTATTCTCCTGCAATCTAACTCTCCACCACCCAAATGCTCAGCTGCTGTCGGGTCTAACGAATAGGTATTCTTAATTGCCGTGCAGACGCACCCGAGCAGAATCAAGTTTAGATACCGTCGGGAACACCCTTGATTCCCAACATCTGAACTTTGCTTAGGGTTCTGGGCTTATCTCCGGTCTTACTGCGTTTCTCTGGAGAACAAGCAGCTTCAATGCGTGAAGCATCGCAAGCGGGGGATCCAGCATGGGTATACACAACCGCCCAGTAATGTAGGTAGGTAGCCGCTATGGCGGTGAATTGTAGGAGGGGGAGCTAGTGCAGTCCCGCGCAGCCACGCTGCTTTGGACCCTAGGAAGCCCATCGTGACCTCGACGGCACCATTCACCTTCTGCTCTCGTGTCTAGTCCCCGAACTGCAGTGTTCCCGGTATACGTGGTGCTTGTTTGCGATTAGCATCACAGCTCTCTGGGCGAGAACAGCCAGGCCTATCAGCGATCGGACAGGTTCGCTCAAGGCGCCAGTTCAGGGCCACTTGACCGAGAGAGCTGGGGAAGTGGAGGACCACTGGTGTTCCCCGGATTTCGAAGAAGCGCCGCCCTTTCGGGTCAGCGTGCCGCTGCGGCAAGTTCGGAGCGCTCACGCTTTGATCTCACGTGCAGGTTGCATGTAGGTGTTGGAGAGACGTGACGTAGGTGGGCGCCACAGAAGCTTGTCATTTGTGGGATGTCTATCACCTGCAGATAGATGCCGACTTTGCATGTGATAAGTAGAAAGCTTCGAAGGCTCGACCTGAATGTCATGTTAAGTTCCTGGTGTGAGAGGGGGGGTTGGAGGGGAAGGGGGGGGAACGAAGTCTGCGATGATATCGAAACCACTCTGCTGTACCTACTTACAATGTAAACCCCCATGGCTGTCATCTCATTGTCTTCCTTGTTACTGGGTCGCTTCAACCCGCATCGGCTAGACATGCGTAGATAAACGTCTTAGTAGATCGATCATAATGCAACCAACCGACCTGGACGGTCCAGCAGCGCAGTCGTGTCATGCTTTAGTTATCTGCGTACTTACTATGCAGATAGCCACACTCTTATTATCGATATTTATTCTCTCCCAATATTTTTGTCGCATGATACACAACCGACTACTTAATCTCAACGTCCTTCTTAGGTAACATCGTGGTACATATGTAGGGTAGGCACTTATGAGCTTTACCGAGGTCTCTATCGAAAATACTAACCTAAATTGTGCCTCTCCGAGGAGCTAGCGATGAAGCGTATTCTTATTGACACGTGCATACCCATGCTTCTGGGTAAGTTCTTAGGCTACTTGTACTGTAGGTCATTGAGGGCTAATGCTACCCAATTGAGTATTAATCCGCGTAGCGATGCAACCATTTTAGTCACGACATACCTATGCGTACCTATCAGTAGTAGCTAGTTAGGAAAGCTGAAGATGAGCTATGCGCTCAGTGCCTTGTTTTCTCATGATCCAGGTGACCGGACTTTCGCCGATCAACCGATCTATGTAAGCTCAGGTGTTGAGGGGAAATTCTATTTCTTCCGCGCCTTGTTCGTCATTTGTTCACTTCTCTTTCCTCTATAGCTACTTAATTTACTACAGCGTAGATAGCAGCGATGGGCCATGCCTCCTGCAATAACAGATCGATTATGACACTCAGTTGGGGGCGGCTTGACCGTGACATTAATTTTACCTATAGGGGGCCGACACAGATACCTGCTTTCGATGCTACCTAAGCATCTTCTTACGATGCGCGTTAGAGGACCATCTATGACGAGATAAGAAATACTTAAGAGGACAATCAGTTAGCACGATGACTTTCCCAATTACAGAGAGAGCTATGCGCTATATGTAGTTTAATTAGACAAGCCGAGGATCCAGTTAAAGTCGGGGAAGAAGAGCGGTTCCGGAACTATTGCCATCAAAGTGGAGGGCGCTTTCATGGAGGTGACTCCAGCACAATACCATTACACGACAGGAGCATTGTGTGACTAGGGCTGAGACGAGCACGAGGAGGACAAATATCCTTGTGGTAAATACAAATATTCCGATAGAATGTCCCGAGCTGAACAAACTAGGTATTCCAACATAGTGGCTACATATTCGACAGAATACGATTATTATTATTATTTTCGGATAACAGAGCGACCAAACCTCTTTGAGGAAGCAAAACGGGTCTCGGCTTGGCTGATGTAACCCAGGATCTGCTCCCCGATCACGGTTCCAGGGGGGTTCTTTTTCGGGAGCTGCCAATGTCTTAGCTTGGGCTCCAGGCGGGAAAACGTCGTATTGAAGAACTTGATTTACAGGGCTATCCGCTTTCAATGACAACCTCATGCCACTCTCGTTGATCTCCCCCGTCCACTAAACGGCAAAGCTGAAGTGATAAACTGCCGCCATGCGGGCCTAGCCGACCATTGCTACGCCATTACACGTGAAAGGGACCCCATGAGAGACCGCAGCCTAGGCACAATAATAATATTTGTCATTTTGGTCCCTTTTTCGGGTATAATCCACGTGCTGTACCTACTGTAGATAGGCAAGGCAAACATGATTAATCGATTGTTTGCATGAAGACCATGTCTTAGAACAAGGTAGATATATAGCCCAGTAGATCCTTTCCTTTCTCTTTTCTTTTCTTTTTTCTTTCCGGCTTGTGTCTTTAGCTCTTGATAGCCAGCACTTTAAACGGTAGAGATACCGACGAGGGGGCCCTTTATTTATAACTCCGTAATGTTTAGTCTGGAGTCGCCCTCGGGCCTCCGGCTCGCGTTACTGTCGTCGCTGCTTTTGCCGTCGCTAGCGTCAGCCGCCGTTCTAGACAACCGCGATCCCGTCCCGGCCGGCTACGCCTCACTACCGTATTACCCGGCGCCTTACGGCGGCTGGGACGACGGATGGAGCGATGCTTATAAGAAGGCCGTTGCGCTGGTCTCGCGCATGACGGTCGCTGAGAAAGTGAATATTACTGCGGGAACTGGCATGTATATGGTAAGGCACTACGATTTAGAATCTCTCAACTTTCTTTTGTCTTTTATTTTCCTTCTTTCAAAAGAGGCAGTTGATTTTCTCGATTTCTTAAAGGATGATTACTAACACATCGTCATAAGGGTACGTGATATAATAACTGAATTGTACGAGGGTCGCGTGCCTCGGTGCAGTCTAACCAATCCCTCAATAGGACGATGCGTTGCCAACACAGGCAGCGCCCTGCGCGTCGGCTTCCCGCAGCTCTGTCTGCAAGACGGGCCCCTCGGCGTGCGCACGACGGACAACATTACCGCCTTCCCGGCAGGCATCACGACGGGCGCGACGTGGAGCAAGGAGCTAATGTACGAGCGAGGCGTGGCGATGGGCCAGGAATTCAGGGGCAAGGGCACAAACTTCTACCTCGGACCCTCGGTCGGTGCTCTCGGCAGAAAGCCACGAGGAGGCCGGAACTGGGAGGGCTTCGGCGCGGATCCCGTGTTGCAGGGTGTCGCGGGTGCAGAGACGATCAAGGGTGTGCAGGAGCAAGGGGTCATCGCTACGTTGAAGCACTATATCGGCAACGAACAGGAGGTGTACCGAATGTACAACCCTCTACAGCAGGCCTACAGCGCCAATATCGGTTCGTCTTCATCACGGGATTAAAAGGTTTATAGGCGCGCTTGGCTGATCTGACGGCGTAGATGATCGCACCCTGCACGAGCTATACCTCTGGCCTTTTGCGGAGGGTGTCAAAGCCGGAACAGGCGCCATCATGACCTCGTACAACGCCGTAAGCACACCTCTCCTTAACGTTCCCGAGTTGTGATATCTCTAAACAATAACCCCCCAAAACAGGTAAACGGATCCGCGTGCTCCCAAAACGCGTACTTAATTAACGGCCTTCTAAAAGACGAGCTAGGATTCCAGGGCATCGTCATGACGGACTGGCTGGCGCAGATCTCGGGCGTTGCCTCGGCCCTCTCGGGCCTGGACATGTCGATGCCGGGCGACACGTTCGGCAACGGCATCCCGCTCCTCGGATACAGCGACTGGATGTACGAGCTCACGCGCTCGGTGCTCAACGGCTCGGTGCCCGTCGACCGCCTCAACGACATGGCGACGCGCGTCGTGGCGGCCTGGTACAAGATGGGCCAGGACGCCGCCGACTACCCGACCCCCAACTTCTCGGCCTACACGACGGACCGCGTGGGCCTCTTGTACCCCGGCGCGCTGATCTCCCCGTCGGGTGTGGTGAACGAGTACGTGAACGTGCAGGCGGACCACAAGACGGTCGCGAAGCAGGTCGCGCAGGAGGCCATCACGCTGCTTAAGAACCAGGGCAATTTCTTGCCTATCAAAACCTCCGCGCCGCTGTTCGTGTTCGGCACCGACGCCCAGGCTGATGCCCAGGGCATCAACTCGTGCACCGACAAGTCCTGCAACCGCGCCTTGCTCGGCATGGTAAGGCCAACCCCTTAGAATCCCTTATCCCCCCTTTTGGCATGCCCGGGAGTCATGAATTGCCTCGACGGGTAGTTTTTACTCCTGCCACTCTTGCAATCTCCGAAAACCCTAGATGATTGTCACCATAAGTAGACAATACTAACTCTAGTGTTGTAACAGGGCTGGGGCTCTGGCAGCGCGAACTACCCTTACCTCGATGACCCTATCAGCTCGCTCAAGCGCAAGGCCGCCAACGTCACGTACTACAACACGGACACATTCCCCAAGGTGGCCGCGGCAAAGGCGACCGACGTGGCGGTGGTCTTCATCAACTCCGACGCGGGCGAGAACTCCTACACGGTCGAAGGCAACCACGGAGACCGAGACGCGAGCGGACTAGCCGCATGGCACGGGGGCGACGCGCTCGTCCAGAAGGCGGCGGCGGCGTATAGCAACGTCGTAGTCGTCGTGCACACGGTGGGACCCATCATCATGGAGTCGTGGATCGACCTGCCGTCGGTGAAGGCGGTGCTCGTGGCCCATCTGCCCGGCCAGGAGGCGGGCGACTCGCTCACCGAGGTGCTGTTCGGCGAGGTGTCGCCGAGCGGCCACCTGCCGTACAGCATCCCCGTCTCCGAGGACGACTACCCGGCGAGCGTGGCCATCAAGTCGACGCCCACGCTCAGCCAGATCCAGGACACGTACTCGGAGGGCCTGTACATCGACTACCGCCACCTGAACCAGGCCGGCGTGAAGCCGCGCTTCGCCTTCGGCCACGGCCTGAGCTACGCCAGCTTCGCCTTCGCGAACGCGAGCATCGCGCGCGCCGCCGGAGGGGCGACGCTCTCCTCGGTGCCGCCCGCGCGCCCCTCCAAGGTGACCCCCGCGGTGGCGAGCATCGGCACGGCCCTGCCCCCGGCCGCGGACGCGTACTACCCGAGCGGCTTCGACCGGATCTGGCGGTACCTGTACTCGTGGCTCGACAAGGGGGAGGCGGACGCCGCGCACGCCATCGGCGCCGCCGGCACGTCGAAATACCCCTACCCGACGGGCTACTCGACGACGCAGAAGCCGGGGCCCCCGGCCGGCGGCGCGAGCGGCGGCAACCCCGCCCTCTGGGACGTCGCGTACACGCTGACCGTGACGGTCAAGAATACGGGAACGACCGCGGCGGCCGGCAAGGCCGTCGCGCAGGCGTACGTCCAGTTCCCCGCGGACAACGGCGGGTTCGACACGCCTGTCATCCAGCTCCGCGACTTCGCCAAGTCGGACACGCTCGCGCCCGGCGAGAGCGCCACGCTGCAGCTGCAGCTTACTAGGAGGGATATTAGCGTGTGGGACACGACGACGCAGAATTGGATTATTCCCAGCCCTGCGGGCAAGTATAGCATCTGGATCGGCCAGGCAAGCGATGATTTGACTGTCGCCTGTTATACGGATACCCTAGATTGTGACGATGGTGTCCAGGGCCCTGTTTAGGAAAGGGGGCCGTGGAATCTGATGACGACAACGGGGAGAAACGATCCTTGGATGCTGCTTTATGGTCTGATGAGTTCTGGAAGCATGATACTCCTTGTTCTTATAGTATGTACCTAGTAATTCTCGTGACTTTAATTAAATCTCGCCAATACTTATTGGTTGTGTATACGGATGTAGGCCGCGAGGCTCGAGTAAATAGACTCTCGTCAACTCTTGCAAACAATTTCTTGATATTCTGTGGGGTATATCGCTGGCGACTTTCGTATTGGTGCAGAGTGAATCAGCTCTTTCAAACCATCCCGAACACCATACTGAAAACTCGTACTCAATTGTTCGTGGAACCAGCGCGTTTTCTGTGGCACCACTCTCTGTGGTTACGCCTACAACGAACGCAAGATATCGTGACGTGGCAGATCAGAGTAGGCTCATTTGAGATAGTATACATTTCGTATGTGCGCGTGGGTATGATACAATTCCATCGAGATTAGCTCTCCTTTCGGCCGTATCTTGATGATTGGGCAGGCCGACATGATATTCTACAGTCGCGCGTCATGACGGCGTCTCCCCTTCCTGTAAGTGTAGCCAGATATCTTTCCAGGGCCACATGCGGTCAGATTATCTCTTTCCTTTTCCGCATGGTCGCATTTGCTCGTGTAGAATCCGCTATAGCGCCCTACCGGCAGGATGACACCGACAATTGTGGTACCGGGAAGCGGTTACATTGACATGACAGACCGCTTCTTGTCCTTCCGTCGCTGCAGTGTCCTTTGGCCATTTCGCGTCCTGATACGGCTCAAGAACCCGTGGCGCCGCTTGCGTATTAGTCGGCTCGACCTCGCCATAGTGGGCCGAGGGCCGCATCGGATTTGTTGCGGGCCTGCGAGGGCCGGGTGGGCTGTTATAGACGTCCTGGGGACAACGTCTACAACTCCCTCGTGAGCACTGGTGATACCGGTGGGGGAAGCGGAAGCGGCCGTGGGAGGCAGGCGGGAGAGAAGCGTGTTGCCGCTATTGCATGGGCGGAAGACGGCGCCGTTTGAGGAGAGGATGGAGGGACGAAGACGAGGTAGAGAAGAGAATGTCCTGTTACCGATGACGAACATTACGTTAGCAGCCCAGTCACCAGACACTTTATTGAAAAGATTAAGGGGAAGGTGAAGGAGATAGGTGGATGAAATCCGTACCGTGTTGTGGCCGGCGCCTGTGTGGTTGTGATGCTCTTGCAGGCGCGCGAAAGAACTGCTCTCGCAGTTGAACATGCGAGACCTGAAGACGAAGGCATTTTGCCTACTACTCCTCCTCCTCTTACCTACTCTACCCTACTCTACTCGTGCCCCGGATATTCTCGCCTTTCCAGTCACTCCTGTTGCGCTTCGGTCCCTCTTCCGGCAGCCGCTGCTGATTGCGAGTATGCGATTAGGCGAGTGGGTATGCTCAGCATCAACTGGTAGTTTCAGCATTGAATGCATCATGGCTCGAAATCTCAGATTACTTCTTGGTACCGATCTAGCTAAGTTTCTGACGGTCCGGCAACAGCTGACTTGAGTGTCAGAAGCTAGGTCGTCTGCAACCCCACAGTACCTACTTACCTAACGAGTAGGACCTAGGTAGCTACAGAATACCTACCTACCTATTACGTCCTACACCTGAAGACGAAGAGCGCGTCCCGCAAACACGCGAAATCACTTCCTTCTCTAAAAAATCGTCCTACAGCCGCCCAAACCATTGCGCCACCATCATCGCCTCTAAAAGAAAGATAACGTTGGTAGCACATATTTTCTTTACTAGAGCGCCGTCTACATAACCTCCAACATGCTCAGAGCGCAGGTCGCTACGTAGCTTCACTTCTCGCCCTCAACCAACGGCACTTTCATGGGGCAGTACGTGAGTCAAGATCAGGGCGAGGAAGGCTACAGCCCGAACGACGGCGGCATCCTCAAGCAAGAGCAAGAGCAAGAGCAAGAGCAACCACAGAATCGCCAACCTGTTAGCGACGAGCTGGTTTTCTCCAGCCAAGTCCATAACTTCGCCAGCCCTACATTACCGCCGGCCCACTCATTCCTTGCATTTAGCACTCCAATGGATATTGGTACCGACGCCGACGCCGAATCTAGTCCTCCCCTGGATACTCTAACGCACAGCCGACGCGCGATGAAGAAGAAAAAGAAGAGAGAGAGTAGGCGTGCGGCGAAGCTTGCAGAGCAGCAGCAGCAAGAGCAGGAACAGCAGCAGGCTTATAGTCAAGAAAATGCCGAAGAACCCAGCCGCTTTGCCGAAATCTGGGATTCCCAGGAACGTTTAATGGCTGCCAAGCGTGAGCCGGTAGAAGAGGAGGAGCAGGAGCCCGAAGCGCAAACAGAAGAAGTGCTTGTCGAACACCAGAGCACTTCATCAAAGAAGCGCAAGAGGAGATCTCGAAATCAAGCCGATACACATGAGAAAGGCTCAAAGAAGCGCAAAAATTCCTATAGTGTCGAAGTTGGTATTACAACAGAACACAATAAATCGGCACGCATTGACGGATTGGAGGGCCCCGAAGACTCCAGCGACATCAATTTTAACGACATAGCCGAACAACTCTATTCTGGTCGCAAGAGAAAATCGCATCGTGATATGATTGGAGAACTGTCGGAACCAAGTGTTGAAATTGAACCACAACATGAAGAATCCTCGCGGGTCATAGATCTTGGTGACCAGGTGAAAGGCGATCCATATAGGGATGAACCAGGGGAAGATGAGACAGCCGCCAGGGTAGAAATGTACGGAGGCGGCGATATCAACCATATTTACAATAACGTCGATAACGTTGACGTACCCTCAGAGGAACCATCCACAGGCCATATTACCGCTACCGACCAATTGAGCTCGTCTGCTAGGGAATCAAACGGGTTAACTCATGATGCCCACACTAGTGGGCTTGTTATTGACGATGTCGAGCAGGGCATAGACACGGCGGTTGTTCCAAGCCCTAGTGGCAGCAATTCTGATGGATACGTTGAAATTCCGTCTTCAGTACCACATCCAACCAGCGTGGGCGAGCCAAGTACTATGCGCAGTACATCCAGTAAAACGGGCACTGGACGGAAGCGTGTGGTTAAAAAGGACTTCTTCAGTCGTACTATAGATAATATGGACGAAAACACCAACTCCCAATCACCATCAACTGCCGCATTGTCGCGCAGGAAAGGAAAGGGGAAAGGCAAGGAAACGGCTGGCTTAGAGGATGAGACTCAAGCCACCCCGCGTGCCACCCCACGTACCACCAATGGCGAAGCTGACCAACCTAGGATCTCAAGCACGCAGACCCCTAAAACTCCTGCCACGCTATCGGGGGCGTTTAGTGAATTCGAGATCAGAAATCTAAGTCAGGCCATTGAACAGTTTAAAAATGATCATAATATGACTCAGTACCAAGTTAACGAGCTGATTCAACGCAACCCTAAAGAATCTAAGGCCGTCGAGTTATGGGAATGTATTATGGCAACTTGTCCTGACCGAAGCCGACAAAAAGTTATCAACCAGACTCGACGCAGGTTCCATAACTTTGTAGCACGTGGAACGTGGACCCCGGAGCAACAGCAAGAACTTAGGGAGATGTATGAGCAATACGGAAACAAATATGCTCGAATAGGTCAAATTATTAATCGCCATCCGGAAGATATCCGAGACCGTATTAGAAACTATATCGTTTGCGGCGACAATTTAAAAAAGGACCAATGGAGCGAAGAAGAGATTGACCGTCTTATCGCAATTGTCGAACAAGCTGTAATAGAAATACGTCATCAGCGAGCTAAACGAGGGCAAAACGGCGATCTGCCAGTTGAGGAGGATATCAACTGGCAAATGGTTAGTCAAGGCATGGGCAGAACACGAAGCCGCCTGCAATGCATTGCTAAGTGGAAAGCTATCAAACCGCAACTTACCGGTGGTGGCCTCGATGGGGAGACTTCCCCTCTCGAAGAGATTATACAGCAGGCTCGGGAAACGGCAACGACTATGTCTTTCCGCAACCGTTCCCTTGTTGTTAAGGAAATTCTTAAGAGCGGCGCCAAAGCCGATAGCCGTATCCCCTGGGTCAAAATACGACACGAGCTAGGGGATCAGTGGACTAGGACCCCTTTAATGGTGGTCTGGTACCGGCTCAGAAGGACTGTCCCTAATTGGCAAGGTTTGAATGTGAAGGAGATATGCACTTTTCTCTTACAACACTTCCAATTGAGCCACAAGCTCGAGTATCCCAGTGAGGAGAGTGGCGATCTCGACTTTGAAGCCGAGTACCGCGAGATCGAGTCCAGAATCAAGCGAGGTCGGAAGTCCAACATAGCGCCCAAGAGCGCTGCTTTTATCAGTAAAGCTAGTGATGATGAGGAGGAGGAGGGAGAAGAGGAAGAAAAGGCACAAGAGACAGTCCGTAACCAGCTTGATGGGACGGACGAGGAGGGAGTAGAACAGGCAGAGGCGGCCACGAGAGCGTCACGCGGACATCGCTCCTACAGTGTCGACCTGGGTATTGGCAGTTCTAGTGAGGAGGTCCGAGAAGTAGAGGACTCGGAGCCTGAAGCCAATACCCATAGTCGTCGTCGTCGTCGCCGCCGCCATACTCGCTCCGGAGTGACTCGGTCCAAACCCAAATATTCCTGGCAAGACGAATCCGATGACCAGAGTAGCGACACTAATGCGAGCCAAGTTTCTAGTATTCCCGCCCGTTGATTCATTAGCGCACGAACAATGAGGAGCTATGTATATCATGGGAACCTAGGGAGACGTTTGTTCTTTTTATAGGTGCTTGCCTCGCTTTCGCTCACCTTTCTGGAAGAAATAAGCTTTGCCTTGCTTCGAAGATGTTTTGCAGATAAAGTTGTCACTTGCCAAGCTATCAATAATTTGATTCGTTTCGGCGGTTTTGTCTGTTCGGTATTCATCAATCTGTAAGAACTCATATCTTACCAATGTTTGAGAAAGAGATTTGAATACATGACGATTATGCCGACGAGGCGTGCGCCGGAACATGCAGCTGGATTCTTCTGGGCCCCTTGCCTTGTTTATAGAGCATATAAGCTTGTCGTATCGCGTGCTTGTCACCAGACTTGCCTCTCGAAACAACTGTGTTGGAATGGTACATAAATGAGTTTTCCGTGTCGTGTTGTGCGATTGACGATGGGCTCTCCTCCGAGGGTCAGGGCTTCTTAATACACCAGCAATTTACCCAACTAGCAACACTATTTTACGTTAGTAAAACATCAGGTACAAGGCAATTCTCGGCCAGTGTTCGATCTTTCCAATCAAATTTATCTATCAGAGCAGTTTGAAATGAAGCCGAAGTAAAATTTAAAGTTCGAACTAGAGGCTTCACATGTCACCCAGCGCTCGTCTCGGTACAATACGAACACGAGGTGATGATTGAGTTAGGTTAGGACCGTTGCAGCTACACGAGGGACGGAAAATAGACGTATCGACATGTCTCAAAATAGCTGCATCAGGTCCAACACCACTCACATAATTATCTAGTTACCTAGCAATGCGAGGACAAGGCCAACAAGGCTCTCAAGCCTCGCAAGACTGGATAAACCCATTGGACGACGATGCGAGCTTCCTTGTACTATCTATCCATGGATAGCAGCTGCGAGCATAAGTATAGGCGATGAACGGGGTGTTTCAACACCTGCAAAGATCAAGTCGGAGAAGCATGATTGACCCAGTTTAAGCCATCTTATAAGCATTGTTCGAAGGTTAAAATGGCAACATGGATGGGGTGTCTGTTACATGCGGCCAGCATCGGATCGGATCGGGTCGGGTCGGACCTGAGAGCCTCCCGACCCAATTCCTTATTACCCTATAATTCGCTCCATTTTACCCTATACTTACCCTACACTTATCTCCAGGGGAAACTGGATGGCCTTCGCCCTTTCGCCCTTCTACCCACGAAAACGTCACGATGGTGGAAACCAGGGCTCGGGCTTGTTTGCATCGGGGAGGTAGGTCTCTGGATGGATCCTCGTAGAGATGCGGTTGTCGGACGACCTTGTTCTCGACCGCGCCCTTTTGCCAATTTGTGGGAACCCCCTTGCACCACTAGGTTGGCTAACAAGGAATTCTGACTCTGATAGCCCGGGGAGGCGCACCACCAAAGGTTTAAATGGGATGCAGGACAGAATCATACCTAGGTATACATACATATCATATATCAATCCCATCTACGTGTATCCATTTCCCTGGTCCGTCCCGTCTCGAGGCCTGTAAGATTTCTGTCGCCCATCTCTCTCTCTCCTCCCTTTCGGACGAAGATCGGAACCACAGCTTACTAGGTTATCATTGATATATACGCTCCCAAAAGAGACTCACATAGCTCAGATAGTCGGCCTCACCATTAAAGCATCACGCAAATAGAATAACTCCGGGCTGGATCAGCGTAGGGAGGAATTCGTAAAGGAGATCTTAATTTAGCGAAAAGTCTCGTCAGGAGGAGAAAACAACAAACCACTCCGACCCCTTCACCAAAGGTCCCCCCTTATCCCACCACCGACCTCTCTCTTATACAAGGCCAGCACCGCCGCTCCTAATCGCAAGCATGGGTTCCTACGTGCCAGACGTGCCCAAACTGCACATCGAGACGCCCTGCATCCCGTCCCGAGAGCTATCGCGGGCCGCGGGCTGCAACATCTACCTGAAGCTCGAGAACCTGCAGCCCTCGGGCTCCTTCAAGTCGCGCGGGATAGGCACGCTGATGTCGCGCGCCCTGGCGTCGTCGAGCACGGGGCGCGCGCACTTCTACTGCAGCAGCGGCGGCAACGCGGGGCTCGCCTGCGCCGAGGCGGCGCGCACCCTCCGCCAGCCCTGCGACGTCTTCGTCACGTCCCTGACGCCCGAGCACGTCGTCGCCCGGCTCAAAGCCCTCGGCGCCACGCCTCACCGCGTTGGCACCAGCTGGCCCGAGGCCGACGCGCAATGCCAGGCCGCTGTGGCGGGCGATGCCGACGGCGTCTACGTCCCGCCGTTCGACCACCCGCTGGTCTGGGAGGGGAATTCGAGCCTCGTCGACGAGATCGCGGCGCTCGAGGCGAAGGGGTTCTTCGGCGTGGACGGAGACGGGGGCGTGGCTGACGCCATCGTGTGCAATGTTGGTGGTGGCGGCTTGCTGAACGGTATTATGGAGGGCATAGAGAGGAACTACGGCGCCCGTTCTCCGTCGTCGTCGTCGCACCAAACCGCCACCTCCAACGGGCGCGCGAACGGCAGCAGCGGCCCATCCGCCAGCCGCCATCGGCCGGCGGTCCTCGCGCTGGAGACGGCAGGCGCCGACTCGCTAGCCGCCAGCATCCGCGCCGGCTCGCACGTCACGATCCCGGGCATAACCAGCGTGGCCACGAGCCTGGGTGCGCCGCGCGTCTCAGAGCAGACCTACAAGTGGGCCGAGGCGTGCAACGCCAACAGCTTCACCTTCACCGCCACGTCGACGTCGTCCTTCAGCTCCACCTTTGGAAGGTCCACGAGCAGAAGCAGCAGCAGCAGCAGCAGCAGTACTAGCTTCTCCTCCCGCGCAACCTCGAACACCACCACGCGGCTAGTCAGCGCCGTCGTGTCCGATGCCGACGCCGTCGCGGCGTGCGCGCGCTTCGTGGACGACGCGCGCCTGCTCGTCGAGGTCGCCTGTGGCGCCACGCTGTCCAGCGCCTACAACAGCCGGGCCCTCCTGCGCGCCGCGCTAGCCCCGGAGGCGGACGATCGGCAGTGGGCCAAGATGAACGTCGTCCTGGTCGTTTGCGGCGGGTCGAACATCTCGATAGACATGCTAGCTAATTACCGTAAAAAGTTCGGGGTATGAAGTGAGCCGCTATGAGGTAAAGATTAATCAATGGCCTAGTATACGAAAACCTCGCCGAGAGAAAGGAGGGGAGAGGTAAGTGGGCAACAGGGGCATCACATGAAAAATTAGAGCAACAAGGAAAGAGGCACGCTTGACACGAGGACGGGAATGGGAAGCATGGATGGGTATTAGCAGAGAAGGCTTGTACCCATCACCTAATGTTACGGTGCAGTTTGGGATAAACCTCACGGGTTGTGAGGAGCACCAAATAAGGCACGCTCTACATATTATGATAAATATTTAAGATAGTCTCATCAGGCATTAACGTACAAATGTAACTTGCACATTATGGGGCCTTTAAATGTAGATCTGTTGTGACAGCATTCCACTCCCTATCCCCTTTATCTATGTATTCCTTAGGACCAGGTAATATCGAAGAGTAGCAGTAACACTTGTTACTCCTTTAAACAGCTGTTTGAAGATCTAGGAATCTGCCCCCTATATATGCTCTGGTATAGGTTTCTTTATGCACGTTTGATTTTTAGAGCATGTGTGCCACGTCGTCACTCGCCATGTTATCCCTCATCTTCATTGAGGTAGTAGAGTCTCTAATTTGTTATTCTTGCAGCATTCGTCGTCTATACGCCCAGTAACCCGCTCTTATGCGATCCCACTTCTCAGCAAGCCGGCGCAGACATAATTCAGCCATTTCCTTCTCGCCAGTCTCCTTGTAGATATCAGCCAGCAGGTCCAGGGCGTGGGAGCTGCGAACCTCCTCACTCTCCTCGCCTTCTCCCAGATTTTTAACGAAACCCTTCACAAAATCAAGTACAGTCGCCAATGGTAGCCCTCCCTTGGTAAGTACACCGCGAAGATAGTTCCAGGGACTCTGGTTTTGAGGTGCAAGTGTGATCTTCTCCTGAGTGTACTGGATCTCCCGTTCAATGATAGACTTAGGGATGTGAGGGTCACACTCGGTAGTATGGGAATTTGGCGTGGTCTGTTCCGGGTTGTTGAATACAATGAAGAACCGGTGCGACCACGCCGAATTGTTGCGCACGTCTTGGTCAAGCAATGTATCGATGCAACTCGTCTCATAGCGTGATTCCCACTGCCTTAGCTTGCGCACCAGGTACTGCCGGTAGCTCCATACATGGTAATTCTTAGTGTCCTTCGATAACATCTGCATTAGGAAGTTGTGCTCGTTGAGGGCGAACGCGTCGATGGCCGCCTTGTCGTCCTGGATCGTAGGGTAGTAGATATCTACCAACTGCTGTCGGTGATGCCATATCTGATAATTTTTTAAGTGTTCAAACGATACCTCGTTTAACCACTCTAGTTCCGTTAGGATGGAAATATTCAACGCCTTGACGATATCAAAACGGTAAAGCCACACCGTATAGTGCGCTGGGTTCATGTCAATAATGGTTTCGGTTAATTGTAAGCAGCGCGGTGTATGTTCCTTGACTGCCATAACAGCACGGAGGTAAGACATTGCTGTAGAACAGAATTAATATCCGATTTTCAGAAAGAGTAAACCGAGAAATATGGCACATCATTTGGAGTGATGCATACCCTCTGCATAGTCATCAGCGTAGGCGATGGCCGACAGTGCGCCCTCAGGTTCTTCCTGTGGTATAGGCGCGACATCATCCCAGTCTGGGTCATCTGCATAAGAACTAGGCTTTACGCCGTACAGGTCGTTGTGAAGGCTGGCCATTTCCCTACGCCGTGCTTTTTCGGCTTCTATGTCGTCCTCTGTGATAGTATATGTCTCCCTGGTAGCCACGTTCCTTGTCTTTAGATGTGCTCTCTCCCTGTTCAGCTTGAAGAAGGTGCTCTCGAGGCGCAATTCGCTTATCCTTGACTTCTTCTGCTCGTATGTGCGGTATTCCTCGAGTGTATAGTCACCGATGTCTCGGCCGTTCTTGTCGTGGCCCCACTGGTCGTCTCTTGGGCGCGGGGCACCGCGTAGTGGTATATTCGCGTCACTCAGTTGCTTCCAGAACTCGCGCTGACCCTTCTTCGAGAGCTTATCAACTTGGCCAGGGCTTCTGACCAGTTCCAGGTTAAGATAGGTTCGTTTGTCGGCTGGGCTCAGCTTAGCAAAGCCCTGTTCTTCGACTATCTTATGGAGTGGGTTTGTGGACCAGTACCGTTGCCACTCCAGCTCACGGACGGTCTGAGGCCGTGGTGCCGACTCCTGTTGCTTAGCTGCGAGAGATGCATATTAGCGGTTGTGTGCATAGTCAGTTAGATAGAAGATGGGCCGTGTTGGTCATCGTCTTCATCTGGGTAACCTGGTCTGAGATGCAGGCGCGGGCAGTCGGAACTGAGGCAGAAACATGGGTGGGAACAATCGTCTAGCTGGGGCACCCGGTTCCTTGAGCTCGACTACAATTGGGTGGGAAGGAAGGTATCTAGGTATTGGCAACGTTATCGAAATCCGTCTGACTCACATTCAGCTTCTCTCGCTTTGGAAACCCCCGCCTTGTTTCTGGCGGGCATTGCTGCGGGTGGCCGAAAAGCAGAGGGAGGGAGTGTGGATGTTATCGGCGGGTGGGCGATGTGGTGAAGTGGATTGGACCGATGCGAGAGCGGGCGGATGGTCGGATGGACAAAAGGTGCGCCGAAGGTGGGATGACACCTGATACCTGGTACCTACTTAACCTAGGTAACCCAACCTGGTAATTAGGCGGGGGTTTGGGACTTTGTCTACTTCCTTCTCCAGCATCCCCGAAAGCGTTCCCAAAAACGTCCCCGACAGCCAGCACATTTGAAAGGTAAAGAAGAAGTACGTACCTACCTCCCATGTACCTAAGGTAGAGGTGCCTGTGGGTATCTTAGTAGATACCTACATAGGTGTGAGGTAGGTGTGCACTTCGGTCCCCCGTATGTAGGCATGTAAGTGGCGAGTGACATCTACAGATGCACTTACATATATGGCAACAAAAGTCGGTCATTCAATAAGCAACGCCTTCCGCACTGAATCACTCTACACATACTCAGTTCTTTAGGATTCGTAATTATAAGTCTTATTAGTAGGTGGGTGGATTGGACCGTCGGTATATCTGCTCTCGAGATTTGAACCCAAACCTGCCTACCAATGTATAATCTAAATATACTCCGTATATGATGCATGCCGAACATCCCTGATATAACTCCTGAAGAATATGGTACAAGACAATGGATCCGTTGCTTCTGACAATAATGCCTGGTGAATTGGTCTCCGGACTTGGTCGTAGAAGCCGCATAGCCTAGTGACAGCTAGACCGCAAAGCAAATAAGCACAACCAAGTGGTGGCAAAACGGAAACTATAATCTTAAGCTTGCTGTCCTCATCGGCTTTCTACCCTCCAGAACTTCCATCCTTCTCTTTCGCCGGTCCCCCCATGAACACCGACAAGCTTCTCTACACCCTCTGTCCCGGGGGCGTTGAGGAACTTGTCCAGGTCAATCTCCATACCGCCGTCGTCGTCCTCATCTGATCCATTCTTCAATACGGCAGGCCATAGGACGCCGATTCCATCTCCACCTAGAGTCGTCTTAAATTGTGCGTAGCCCTCATCGTCAAGCTGTTTTTGTAGCAAGTCCAATTCGCCTTTTGGAACTCCGGGCTTCATCAGCGTTATTGAGCACCCGCCGCCTCCGGCACCTGTTAACTTCGTCCATCCTAGCCCTCGGAAGTCGATAAGCTCTCGCACGCGCTCGAGCCGAGGGTGCGAGACACCCAGCGAAGCTAAGAGGCCATGGTTGATTGAAATTAATTCGCCCATGCGCCTAAGACTCTCGTCCTCCGCGGCATCGAAGTCATCCTCGTCGATTAAGCCCTCTGCGGTCCTCGTCACCTTATCAACCGCGTCGAGAATACTGCCGACAAGCTTCTGGTGTGTATTCTTCAGCCTGGCTACCTTGGCCACCTCAGCAGCTGTCGATTTTGGTGTACGTGTATCTACTAAGAGCAGCGGAAGCTCGGGGAAGTCCCATAATGGTGTCACGACAGGGGGCTTATCGTAGTCGGTCCGCTGGAAGACGACAGCTTTGCCCTGCGTGGAAACAGTATTATCGACGCCAGAAGGATTCCCGTGTATGGCCATCTCTGCCACAAAAGCCCAACGATTGATCCTTTCTATCTGTAATCGTGCTTCATCCGGTGGCTGATCGGGGTGCGGTCCGGAGAGCGTACGTATCTGTAGCAAGAGGGCAGCGGACAAGCAAACGGCAATTGACGCACTGCTTCCCAAGCCGGCACCGATAGGTATCGTAGATCGCAGCGTATAGACACATCCGTGGAACTTCTGCGAGCCTAAGGAGAGAAAGAGATATAAGAAGCAAGCGGCAGAATTCTGGTGAATCTTGCGCTCGTTAGGAGACTTGTCGGACGAGACATCGGAAAGATGGGGTTGAATAGCGGCCATCAATTCGGGGTCGAGATTCGTAACTAGGTCATAGTAGTACTTTTTTTTGGATGGATGGGAGAACAATTCCCAGGGCAGGTCGTCAATATGCCATGAATGTATTAGGTCGATGTCGGGAAATCTGAGGGTGATAGTACGTCGCGATTTAGATAGCGTCGTGACGTGAAGATAGGAGCGCAAAGAAATTGAGGCGGCGATAGCAGCCTATGAAGCAGGAGAGTCAGTTTCCCATAGGCCATAAATTCGGGGCGTAATAGATAACGCGCGCCAACGAGCGTTCTTCAGCTGCGTAACATACCTTGCCGTGAACCACAGCGTGCTCACCAAACACAATAACTTTGCCAGGTGCCGATACCATAAAAGGGGGCATCATCGGGGTCGACTTCCTACGTTCGAACCTCGCCCCATCACTCGCACTCGACGACCTACTACCCCCATTGCTGCTGGTATTTCCATTCGTACGTCTGCTCCCGTTCGCTTCCATCGCGTGGAAGCCATTTGTGAGACTAGTCATTTCCGAAGACGAGCTTTCGGGAGTGGCCGGAACGAGAGTCATGGGTTGCGGCAAAGACGTGCCTATAGAAGGGGCCTTCTCCCCAATGGTTCCCTTTCGAAATAATAGCCTTTAAGCGCGGCCCTGAGATGAATACAACGCTCCCAGGGGTTTCGACACGATTGTTGACGGTCCTTGCTTAACTGATGGCAGACTGAAAATCGATGACGGCTACGAGTTCAAGCTGGAGTGTAGGATATCTAGTTAAGGGGCAGTGACGTCGTAGAGAGACAAGCCTTCTTCTTCGATAGATTTGTACCGGTATGTAACTGATAAGGTGGCTGAACAAGACAAGACGAGGCAGAGGGAAGATGGAGCACGGGGAGGAAAGATGCAGAGAAGGGGAGGGCACAAAAAGGGGTGCGAGAGGATCGTGCCAGATGATAAAGGCGACGAAGCTATATGTACAGAGGTATTGTTTAAAAAAAGGTACTAGGTTTAAAAAAACCACCCCGGCTCATTGGTATTAGTCGTTCGAAGGATCTAAGCACCGGCACCCACCAATTCATTCTCCAGTGCATACTAAGACAGACCGGGCCACCTACTTCCACTTTTTATCTTAGCATTGAGTGCGGCGGGAGCCCTGGCTGTAATAGTAATAGAGTAAGATCGTAGAGGTAGACAGCACCAGGCAGTATACTGCAGCAGGTTGCGCTGGGGCTTCCTCGCGCAGCCAAAGATCATGCAGGTTGCAAACAACCAGCAATTGAGAAGTCTCCGTTGTTCGAGTACGAATACGCAGTGTTTCCTCAACGTAACCTTCTACCCTAGATTTTATTACGGTTTTGCGAACCAATCAACTATCGTTTAAGTTTCTGTCGAGGTCATGCGTACAGACGCACAGGTACAAGTGCTAGTGCCTACGCGTTAGGTAATATGGAAGTAGCGTAGGTATCTAGCTACCTCTAGGTAGGTACTTGACCAGGCTGTGGGAGGGGGTACCTCTAGTTGACATAGCAGGTTTAATTGGACAGCAGGGGTGCTCTCTGCACACTGACATACAGGTACCGAATAAACCGACAACCAGACGCAACGGTTCGTCGCAACGCGTCTCCAATCCCACATTACCCCAAAAACAGAGAGAGCTGATATTAGGTATAAAAAGGCCGGTTGGGACTACGGTAGTACCCGGACGTCAATCGCTACGGTACACAGAGCATGTTGGTTACCGCCAGGTCGATGCGCACGGTACGCCTTTCGGATGTCGATAACCTGAATGGGTCTCCTTTCTGCTTCGAATTTCCAAATCACAACGAGCGATTGAGGTTCTGGAATCATTCGGGCCACTGGTAAAGAAGCTAGGCAGTCCACGTCGGGATGAGCGAAAGGACCAGGGCTAAGCATGGCAATAATAAGACCCACGCTCTTCCCTTCACTTGGGTGTGGGGAGGCTGAGGTCGGCTTGTCTAACCAATGGACGGCGATAGAAAAAGGGGAAATTCCGCCTTTGCATTCGATAAGACCCAGTTATTATTGGCTGCTGCAGCTATGAAAACACCCTTTCCCATCTGGGCAGAATAAAATGGAGCTTTAGGCTTGGTATCTCGTCATGACAGGCTAAGTGTAGGTACATGCGAGGGACATGCATCTTAGACATACAGGTACCGATCACACCCGAATCCCTGCTCTGCCACGCCCAACTAACATACATACATACACCATGAGTGGGTAATGCTTCTATTTTGTACGTACACTACTGTACACATACACAATGGCCCAAGTGTCTAGCAAAAAGCAACGATGTCTGACGGTCGATATAGAACTAGTTGCACCAATATGTAACCATTCCGGCAAAATGAAAGCTGATATGTCGGCGTCTACGAACAACCAGTAAACGAAGCAGAATTGAGTTCATCTGACAAGTCAAGCTTAAAAAACAACCCACGAAAAAAAAGAACGATATGTCAAGTCGAGGAGTATGCTGTAGAAAGAGGATCCTCATTATAGTTGCAAATCAGCAGTGATAAACTATAGCTTTAGTGACATAGGCGAAACATTTCCTCCGGCTCCCTCTCCGCACCCCTCGCTTCATCTCGCTGGAGTAAGCTGACCAACAGAGCAGAATAGTATTTGATAAGAATCTTTGCACCGCTTCAAATGCTTTCTCCGCCGTATCGTTGCATATGCGACTGCTTATCTGTTGCATACCTATGCTGTACCACCTACACTACCTACTACTACTATCTACCGAGATAGCTCAATTACTTCCACACGACGGATACGGATCGGGTACCTTACAAGTCTACCTGTCTCTAGCAGCGCGGCAACATGGTGATGATAACCTCTCTAAAGCCTCGGGCATTGGCGCATGCAATAGAGTAGAGTCTATAGCTGCTAAAAGAACCGTTGCGTATTGTTTCCTTGTTTGTCATACGCCACCATACACACAGATCATTGCAGGCCCCCATATCGGCATATCGGTGTACTAGGATTGAAGTCATATGTCATATGGCCGGTTTCAGGTCAGTTCGGATAAGCTAAATGATTTCTGTAGGACGGCGGACGTTCGCGACGTATGTAATTGCCACTGCCAGTAAAAGCCAAGTGAGGAGTGCAATGTAGGACTCAGCCGTGATCCCTTTCCCGGAATCGGGGAATCGGCGAAGCGCCGGCGCGTCCGAGTTGAGTAACCCCGAGTGGCATTCAGGACCGGGGGTTTCCCAATCGAGTCAAAACGGCACAAAGAGTAGGTCAGGTAAATAGATATGCTCAGCATAGGAAGTACCTATGTAAGAGGAATACTTAAAGACAATGCGTCATTCGAAAACTTCCTGGACGCTACAAGATTACCGTATGGTGACTAGGTATCACGTTGTGAATACTTACTTACCTAAGCTTGATCGGTCACCTCACCTGCTTAGGCGCGTATATGCGGTAGGTATCGGTAAATCGGGAACTGATTACGTAGATTACTAAGACGTGCGTGACTTGGAGTAGGTAGGTATCTGTAGACTATGCGTACTTGGCCTAGTATGTTTCCTACGCATAAGGGAAACCTCTCGTTTTTCTTTTATTTTAACCCAGTTCTTCTTCTCTGCGGGGAAGGGAGGAGGCTCTGGCGTGGCGGTCCCGTTTCACTGGGTATGTCAGCACTGAGGATTTCCAGAACGATTTGAAAAGATTACCTAGCACCGATCATCTGCAAGTTATTATTAGAACATACACACACACCATACCTAAACCACTATTAGTAGTCTTATTATTAGACTGTGCTATAGGACGAAGAGCCTCCAAAATTCTAACCTACCAACCATCTCAAACCGCATAGCAGCTGTCTGACGACAGACATCGCACACGGAGGGGACACTTTGAGAGAGAACGCCTGCGCACCACAATGCCCGTCACAAATCTTGTCTGGCTTACGAGCTCCTCGGAGGCGTTTACGCCAGAGAACAAGCTCGCGATGGAGGGTGCGTTCAACGCACAGGCGGACTGGGTAGCGCGCAACATACCCTCGGCGCCCACGGACCGGGAAGCACGGGGCGTGGCCTTATTCCAGCAGGTCGAGGACCCGCGCGTCGTGCTGGAGACGGCGCACTGGTCGTCGAGCGACGAGCACATGACGTGGCTGGCGAGCGAGGAATACAAGGCCAGCTCGGCGCCCCTAGGCGCGCACTTTGACTTCGGCCAACTCGAGTATTTCCACCTGGACACCGACGCACTGCGGCCCGTCGACGCCGCCGCAGGCGAGGAGTCGCTGCTGCGAAGCCCCGTTATTAGTGTTGCCAGGGTCCAGGTGCCCGCCGATAAAAAGGACGAGTTCGCACAGGCGTGGGCGAACGGAAAGTCGATTCTCGAGGACTTTGTGAAGCCCAATGTTGTGAGGTATGGGTTTCGAGTCCAGAAATCGGACCCAGATACCGAGGAGTTTATATTCTTCGCCGGCTGGCCTTCTATCGAGAAGCATGGAGAATTCGCCCAGTCACCACGTTTCTCCGAGCATGCTGGGCCTCTATTCGCGATTGCTAAAGGCTTGGCGTCGAAGCATTATAAGAGAATTCTATGAGAGATCTATTTTATTACATGCAAATAAAAATAATTCCTACGCTCTACTAGTAATTCAACCTAGGTCCTTTACCAGGGCCAATCATGCTTATGATCAATCAGTGAGGGCATGATCGGGACAATCAAGACACAATAATCACATGCAACGGATATAAGAGTACGTTGTACTGGCATGAGCTAAAATCATAACTGGCGAGAGACGAGAGCAGATTGTCTTGCGTTTTGTTGTGATTTTTGTTCTTTTCGGTAGTGCAATCGATGGGAATTGTCTATCACAAGCTTCGTTGGCTTGCAAGAAAAAAAAATCTCAATTCCATGCTATCCGTAGACGCCTGCAATGAGCTAGCCAGTCCTGTGCTGGTCGTCATCGTTGTTTTCCGTGCACGCCACCCTTTATTTGTCCTTCATAAGAGATTCGGTCGTGTCGGCATTTCCCAGCCTGCTTAGACCGTCGTCTTTCGCCTAGATGCTCCCAAACTGAAATGCATTCCCTCTCTCGTCACCTAAGCCGTGTGCTGGCCCTTCTTGTTCTTCTTGGGGACATCCTTGATTTGCAGTCCTACAGCCCCATGTGTTAGCCCGCAATTCACCATCTCAAGTCTCGCGGAGATGGGGGTCGCGCATACCCGGGGGCAGGCTTTGCTTGAGCTTCTCGGCCTTGTCGGTGTCCTTAAGGACGAGAGTGTAGAGGTGCTTTGAGCATCGGACCTTGAACTTGGTCTGCGTAGACTTCTTGCTCTTCTTGATCCGGGCGGCTAAACGACATCAGTTCATTAGAATGTATATTCTCTTCTCGTTGAAAAACACATCGTTCGTCAATTGCTTGGCTCGATTCCGTCGCACATACACTTAGCGTCGTCCCGCCGGCAGATCTCGAGGAACTAATAGCGTTGATGTCAGCGTTTGTTAAATTTATTTTTCAGGAATATCTTGCGCTAAACATACTCTCTTGATATCAGCAATCTCTTGAGGCATCTTGGCGAATTGGCGAATGTGAGGAGGGGAAATAAATCGGCTCAAAGATTTCGTTGGGAGTTAGTCTCAATTATTCTATCACCGACGCGAAATTGTGTGGAAGACCAGGGTTCTCAAGCGAGTTGTAACCAATGAATGTGAACGTGGTGGGGATCTCAGGTTGGCTATCTGAACCTTTGCGGTCCGTGCCCTATGCGGTGGCTGACGCGGGGTGCCGTTCGCCACCTGTGGCGCTAGCTGGCTCATGTCTGTAGAACTAAGCTCCATCTAACTATGTACTACTCTAGATATCTAGGCAGACATAATATTGTAATGACAGATTGCCTGATTTTACAATATGACACGCGATGATATGTAGCTCAATTGAACATCTATGTATTTCTACTTAAGTGTCCTCAGCTACCAACCGAATCATCTTTGTCATTGACGGTCTACCACAATGCCTACCCCCCTCGATAATGTCATGAAATCAAAGGTATATATGCCCTGCATTCGCTTCTCAGAAACTCTTTGCATCTAACTTGAACTAGAACGCTGTCTTAGGTATATAAAGAAGGCACCACATAAAAGACTGCAAGCCAAGTACTGATGGAGCTATACTTTAAAGCCTTCTCTGGGTTGGTCACGGCCGCGGTTGCGGTAAGTATTTCTTACATTGTCCTCCCACACATCTCTTTCTTCAGTATCTCGTCGACCTAGTATTGGCGCATTTGATCTAATCATTTACTTCTAGTGGTCTATTTGGGGCGGAGACATTTTTCCTGCCGAGGCCGATCCAAAGGGCAACCCGGAGACTTGGTCAAGAGAAGAATTGCGTAGATGGTTGGCAGCCGTAAGTAGAGACAATGCTACTAATACCAGCTGTCCAAGACTAACTTGATATTGCTTAGCGCAATCTACATCCAAGCTCAAACGACTCGATGGAGCAGCTCTTGGAGAGGGTTAAAGCAAACATGCGATAATCATGACGATACTTGACTGCTAGAAATCAAGTAGTTTTCTTCTATCCGGTCTCATAAAGCTTAACATACAATGTAGCACTGAGAAATAGAATAGACGATGCCTGCCACACGACCCCACTTGCCCTTAATGGTAATTTCAGCCACAGCCAGACAGGCAAGCTGACGGGACATGTACCTAAGTACCTAAACTGTATGGAGATACCTAGTAGACACGGTTTCGTAATTGATTTTAATCGCAAATCACATCAGCGTCAGCTCGTCATAAATCACGGCAGCTGGTCTGAGACAGTGCTGCACCTGCTTCCTCTCTGCACCTTCGTCAAGAGGACAACGCTCGAGAAAATGGATTTCCTCCAGGCAAGTATCATGAATTTTCTTAGCGGTACTTCTCCTCGGGCTACGGATACTGGATAACTAATGCACACCCTTGTTTGTAGCGCCTGGCTCGCGCCCTCGATCGCCCGCTTTTCCCATGGAAAAGGCTCATTATCGGGTTTTCCGTCGCTCAGTACTGTTTCGAAGAATTCCTATCCCTTCGCCAGTACCAGGTCCTCAAGAATACGAAACCCCCCAAGGTGCTTGAGCAGGAAGTGTCTGCGGAAGTCTACAACAAAAGCCAGGAATATGGTCGCGCCAAAGCCAAGTTCGGTTTCGTCAAAGGTCTCTGGGGTCAAATCCAAAACGTCGCCTTCATACACTATGATGTCTTGCCCAAGCTGTGGTCGTGGACTGGCGAGCTTTTGCTTCGCTTCGCGCCGGCTCGCTTTACCGGCGAGATCTCCCACTCTATCGTCTTCGTCCTCTCGTTCATTTTGATCCAACAGGCCCTCTCCCTCCCCGCCAATATCTACCACACCTTCGTTCTAGAGGAGAGGTTCGGTTTCAACAAGCAAACTCCGAAACTGTTTATTACCGATATGATCAAGTCTAACCTGCTCGCTTTCGTCTTTGCGCCTCCAATTCTTGCCGGTTTCCTCAGCATTGTGAAAAAGACGGGTAATCAATTCGTCACGTACCTGTGGCTTTTCACTGCCGCCATCCAGATGTTCATGATCACAGTCTACCCCATCGTTATTTTGCCTCTGTTCAACAAACTCTCCCCCTTGCAAGAAGGCAAACTCAAGACAGAAACCGAGGGCCTAGCCAAGAAGCTTAACTTCCCGCTCCACGAACTTTTTGTCATTGATGGAAGTAAGCGCAGCGCACATAGTAACGCCTACTTCTTCGGCCTCCCTTGGAAGAAGCATATCGTTATCTATGATACCCTAATTGAGAAGAGCAAGGAGGAAGAGGTCGTAGCTGTTCTGGCCCACGAGCTGGGTCATTGGAGCCTCGGGCATACTACTCGACTTTTTGGCATTTCGCAGGTGAGTCATGTCTTTATTAAATAACTATCACAGTTACTGACGCTCCGTAGCTACACGTCTTCTACATTTTTACTTTGTTCTCTGTCTTTATCAACAACAATTCATTGTACGCCGACTTCGGTTTCATCAAGGAGCATCCCATTATCATTGGGTTTATCCTATTCTCCGATGCATTGGCTCCCATGGATACAATCATCAAACTACTCATGAATATCATGAGCCGACGGTTCGAATTCCAAGCCGATGCCTTTGCGCGTAACCTTGGTTATAAGGCCGAGCTCGCTGCCTCTCTCATTAAGCTCCAAGTCCAAAACTTGAGTACCATGGAGGCGGACTGGATGTATGCTAGTTATCATTTCTCACATCCGATCCTTTCAGAGAGATTGAAGGCTTTAGAGTGGACTGCTAGTGAAAAGTTGACGGGTGAGGAGACAGGAACTTCGGGGGTTGAGAAGGCGAGCGGACGTGAGCTATAGAGTAACCCTGTATTGATCGGGCTATTAGACATAAACGAAGCCATAGAACAAATGTAGAGTACCATTCACTAAGTATACATATGCGACAGGTATCGATCAACCAGCCAAAGTCTAAGCAGGGCATCCATTCGCGCGTAGGTACAATTACAAAAACCGGTTTGACGTGACATGACGAGATTAAGATAGTCAAGTCAACTCTCGATGTAGATGGTTATAACGACACACTAGCAGTCGCTAATGTATGTAGAGTTTGATATACAACCTGTGCGGCGTGATGCCGTGGTAGAACCTCCGATACTTAAGCTTGGCAGTCCCTCGGTATATAAGCTGCGTAGACTTGCGCGAGGTCATAGTGAATCTAGGTATCTTCCTTTGAGCACTCCTCTAGCATCCAAGCGGGATGCCTGAGTAGAGAAAGGGATAGCGCACCAAACAGTTTGTGACGTAGTGATCCTATTGCGTCTATAGACAATAGATTTTGCAAATCCGCTCTGAGGTGATTAATTCCAGCAAATCGTCTTTGTTAGTGCCGATATGATTTTACTATGGCAGCTAATACCTTGGACGCCTCCGTGGTTGATGTGCATCCCTTGGCTTGCCTTCGCTCCTAGTTCTAGCCCAATTCACAAATGGTACCAATAAAAGTTGAGCCAGTTGAAGAGTATAAAAGAGTGCCGCGAGAGGGAATCAGCGAGAACTCCTACAGGCCCTCTCTAGAGCTGCAAGCCACTCTTTGCTAACGCACAACTGTTGTTATACATACGAACGCCGCGCCGAGCTCCCGCCACTTCAAGAAGACGAAAATTTCTCTATATCTATACTAAGATTTACGACATAGTGGTTATAATGGCATCGATAGTAAATTCGAATACCTTAACTTCGCTAGTGATGCTAATTATTAGTTATTCGCACTAAAACTTGCCGTTCATATGTATCCGTATTCAAAGGCGGGAAATAGTGAGTACTGAAGAACACTAACAGCATTTTCTTTTTTCTTTTCCCCTTATCCTACTGTCAACCAAAGTACGCAGACGAGCGTATAAGTGTTGTGCTTATGCTGTAGATTAGGTAATCTCAGGCCGTGGGGCAATTAACTACACTGAGGGTCGCGGGGGCTGACGTCTCATGACGCGCCCTTCGTCTTAATTGGCCCCACTAGAAACGTGAACCCTGGCTTGAGCTCAGCGCGTGTCGACGCGACTCTTTGAAAAACCACTTTATCTACCAATGTAGGGAACACCAAAAGAGTGAGCCACCTTACCCACTCCTTCATACCGTAACTGTACACTTCACAACAACACAACGGTAGAAAAAAAATAAGGATACAAACTCTCAAGAGATCCCCAAATTCTCAGTATAGGGCATAAAGACAAGACAAAAGACATAGACCACGCACCACACATATAGGCGGCAACCATGGCGACGGCCATCCTACCTCAGAAGCGTGCCCTTGGGGATGCTCCTAATCGCCGCAATATCCCCTCTACACCCTCTGGCCCGAAACGACGTCGGTTGGAGCCATTGACTTCCTCGCCCGCATCGCGCCTCAATAGTTCTCAACACGGCCCCGGTCCGAAGCTAGGATCGAGCCAACCGAAAAGCGCCTTCGAGACCGAGGTTCTAGAGAAGCTCAGCCAAGATATCTCCGAGCTCAAGCAAACCAATGCCGAGAAAGACCAAGCCTGGGAACGCCCGCCCGTTGTCGATTTCGATCCCAACCGCGATAGCCTCATTTTTCAGCAGATCGAGGCCGAGGAGGGCATTCTCAGTGGCGGCCGGTCCACAGTCAAGTTGTTCGGCGTCACGGAGAAGGGCAACTCAGTCATGCTGCATGTCACCGACTTCAAGCACTACCTCTATATCGCCGCCCCTGTGTCCTTCACGCCCAAAGATTGCGGGCCTTTCAAAGCTTATCTCGAGACGCGATTAGCTTCACACCAGCCTGCCATATTCGATTGTGAAGTCGTCCTGAGAGAGAACATCTACGGCTTTCAGGGAAACACACAGAGTCCGTACATTAAAGTGACAGTGATCGATCATAAATCCATAAGTAGAGTACGAACCTTGATCGAGTCGGGAGAGGCGAATTGGAAGGGCTTATGGAAATCGGCTGAGGGAGGCGTCCTGACTTTTGACAACCTGCAATACGTCTTGAGATTCATGGTCGACTGCAAGGTATAGGCTCTTCCCAGACAGTGAGAGCTACTTTCTAACGCAGATCAGATCCCCGGCATGTCATGGGTAGAAGCACCCGCGACGAAATATAAACTCATCCCCGAATCCTCCCGGCAATCGAGCTGTCAGATCGAGGCAGAGATTAGCTACCTTGATTTAATTTCACACGAACCCAAGGGCGAATGGTCCAAGATGGCGCCATTGCGTATCCTATCGTTCGACATCGAATGTGCTGGCCGGAAAGGCATCTTTCCCGAGGCGAACCAAGATCCAGTTATTCAGATTGCAAATTATGTCACCCGGTACGGAGAGAGCAAGCCTTTCATCCGAAACGTATTTTGTCTTGATACTACGAGCCCAATTGTGGCTACGCAAATTTTGGACTATGACGACGAACGCGATATGCTGAGGGGCTGGAAGCGTTTCCTCGACAAAGTTGATCCCGATCTGATTACTGGCTACAATATTTCTAACTTTGACTGTCCGTACCTTCTTGATCGCGCGAAGTATCTCAAGGTCGACGGATTCGAATATTGGACTCGATTGCCCAAAGTCAAATCGTTTCATAAAGAAACGAACCTCTCCAGTAAGCAGATGGGTAATCGGGATACTAAAACTACAAATACCAACGGTCGACTGCAACTGGACTTGTTGCAACTGATCCAACGCGACCATCAACTGCGGAGTTACACACTGAACTCGGTCAGTGCTCACTTCTTGGGAGAGCAAAAGGAAGATGTCCATTATACTATGATCACAGAATTATTCAACGGAACGCCGGAATCAAGACGTCGTTTAGCACTCTATTGCTTGAAAGATGCCTACCTACCGCAAAGGCTCATGGACAAACTTTCGTGTTTAGCTAACTATACAGAAATGGCCAGAGTCACAGGTGTCCCTTTCAGTTTCCTCCTGTCTCGCGGGCAGCAGATCAAATTCATGAGCCAGCTCTTCCGCAAAGCCTTAGAGCAAAAGCTTGTCATTCCAAATATGACGCCAGGAGGGTCGGACGACCAATACGAAGGAGCTACCGTTATTGAGCCTACTCGCGGATACTATGATGTTCCTATCGCTACTCTTGATTTTGCTTCACTATACCCTAGTATTATGCAAGCTCACAATCTTTGTTACACAACTCTCATTAAGCCGGCATCAATTGAAAAGTTCGGTCTCAAGAAGGATGAAGACTACGTGGTAACACCAAATGGTGACATGTTTGTCACGACCAAACAACGAAAAGGTCTGCTCGCTCAGATTCTAGAAGAATTGCTCTCGGCCAGAAAGCAGGCCAAAAGGGAGCTTGCTGTGGAAACAGATCCTTTCAAAAAGGCCGTGCTAAATGGTCGTCAACTTGCGTTGAAAATCAGCGCCAACAGTGTCTACGGTCTGACTGGAGCGACGACTGGCAAGCTCCCCTGTCTTGAGATCGCCAGTAGCACCACGAGTTATGGCCGTCAGATGATCGAGAAAACCAAAGACGAAGTCGAAAAGCGCTACAATATCGCTAATGGCTATTCCCATGACGCCCAGGTCATCTACGGCGACACAGATTCCGTCATGGTCAAGTTTGGAACAAATGATCTTGCTGAAGCCATGAAACTCGGGGAAGATGCGGCAAATTTCGTATCGTCTAAATTCACCAAACCGATTAAGCTTGAGTTCGAAAAAGTCTACTTCCCATATCTGCTCATCAACAAGAAGCGCTACGCTGGCCTTTTCTGGACGAAGCCCGAAAAGTACGACAAGATGGACACCAAGGGTATTGAGACGGTTCGACGAGATAATTGCTTATTAGTGCAGACAGTTATCGACAAGGTGCTTCGTATGGTCTTAATCGACCGGGACGTCCCGGGCGCTCAAGAGTAAGATTGATTTCGTATCTCTAAACTGATCTTTGAGTCCAGGTACTGACCTCGTATTCCAGATACGTCAAGCACACAATCTCAGATCTGCTACAGAACAAGGTCGATATGTCAAAGTTAGTGATTACGAAAGCTTTAACCAAAGAAAGCTATGACGCCAAGCAGGCTCACGTCGAGCTAGCTGCACGCATGAAAAAACGCGACCCGGGTTCTGCACCAGGCTTAGGCGACCGTGTGGCTTATGTCATGATAAAAGGTGCTAACGGATCCAAGAACTTTGAGAACTCTGAAGATCCCATCTACGTCCTCGAGCACAATGTCCCTATTGATACGAGGTATTACCTGGACAACCAGCTCTCCAAGCCTCTTGGCCGCATCTTTGAGCCTATTCTTGGCGAGACGAAGGCCAAGACGCTCCTCACGGGTGCTCACACGCGTGCCATCTCAGTGGCCGCACCAACAGTGGGGGGTCTTATGAAGTTCGCGAAGAAGACTATGACGTGTATGGGATGCAAGAAACCTCTCGTGGGCAAGCAGGAGAGTGCGGGTGCGGTTTGCTCAGACTGCGCGCCCCGGGTTGGGGAACTTTATAAGAAGACACTGGACAAGGTGTCAGATCTCGAGGTGCGGTTCGGACGGCTCTGGACGCAATGCCAGCGGTGCCAAGGCAGTATGCACGGTGAGGTTATTTGTAGCAGCAAGGACTGTCCCATCTTCTATATGCGCATGAAGGCAAAGAAGGATGTCGAAGATGCAGGGAAGGAGCTCAAGAGATTCGACTTTGACCAGGCGATTTTGTGGTGAGGGCTCGGCAGGAGGCGGGAAACATGAACAGATTCTTCGTAAGTGACGCATTAATGGTATGGCGTATCAGGTGTTCCTTGGGGTGTATTGTTAGCGCAGTTGCGTCCTGCCTTTTTCTTGACGACGGCGAGCATTCGAGGTCTAGAACGAATCTAAATAGTTAATGTAGCCTTGTAATTGTCGCCTCAAAGAGCATGATACAAGTTCTATACGCGTTAGTCCGCTCTCAAAGACGGCGAGGTGACTTGGCTGTACTAGAAACTGTACGACATTGTCATTCTTGGACACCTACATCATACAAACAGGAGGTGAGCAGGCATTGACCACGAATAATAGTACGATCGCGACCGCGCGACCGCGAAACCGAGGAGGGACCTATTGTTGATGACGAAGTCGGCCCGGTGAAGTTTTCGCCGGTGTCGGAGCCTTTACTTCTACAGAACATACAGTACCTATGTTACATAGGTGTGGCGAATCGAAGACCCCCGCACTGCACCCACGATGCCCCTTGGCCGATCTACTTAAGTAGCTAATATGGAACCCTTTAGTCTAGTGCAGTCGGTAGAGGTAACTAACATGCATGTGTTGATATAGGGCTGCTGCTACCCAATACTACTACATGCGTTACCTCGGCGAACGCCGCCATATATTCATTCCTATGCTCTGCGTTACATTACATGGGTAAAGGCATACTATTGTTCGTTTGGAAAAACGCAGGATTTTTTCAAGCTATTCCCAACGTACTGCTAAGGCACGTATGCCGCGGTCAAAGCGATGTAAGTTAGGTACTAGTCTAGGTAGTTCGTGGGGGTTGAACCAATCTCAGCCCATCCATCTCATCATACCACGGATTCTGCCACGGAGAACTGTTTTCCTCCCTCCTACCCCAAAAAATTTGAGTTGCGTCATTTTAGGAACTGGTTTTAACGTGACATCCGCCTAACACGTTGTATTAGGCCAGCATAAGCGTCGTCTCACATTCCCTACTATGCGCTAGTCTCTCGATCCGTGCCTAGAGATCTGGGTGCCGAGTATAAGTGGCGAAATACTGATTGACGTACAAGACGCTGAGCAGGCTCCGTCAGTCGGAGCAGCTGAATCTCGCATGACAGGCGACCATCGTGACCACCGGGTTTCACAAATTTCTGCTTCCCTCGCTCAATGATGAATGGGTAAGACCGAAGTGCTCTTTGAGCCGCTTCCTTGGTTTGAAATCACGGCGTGTCGTGTAGCTGAGGAAATCGAGGGGGTCCCAGGCATGCAAGTCCCATGATCCTATTGCATTGCATCACCTGCGCAACAAAATGCAACATTTCTTAAATACTCAGCTGCGAACAAAAAAAAAAAAAAAAAAAAAAAAAAAAACGGCACGTGCATCTCCGAGGTTCGCAAGGCGCCAATTCTCGCAGTTGATTCGTTCAAGTACCGCCTATGATTTTTAAGGGTACTGCATGGAGTGCCTGTTAACTGCATAGGCAGGCTCGTCGCGACAAGTAGGAGGAATCTCTACCGAATTGAATTACAGACGAGATTAAGTAAGTCTTCGGGTTTAAATGGATTGAAAGACATATACCGTCAGTCTAGATGATATCGGGTAGCGATCGAGTAGTGAAAAGCGCTCGGGTTCCACAGTCTAGCCACAAATAGGTTAATTCGAGTCAACCTTAAAGCTCACTTTCACTTTCGCGGCCCCACTACAGAAGTCTTCTTCAACCCCCACGAACTGCATGCGCATGGATTGTGGTGGCTTTTCCAGCCTTCCCACCCGTCGTTCTCCTGGAACCGGCCCTGTCTCCTGGGCCCTAGGGCGTAATACGCGCGACAAACAGTCTCGGGACTAAGCGGGCTGAGAGGCCGACCGTAGCAGCACCAGTGCCTCCCTTCTCTAGACCGGCAGCCATTATAATTTAAAATCAGTCATTATCAACGGCCTCGCCGAACACGGTGATAGCAACATTTCCGGAGGCTAATAGACCTTTGTCGTGCTTCATTAAGTAAGCGAGGCATGTGGTCTTGCTTCATCTTGCTTCGCCTATACGATGCTTTCCTACTTGTATATAACATGACAATGGCACCGGGAGCATTCTTTAGCCCGTCCCCTTATTCTCTCAGCTTATCTATGATATCACCAGAACTCTACTAGCCTCCTCTGTTTGCCTACCGCGAATCTATTAGGTGTGCAACCACCAAGCCCGCTCTTATCAACCTTCTGTCGTTGGTGATACCTACTAGCGTTCTTGACTTATAAGTCGACGGTCTCTACGTGACGGAAGACTGACGGCAAACCCAATCGCCCTTCGTCACGTTGTCTGTCCTCTTATCGGGTTTTCCTCAAAACGTCGTCATCACTCTTTTAGCCGTGCAATACCCATCTAAAAGCATGTCTCACCTACCACAAGAGCCCGAGTTCGAGCAGGCTTACAAAGGTAAGAGAAGTTATTCTTGCTACCAAAGATGTGTTATCCCAGTATATTTTGGCCGATTAAATCATATATGCCAATGACCTTGTCATTGTAGAAATGGACACACACTGACACATTTCTCTCAGAGCTCGTCAGCACACTCGAGGACAGCACCCTATTTCAGAAGAACCCGGAGTTCCGAACAGCACTCAAGGTCGTCTCGATTCCCGAGCGCGTTATTCAGTTCCGTGTAGTCTGGGAAGACGATGCCGGTAATCTGCAAGTAAACCGCGGATACCGCGTCCAGTTCAATAGCAGCCTCGGCCCGTATAAGGGGGGGCTGCGATTCCATCCCAGTGTCAACCTCTCTATCTTGAAGTTCCTCGGCTTTGAGCAGATTTTTAAGAATGCCCTCACTGGACGTAAGTTCTTTCGTCTTGTATCCACTTGGATCTGAACATCCACTCTCTATGCACTATCTAGCAGATAGCCATAGAGAGGAAGAAATAACATACATGGCGGCTTCTTTATGCAACGAATACTAATCGTCATATTATACAGTGAGCATGGGTGGCGGAAAGGGAGGAGCCGACTTCGACCCCAAGGGAAAGAGCGAGTGAGTTACCGCTGGAGTCATTTTCTTGCCTTTCTAGTAACTTGAGAGCTCCCGGAATGCCTCGGGAGTATGTTCCGGGAGCATGTTTCGAGAGTACCGGAACTTTAAAAGAATAATTACTGACTCCGGCGGTTATAGTAACGAGATCCGCAAGTTTTGCACTGCCTTCATGACGGGGCTATGCCAACACATTGGCGCTGAGACCGACGTGCCTGCTGGTGATATTGGCGTTGGTGGCCGCGAAGTCGGGTATATGTTCGGTACCTACCGTCGACTAAGGAACAAGTGGGAGGGTGTCTTGACAGGCAAGGGGCTAACCTGGGGAGGAAGCTTGATCAGACCAGGTAAGCAGAGAACTCGGTCTCCTTGAGTAATGCAAAATGGGTTTCGAGGCATACGCTAACGCCATCAAAAAAAAACAGAGGCCACGGGGTATGGTCTTGTCTACTACGTCGAAGAGATGATGAAGTACGTGGGCAAGGGATCCTTCGCAGGGAAGCGTGTAGCGATCTCGGGATCAGGTAACGTTGCGCAGTACGCCGCGCTAAAGTGCATGGAGCTCGGCGCGACCGTTGTGTCAATGTCCGACTCCAAGGGCTGCCTGATCGCCGAGGGCGACGCGCACTTCACACCGGAGCATATCCAAGAGATCGCGAACGTCAAGCTCGCCCGCCAGCCCCTAACCGCTTTCAGCGGTAAGTCTGCCTTCAAGTACATCGAAGGCGCTCGGCCCTGGGTCCACGTCGGGCATGTCGACGTCGCGCTACCATGTGCTACACAAAATGAGGTCAGCAAGGAGGAGGCGCAAGCGTTAGTTGATAACGGCACTTTGTTTGTTGCTGAAGGCTCGAATAGTAAGTTCCATTGCCTCCCCCATTATCTCGCTGTTTAGGGGCTCATGCATACCATAAATGTGAAATAAAAAACCGCCAGCTGACCAACTAAATAGTGGGCTGCACACAAGCTGCTATCGATGTATTCGAAGGGGCTCGCAAGACTAAAGGCGCGGGGTCGATCTGGTACGCGCCAGGAAAGGCCTCCAACTGCGGCGGTGTCGCAGTTTCTGGCTTGGAGATGGCCCAGAACAGCCAACGGCTATCATGGACAAGCGAGGAGGTCGACGAAAAGCTTAAGAAGATCATGCGTAACGCCTTTGAGAATGGTCTACACACGGCCCAGGAGTACGTGAAAACCGCCGAGGGCGAGTTGCCCAGTCTCGTGGCAGGAAGCAATATTGCTGGCTTCGTCAAGGTTGCCGAGGCTATGGCTGCCCAAGGCGATTGGTGGTCTTCGTAATAGAATCCTGAGGGACTTGCGGAACAGACAGTTGGTCTGAGCTGAAGGTAGCATCCAAGGGGATAGGAACCCTGTTGTTTGTGCTATGATGGATTTTTAAGCTTCGGGGAAAGCACCGCTATGGATGGATGCAAGGTGGTTTCATTTGCGTGTACAATAACCTCCTTACCGGGGGGGCAATGGCGTGTCTAGCGTTGGGGGCGATATATTGCTTTGATAATGAATGAAAATGATGTCTTACATGGGATGGTCATTACGAATATGCGAGCTTGTGTCGACTTTGCTTCCTATCTTGACACATTATGTTGTTTAGAGCCACGAGACTAGGAGACTTAGACTTTGTGGTGTATATAATCACGCTTAGCTCAATACTGCTTCCTTGTATTTGATTTATATTGGGTCTTTGTTTTAGTGTCACTTGCTCCTGTACATGGTTATGAGGAAGGTCGGGTGTATAATCGCCGGTGATATGTAGCCTAAGGATATCGACCAAGTATGCGGTGATTCTACATATCGACATACCGAGCAGTCTCAGCTTTGCGCTATTCTATAGGGGAAAAGCGGAATCATGCCTGCCTGGATCCTGATCAGGCTGATAGGCAGCATCCGGGCCCTAGTTCTCATGACGCCCGCGATGTGGAGGCGGGCCGAAGTGGTTGTATTTGGGGTAGCTATGATCCTTTCGTAGTTTGTGGGCACAGATCCCTGGAATAGGTGACTGGTGATGATGCCGTTGGGTGGCAGCGTTGGAATACTGAGGGGGCGCTTCACAACATCCCATTGGCAAGGCACAGCCAGCCGCCTTGTGTCTAGGGAGCAAGGAATGCCTCCGGAGAGCCCCCGTGTCTGGGGCTTTCGGAAGGATTACAAGCACGTCGGGGACGTCATGATAGAGTCCTGGGGGCGCCACACTCGCACGGCAGACGGTCAGCTAGGAACGGCGATAAAATCATGCGCCCCAGTTGCGGCCAGCGAGGCTGCCCATCACATGCCACGGCCGCCAGTGGCTTGTTAGCGTGAGGCGTCTAATGTGGTGGCCGACACGCTATCTCGTAATCTAGAGGAAGGAATGCTTGGAGTAGGCAGCTAACATCGTCCCTCCTTGGACGTATACCGACGCATGCGTTGAGCTTAGCGTAGGGCATAGCAAGTGGTGGTGAACTAGGCTATCTCGTGTTGCCCCCGGGGCCATTCTGCCAACAGGATGCTAAAATAGGAGTCGGGTCATTTCATAGGGCGAACTATGCTAGTAATGCTCCGAGTGAAATGTTGCTCTAGAACAATGAGTGCGTCTCCTGTTTGATAATGACATGTCGGATGCTGGATACCTGTCGCTTATTGGTTCTTACCAGGTAGCTTATCCTATATTAGCTGATGCAAGCTTGGCTATTACTCCACGCTGAAGTCCTAGATCTTCGGTCGGGGAAGAGTCTGGGAACTCCTTGGGATGATTGACGACCGTTAGACCCTGAGGAATGCCGGGAACAGTCAGCGTGTCTTGATGAATGCTACGTAGTAGTCTCTCCTTGCACACGCTTGGGCTCTCGGCCGCGTGTTCCCGATATGCCATACCTTGCACTAGACCTCGATCGATATATCGGTGTGGAGGGAGCCAATAGATATCTTGTGCTATCTCGGACGTTTCCATAGAGGATAAGTATCGTGAGACGCTATAACCCGAGGCGTTGGGAGGACTAATGCAATGTCTCAGTTTGCTCTCTCCTTACAGGGACTTCGCCTACCGTAACATTATTGTGTTAGTAGACGGTACAAAGAAGAGTACGAAGCACTCCGGCCCTAAGTTGCCGGTTCAGATTCATATTGGAATCGCCGAAAATCATCAATGCCGCGGAGCGACTCCGTGGTGCCGCAGATACGACGTCGCAATGACACGCAGACGCCGGAATATATTGATTCTAGTATACCTTGCATCGAACATCATATAGCCTATAGCTTCTCCGGAACAATGATTCAGGTGCGTACTATCCAGAAACATGTGATTCTGACCCCTTGTGAGCCCGGATTGTTTCGTGTAGGACTATTACTCTGTTTTTCTCGTCTTGGGGCAAGATGTCGCGAGACCGTTGACAAAACAGACGCTAGGCGAGGCGAGCGATCGACAAGTCCGCCGTGGCATTGGGGCACAACACCCGTCTCAGCCCGTCGTCTAAACATAGTGAGGAGGGGGGACAAGATCCTCACTCACACCACCGGGGCGCTTCAAATAACGAGAAGACGGCGAGTAATCTAAGCGCAGCAGCGTGAATGACGTCGCATTGCAGTTTTGCAGGCCTCCAGTTAAAGACCCGCGAGCAAATGGGCACCCGACTTGTAGGTTGCTTTTTTCACATGGCGTGGGATGGGCATGCGTGCGTCCACACTAAAACGAAACACAATCCCCCATGCTGTATGTATGTATGTATGTAGATACCCAATCCATGCTCCTGGGATGCTGCCCCCCTCTTCCCCTCCCCTCCTCTCCACCAAACAAGCGTTCCAATTTGGGATTCTCGAAGAATGGGGCCATTGCTGGTTTCGGTAACGGCCGCTAAAGTTGGAAACGGGTAACTCTGCATGCTGGGCATCTAGTTGTTTTCATTGGCCTACTGATAGATTCCAACGGCTGCACTATTTTACCATCGGTTCTCGACAACACTTCTCTGACTCTATTCTATTTATTTTTACTTTTTTCTATCTTTTTGGTCCCCCAGGGGGTCGGGCCGTTATATCAGGCTGCAGCACATTCGGAAGGATTAACGAGACGTTGCTTTGGGGTAGGCTAAGAGAAGTATGGTACTTGTCCACTCGGAACCAGAGGCGAAAAGCAAGAGGATTGTCGTCTCCATCGCGGTTCCTGGTTTTTGGCCCCGTGGCCGAAGTCCTGTGCTGTAGGGGGTGCCTAGTCTATTGTTCAGCCTTATCGCCGTTGCGTTCTAACTCTAATTTCAGTACCTGGTATATATGTGAGTTGTATGTAGATACCTAGGTACATGTAAGGGGTTTCAGAATACCTATGTTTGTTTCTTTACGACATTTACCCACATAAAATGGCGTACGTAGGTACCGGTATGCGCATGTAGTGCCCGCCGGCGACCGATGACAGCAGGACAGGGCCGATTAGGTATAAACTAACTACATCTGTAGATATGTGACGAGCACTGTCTAGATGAAGTTGATGGAGTGGTTTGTCTATTGGTGGGAGGTGTTCTCCTTTCTTTCTTTGTGGATACACATTCGTTTATGGGCAATACGTTAAAGACAAGATGCCAGAGCCGAAGAGATTCTAGGGTCTCTCCTCACGAACCATATCGCGAGATTTTAGTGAGATTATGTCATATTGTAGTACTGTACCTCTATTCATACATGTGCTACGCACGTTTCTATTCTTCTTAATTAGTCAATGCTATTTTTGTGCCCACTCTGATTGGCCCCCCCTATACAGTGCCGCATATATTGTGGTAGGTACTTGGGGTTGTCGACTCTAAATTTGGCCTGCTCACTACAGCTTACATGGGCTAAGCTATCAGCTCGATCGTTCAATGACCAATCACAGCCCTTATCTCCTGTATTCCAATGAAATCGAGTTTTCAGCTCGTACAGTATCAGCTCGAATCTATGTATGTACAAGGGAAACAGGTAATTACTAGACAGACATAGTAGTTAGCTATGTGTATGCCTGCGATGCTATTGGGCTAGAATTATATTACTTTGTATACCCTTCTTGTCTGGTTTGCGCATTCTACACTATCTCTACTTGGTGACATGCCTTAGGTAGGCACTCCTGGAGAGGTATGTACTAATTGCCGGCAATAACGTATGCGGGGCATTGAGAACGTCGCACTGTATGTTAAGGCTAAACGGATACCTTAGGTACCTATGACAGCACTTATCGTCATCAGCACTAATTTAGTCTACCTACCTAATTATCTAACCTACATGGTCTGTATCTACTAGGCAGTGTCCTGAAGGCATGGCATTCAGAAACAATTTGTATGGCCAGAGCGAGAGCCAGAGTACGGCGAAGGTATGTAGTCTCGCCCGCCCGCCCGGCAGTCGTGTGTTGTTTGGAGTTGGAGCAGTGTGCTCAATTGGATCCTTGCGCAATTGGATCATCTTAACTGATATGATCGCCCGGAGGTCTAGCTGTTCCAGGCAATCAGTCCGCTCCTACACACTGATGCCCGCCTCTTTTGATTTGTGCCTATGCGAATGAACGTCAACTGGCACTTACATAGCATCTGGCTGGCGTCTGGCCTTTGCGCGCAAATCGCGGCGACGGCTATAGGTAACCGTGTGTGAAGGTAGGTGGGTAGCTATGTGGACGACCTTCGATTACCCCGAGGAGGGATTACTACTGCGTAGAATACCGGGGGGCTAATTCACAAGATGTCGCATCTGCCCACTCATTCCCTATTATTTTTGTACCCATATCGATCAGTAATCGATGATATAGGTACATATCGGTGTACCGTGTCGGATGCTCTCCTCAGCTTAGCCCCTAACAATGCCACGCCGCCTCTCGAACTACACTAGTTCTGCAACAACGGGCGTGGTCCCCAAGTTCTAATCTCGTTCGGGTGCAACGGCATGGGACGATATTCGGGGACCCACGAAGCAAGGGTCTTGGTAGTATAGGGCTGTTCCTGTGGGATGGAGCTTGGTGGTCCCTTGTTGACCCCCCTCGGGGGTGGTAGACTACGATCCGCAAAACGTCTCGAATCATATATGAAGGCACAATCCTTTCAACTTTGGCCGCCCAGGTGTCGTGGAGCCTAAGACAGTCTCGCTTCCCACACACATATACTTATCCTAGTTTACGTCTCTGATACAGTCTCTCGCTTTTCCTTCGAAGACTTCTCACAACTCATTCTTCGTGTGAAGACTGCGGAAACCTTTTTTGTTTTAGACCTGCGCTCCCACTGTGTGTCCCCGACTATCTGGGCCCGAACTCCCGAGTACGGGTCACGCCGAGGCCATGCCAGCAGCTATCCCCGTCGATGCGGGTGTTGGTGTGGATGCAGCACAGGCGACCGGGGCGGATGTTAGTAACTTAAACGACGCTGGGACCCTTAACGGCATCCACAAGAGAGTGAACGGCGTAAACGGCGTGAACGGACTCAACGTTGTGACCGGCGTAAACGGCCGGGCCGATACATGGCCTAATAATGGGAATACCCGCCCATCTAGCCGAAGTTCTTCGAATGGCACGGTAAATGGTACTACGGGCACCTTTGTTGCGGATCCTCATAGCGCCCTTGATCACGAGGCCGGTGGCCCACGGTCCCGTCCTTTTGCGCACATACGGACTTGGGCCGACGATCCTAAGACAACGACCTTCCCGAGGATTTCAAAGCCTATGGAACTGATGCGACGTGCCTATGACTGTGTTGTCATTGGTTCTGGTTACGGCGGCGGTGTTGCTGCCGCGCGAATGGCTCGCGCCGGTAAGCATGTCTGTCTTCTAGAACGTGGCAAAGAGCGTTGGCCCGGCGAGTTCCCAAGCGGCACGGGAGATGCCCTCGACCAACTTCACTATTCGGGCCAAATTGTGCCCCCATGGCTTCCCAAGAAGGTTGTCCACGGCGGAGACCCAACTGGCATGTATCACCTGATATTTGGCAACGGCCAAAATGCACTAGTTGGAAATGGTAGGTTGACATATTCTATCATAAACGGGGTCTCTTTAGCTTACACATTCGATAGGGCTTGGAGGAACAAGTCTGATAAACGCCAATGTCTTCTTGGAGGCTGATGAGAGCGTGCTCAAATTTGAGCAATGGCCCAAGGAAATTAGAGAGAAGGAAGGCTGCCTGAATGAATGTGAGTAACCATCCGCTTCCCTAACAACAACCAATGAGACCTATAGTTAAATGCGTGCTTGCAATATATTAACTCCCGGCTTGGCTAGATTACAAAAAAGTTGCAGAAGTCCTAGAACCCGAAGAGTACCCGCATGATTGGCCAAAACTCCCAAAGCTCGAACTTCTCAAGAGGCAAGCTGAGTACCTCAATATGTCGGAAAAGTTCAGGCGAGTGAAGCAGACGACGCGATTCCGTAACGGACCGAATAGCTGTGGTGTCGAAATGTCTGCGTCTGCTTCTACCGGTCAAGATCCCACTGGCCTGAACGATGGGTCGAAAACTTCTACCCTTGTTACCTACCTAGCTGATGCTTGGAACTGGGGTGCCGATATGTTCTGCGAGTCTGAAGTACGATATATAACAGAATCCCCCGATGGTGAAGGTTACCTTGTCTATTTCGCCTGGCATGGCGGGAACCGTGGCCACTTCAAAGCCAATTTTCATGAAGACCTGATGTGGGTTCATGCAAAAGAGGCTGTGTTCCTCGGTGCGGGCGCCATCGGTACGACCGAGATCTTGCTCCGAAGCAAACAGATGGGCTTGAAGATGAGTGACAGGGTTGGCCAGAACATGAGCGGAAATGGCGATATGCTAGCCTTTGGGTGAGCTTCACTTACTCCCATTTACTCTGAACGTTCTCTCACCTCTATTAGGTATAACACAGACTACGAGGTCAATGCCATGGGGAAACAGTTCCCGTCACCGTATCACCCAATCGGGCCTTGCATTACCGGAATCATCGACAACAGAAAGGGCCACGATAACCCGTTAGATGGGTATGTTATTGAGGAAGGAACTATCCCCGGAGCACTTGCCCCATTTATGCAAGCGCTCCTGGAACTTATGCCTGGTCGCGTTGAGGAGACGGGAGAGTCTCTTGTTGAGAGCGTCAAGGCGAACCTCGCCCGCGCGGGTAGTTTCTTCCTGGGGCCCTACTTCCGAAAAGGCGCTATCGAGAAGACTCAGGTTTATCTCATCATGTCTCATGACAGTAAGTCATCATCTCGGTCACCATTCCAGCCATTATCGGATGTTAATAGACAACAGGTAATCAGGCCTATCTAACACTAAAGGAGGACAAGCCAGTGCTAGAATTCATTGGTGTTGGCCGCAGTGATCATGTCAAGTTCTTAAATCGCGTTCTTGAGAAGGCCACCCGAGCTGTCGGAGGGACATTCGTGCAGAATCCCTTCTATTCTCTCTTGGGCCAGCAGCAAATCACGGTCCACCCTATTGGGTAAGCAACATTATCTATATAACATCACGATAGACTGACGCAAACATAGTGGCGCATGTATGGCGGATTCCGGCGCCACGGGTGTAACTAACCATGCCGGCGCGGTATTCAAGGGAGATGGCACGGAGGTCCATGATGGCCTCATTGTCACAGATGGTGCAGCCATTCCAGTTTCTCTTGGGGCCAATCCATTCGCAACTATCGCCGCTTTAGCGGAACGCTCCTTGGACTTATACGCAAAGAACTACGCAGATAACCATAAAGATAAAAGTGAACTCATCATCAGCACAGAAAAGAACGATGTTCTAGATCTTTTCGGGGCCCCTAAACACCCCAAGTATCGACAGAAGCGCCGTCTAGAGCGACAGCTGGAGCAGCTGCGGCCGGAAGAGAATGAAGAGGAGGACGGGATCTACCACGCGCACAAATCAATTGCGTCTGCCCGCCGTATGAAAGATGGCGGCTTCGGGTTTACCGAAGTAATGTCTGGACATATTCACCGCCTCCACAACAATGACGACGGCAATTTCAAGGACAACATCGATGACTACGAACTGGCTGCTAGAACAGCAAAGTCCCTATGTGAGACAGCACGGTTCTTTCTTAGTGTACAAGCCTTCAACACAAGGTCCGTTGTAAACGATCCTAGGCACTCGGCGAACTTGACGGGGACTTTCTCATGCCCTACGCTTGAGGGGTCCCCCTTCATGGTACGACGAGGAAACTTCAACTTGTTTCTGGTTGACACAAAAGCGCCTGGAACTCGGAATCTAACTTATGATTTTGACATGAACGGCACAAATGGACGGAGACTGCATTTCCATGGCTATAAAGTTGTCGACTCTTCTGTTGCACTTTCGCCGATGCAGTTCTGGAGGTCGACGAGTACGCTCTACGTCACCATCACGGAGCGAGGCCCTAGACGATCAAGGGAGCCTTCGGATGAAGAAGACTTTTGCCTGAAAGGAAAGGTTGTTGCCCAGGGCATTATGCGAATTCAACCACGAGACTTTCTTTCCGAGATGCTCACGCTGGCCCCGACGGGCAGCAGCATTTTTGGGAAATTGAAGAGTGTTGCTAACTTCATGACGTTCTTCACACGAAAATCCATGTCCTTATTCTTGGCACCTCTCACACCGTTACAGTATCCAAGCCAGACGTATTCGGGCTTTGTCAACCCTACGACTCGTGACAAGTCATACAAGATCACAGCTCGCGATGGCGTCACGACTAGTCTGTATGTGTGGGAACCGACTAATAAAACAGTTGCAACTAGAAACTTGTTCATGGTACCGGGTGCCTCGGTCGATCATCAGATTTTCGCACTGCCTACGATTCGTCTTAATGCCGTCAATTACTTCCGACGTGCTGGATATCGCGTATTCGTAACGGTCCATCGTATCGGAGTATTGATGGAAGCTCAAAATCACTGGACAACGTTTGACGCGCGCCTTGATCTCCGAGCATGCCTTGAGCTCATCCGCAAAGAGTATCCTACTTATGAAGACTCCAGGGGCGAGTCCGACAAGCAAAGGCACAAACCTGACCCGGTTTATACCATCGCCCATTGCATGGGGAGTGTAGCGTTCGCGACGGGGCTTCTTGACGGCACTATTCCGGCAAGTTGGATAAAGGGCGTGACCTGTAGCCAGGTATTCATGAACCCGATTTGGAACTGCATAAACTTGATTAAGATTCTAGCACTGCCGATCCCGGCAGACAGACTCTACCGCCTGTTTGCCGGCAACTGGTTCAGCTGCAGCACGGGGAAGAACGACAGTTACGTACAGAAAGCGCTCAACGAGTTGCTACGTTTCATGCCAGATGAACGCAAGGAGATCTGTAATAATGCGACTTGCCATCGCATCTCCCTCGTGTTCGCGCGCTGCTGGAACCACCACAATCTCAATGAAGCCACTCATCGACAGATCGACCGTTTCTTCGGAGGCGTCAACATGACGCTGCTGCATCTGCTCATGAAGCAGGGCTTCGATAAACATGTCATGTCTAACGGCCCTCTATACGAGCGACTTGACACACCGGAGAATATTCGGAAACTCAAGGGCATCCCCTTCCTGCTGTTCGTCGGTGGCGATAATGCTGTGCTTAGTCCCGAGAGTACGGAGCGCACGTATGAAATCCTCACCGACACCTTTGGTGGGAGCCAAAACGGTAGCATCCAGTACCGCCGTCGGGTCGTGCCGGACTATGGACACCTCGACTGCTGGATGGGCCGCAATGCCTGGAAGGACGTCTACCCATTCGTGCTGGAGGAAATCGATCGTGTGGTCCGTGGGCCGGAATATAAATTCACAAGATTCGACGACGACTTTCAGAAATTGATCGATTCTGGTGAGCTACTTGTTCAGTAAAAAATAAAGGGATGGGTCAGTGGTATTCGACAGGGGACGTGCTGTACGATGTTGTATAGGTAACGGGTAGAGATGTTCACGGCTAAGGCGTAAGAGCCGGTGCTCGCTCGGTTGTTCTCGTTTGGCGTTGACGTGACATACACCGGAAGGGCGGGTCGGAAAAATGAATTTTATCTTGAGTGGTTTCCGCTTGTACACTATACCTATTTGTTGCGGAGATTCTTTCTACATTGGATATATAGGTCATGTCAAGGGTTCTATGGCAGAACTGGCGAGGAGTTGAGTTTTTGGATAGCCGTATTCTGGGTAGCTTGATTTAACCTCGATCTTTACGATTCTATCACTACTAAGGCCGGATGTGTAGCCTGACATAATTTCTAGCGACGGTTCGATCCTCCTTGTGGATATACCTGTTCATTAAGGACTTCAATCCGGTAGCTAGGAGCTGACCGTGCAAGTCGTGGATCATGCGGATTGTAGTTTCCTCATGAAGTTTGTAGTCGCTTCTATGGATTTGCCTCCTCCTCCTAAACAGCTGTCGGTGCCTGAGGAATCACGTCTTGCGCCTTCATTATCTCTCCCCCCAATCCTCCAGGGGAACTATTACTTAGTTCCACAGTAACTTGCCTCACGTTATTAAGCTTTAGTATTAAGCTTTCATTCTTACTATGGGATTCTCAGAAGCTCCTGTTCGTAGTGACCTGAGACTTTCCTAGCATCTCTCTCGACTATCCCTCGCCGGGGAAAGTGACTGGGTACGGTATCTTTGTTCATCTTCAGACCGAGACTCCTCGGTCCTCTAACCGACGACCACGTAACCTGCCTACCCTAGGCCTAGGCAGAGAGGTTGGTTACTTACTCATGCAAGCGGGGCCACCTGTGAGATTCGGGTCGCTGACGGGTTTCTTTGACAATAAGCGCCGCCACTTCTGCTTGGGTTTAACGAGGAAAAGACTCTTTTCTACATTTAATGATCTGATATTCCCGGATACCTCTACTAATAGAGAAGCAGGAGTCGCGTCTAAGTAGCGGAAGCGCTCAATACCTAGGTACTGGTATACACTACTACTATAGGCAGATAGCGGGTAACTAGTACCCCCAGCCACGCTAATTGGTAGGTGTCTAACAGCCCGTCCTCAGCCACAGGCTTCGGCATCTGCAGTCAACCCCCCCTGCCAACGCAGATACCTACAATGCTCAGAGGAGGTAGTAGTAGTACCTACGTTGATAGCTTTCCAGCGATAAGTCGCTGATGATCTACGACTTACACTTGTATTAGTAGACTCGCAAATACCGCAGGACGGTCAAGGTGAGCGCAACCCCTGTTGCACATGCATGTGCTCGTCAACGCTGCCTAAAGACAAAAGATACTAACTAGGTCATCTCCCGACTGCTCGGCTCCATCATTCATTCGCCCACCCGTCCCCCCGGAGCAAGGCTGCGTACACTGCCTTAGGTACTATATATAGACTAATCATGCGCCGCGTGCCACCACAGGTCGTCCTCGACGAGTAACTCGGTCAATGAATACGGCCGACCCGGAGAGGCCCCCAGAACGAACCCACGATAATCGGAAGCGGCCTCGAGACCGCCTTAATCCTCGGCGCGAAGCCGAGCAGACCCCCAGACCCAAGCCTAGACCCAAGCCCACAGCGAAGAGTCGGAAACAGAAGACAAAACCAGAGTCTGACGGGCCCTGGTACTCCATCCGTGACATTATCGACGAGAAGATAGAGCGTGGCCGCATCCTCTATCTGATAGACTGGGACGGTGTTGACGAGAACGGCTGCCCTTACGACCCAACCTGGGTACGCTCTCGCGTACTGGACTATTACCTTATCTCGTATACACCGCTAACCGGTATATAGGAACCGAAGGCGAACGTGACACCGCATGCCATCAACGCCTGGAGGGACAAGAAGAACGAGGAAGCCTCCAAGGCTGCCAATGCGCCCGGCGACGACAACAACAATTCGACACCACCGGACTCAACGCAGGAGACCGATCCCGTGCAGGGGCCTAACCGGAGACGAAGAGGGAGACGGCTTGAGCAGAGGTACTCCGACAGCACACTTGCGCGCCCGGCTAGTGATCAGGAAGAAGCGGTCCGCAGACACGGGCGAACTGACACGCCTCCCGCTACCTCCCATCCGCAAGTTCCATCCGCAGAGTCGAGAGGTCAGTTGATTGCGCCGGGATACTCGGGTACCGAGGATTCAGAGGCCGACGAAGCGACGCGGGCGAGCCTGTTCACAAAAGCCCAAGGAGCGCAAATCGTGGTCGAACTTCCCGGTGCCTCGACCTTTGACCCCTCTGAATTTCGGGTCATCCAACCTTCGCAGGCCAGCCAAGAATCTTCTCAGACCACTCTTCCAGAGCGCCCACGTACTGGCAATACTGGCAATACTGCGGCGAGGGACCAGCGAGTCATTCCTGACTCACAAGAGATATCCAGCACATCGGCATCTGAGGCGCACAGCGGCCATCACGGACCGGCCAATTTATCCATTGAAAGCCAGTTATCAAGCGAACCACAAGCGTCGCAAGGTCTATCACAGAGCTCGCTACGGGCTCCTCCCTCCTCGGGTATCCCATCTCACCAATTAGACTCACGGTTGGTTGCTGTTTCTGGATTCTTCGTAAACCCGAATCTATCCACAAACCTCGGAGCCAATACCGAGGCCAACCAAAACCGGAGTCCGTTGCAGACAACGCCAACCGGCCAATCCCAAGGGCCTGCTAGTGAATCCAGTCCGGTTTTTCAAACCCAATTAGAGCCGGATTTCGATACTGTAGCTGCAACCTCTCCAGTGGCGACGTCCCACAGCACCACCATTCCCGCGTCTTTCCAACAGCACAGTGGCGCCCAGACCCCTAGAGAAGCGGAAAGCCTGCATTCGTATTCTGGCAATAGTCATTCAACACTCAGCAATTCTCAAGCTGCCCAGATTGTTCAGCCCTTTAGCAGCCATCCAGGCGAGGCTACTTCCCAGAGTCAGTCGAGTTTCTCGGTGTTTGAAGAGGACAGGAGCAGGCCCGTGACCTCACCTAGGGAAAGCGGAGAGCAGGTAGGTTCCCAGGGCTCGAGTCAAGCTCTCACTGAGTTAAACAGCAATATAAGGATATCCGCTGCCTCTAGAGGGCACGAGCCCACATTACCTGCTGCGCCATACCAGGAATCACAGTCTGCAATACAGGGAGTTAATGACCCAATCATTGATTGCGCGACTGTCGATATATCGCAGAGGTCTAGGCCTGTCACGCCTCCTAATATGGATCGTCCAGCCACATCCGAGGCGCCTTTATCGGCAAAGGAGAAGCTAAGACTGTTCCGAGAGGGTCACTTCAACGAGTCTTCTGCGGCAAGGTCAGCATCACCAGCAGCGGCGGCGGCGGCATCTCCAATAGCGATAGATAATGCCTACCACGCTACCCGCAATTCTACGCCTCAAGCCGAGACTCGTGCCAATAGTAGAAAGTCTTCTGCTGCTGGTGTATCTGCCCGGTTGGTATCGCCAATGCTTCCAGTTGCGCCTGGAGCAACGCAGACTCCGATTGGGCTATCATTTGAATCGACGGAAGCTCACATCGGCCCCAGTCCTTCACGTGGGCATACGCCAGCAGATCCCTCATCGCTGGGCTCGTACAATGCGCCTCATATAGAGCAGCCGGCAACTTTAGACCCCTCCGCCCTTACGCTTTCTATTGAGAATGACGTAGAGGGCAGCCCCTCGATCCCGACCGACGATGGTTCCCCCTCTGGACTCCCAAGATCAACCAATTCAGATGAAGATGAAATGCAGGTAGATTATCCACGGAGTCTCTTGCACTATGTTCCAACTGGCCCTTGCGAGTATCTGGTCACACTACCCTTTCAGACAAGCAGCCGACCGCAATATAACGACATAATCCGTGAGAACGAAGCCTTGATGAATGAGTATAACTCCTCGTTTCGGGTCTTCCCGCACGGGACGCCGCGAAAAGATCTTGTCGAAAGACTTGACATAATGTTTTCCCGTCTTTTCGATATATGCGACTTTCCTCCTTCCCTCGACAGTCTCGCGTCTATGTCATCGGAGCAGATCACCAAGTATGTCATTGACACAAACGCAAAATTCTCCTTTATAGCCGAGTTAATCGATCATCTACGGGCTCTAAGCTCGGCCAAGAAAATCCTTATACTTGTCCGCTCAGGAAAGCTAATGGATCTACTCGGCCATGTGATACAAAGCAAAGGCTGCCACTATATTCGATCGGGTCACGAGGTTGTCAGTGCAGTAGATGCTAAACACCCACTGACCGTTATGGTCTCCTCTACCTTGGATGAGTCCTCAAGTCCCATAACCGCCGATGTTGTCATTGCTTTCGACCATACTTTTCGGCAGGAATTGGTGCCTTCAACAGACCGGGACGCCCCTCCAATCCTATTAGCACTCGTCAATGCCACGTCTATACAACATCTCAACATGCGTATCATGGAAAACTTGCAACCATTAGAGCGAAAAAATGTGCTTATGCTAGCACTAGCGAAAGCGATGCGATACGTCGAGGAGCCAGATTCTTGGGAATCCCCTTTCTCCATTGCCGAGAAGTTTGCCAGGCGTATTCAGATGCCCGAAGAGGACGATGACGATTTTTATTGTCCGCCCCAATCAATCCCGAATGAGATCTTCGATGACCTATACGCTGCAAGCTCCCAAATCGAAGGGACGCAACTTAGTGGCCAAGGTCTAGGCATTGACAGTCATCCCGATAGCCGGAAGCGATCTCACGTGAGTTCATTAGTATTCTAGTGTCTTCGGTTACTAACGAGACCTAGGTGGATGATAATAGCGACGAGAGTATACGGAAGAGGCCGAAAATGTTTCAACCAAAAGTGATAACCTCCGTCAATTACATCAGCGATGCCATGAGAAACTTACTTGGGGACGACCTCGCTCAAGGCCCAGAAAGGGCTACTATTGCGGTGTCAGTCGACAAGTTGCAAACGCTATCCGAAAAAGTGAGTATTCTTTATTGCAGGTAAATCTCTGGATCTTGTTAGTGACATTGCATAGTTCGCCGAGTTGGAGTCAAAACTCGAAGAAAGTAGAGCTCGAGAAAATGAATTTCGGCAACTGAGCGACAGAGCCCAAAAGGAGGTTAATAGTTACGCGTCTTCCATCAATAACATCCAGACAAGATATATGGATGCCTTGAAAGAGCGTGGCATATTTGAAGCCGATTGCAGAACTGCTCAGGAGCAAGCCGCAGTACTGAGCAGCAGCCTTGACTCCTGTCGGGCAGAGATCGCCACGCTAAAGGCAACACGAACGGAACTTGAAAAGAAAATAGCTAGCGCCAACGATGCGCTCCTTCATTCGTCCAACCCTAACCTCGTCAGAATGGCAGAGTTGGAAAAGAATTTAAATACAGCCACAGCGGAGGTTCAACGTTTGGAGAAGAGGATAGTGGTGATGCAAAGTGACACAGACTATAGTAAGAATCTGTACGATCGGGCGTCTCAGCGTGCTACCGAATTAGCGGCCGAGAATCGAGGCTATGAACAAAAGATCCAGGGGTTGCAACGTAAAGCTGATGAGAATATGGTCGAGGCTAACAAAGCCCAGAGTCGTAACGAGATCCGGGAACTTGTTCAGCAGGTAAAAGAGCAAAAGACCATAGTCCGCGAACATGTATTGGAACTCAACCGAGTGAAAGAAGAACTCAGATCACTGAAAAGCGGACGCAGGGAGACTCGGCAATCCAGCGTTCCTCGCAGCCCACGACTAAGCTCTCTAGGGGTCATGAGTCCACGCAATGGCGCCCGGGGCCCAAGTGCTATGGGAGGGCCAAGTAGTAGTCGGGGGACGAGTCCTCAACCACCCATGGCCGTCTTCGACGGGCCAGTCGGTTCGGGGAACGGCGTACAAAACGCGGCACTATTCAACCAGGGGCCAGTGGCCAATAGATTTGCGCACTTGCGTGAACAGAGATTCTGAAGACTATCTAATAGATGGGGGTCTTTTTGTGAAACTGGCTATAGCCCGTTTTGCTAGAGAGCTGCCGTTGGCGATAGAGCAACACTTACTTGCCCAAGGGCCTATTGTATCCTTTCGGAGGGATAGTGTTCGACCCGTCTTATACCAACAATGGCGTAGATACTACCATTAACCGCCTGCCCCAATTAGCGGTCCCCATGTCGCGGCAACTCTATCTATATAGCTGATGGCTAATAGTTCGCTTGTTATACGCTCGGAAACACCCAAGACATGGATGTTATGAGAAAGAGGAAGCGTTGTCTAAATATGGAACAGACGGGCGGATAGAGTACTGTATTTACGGACTTTCCTCTTTGGCACTCAACATACTTTTCTGTCGTGCAACACGCGGCAGTCATGCATATACAGCAGAGACTTAGAAGCAAGGCAGAACCAACGACGTAACACACGAACGAGCTATGGGAACGAATTATCGACGCAGATGAGTGGTTTCTTAGTGCGCGCGTTCCATAGAATGAATAGTATGGGGTCTGCACGTCAGTGGCCTTCCCCGTCTATTACACAGGACGGATAAGAGTGAGAAATGGGTGCAGATGGAAAGGAGTGCGGGCGATGGATCGATCGATGCTGGTTAGGATCTGTTTATATCAATTGTAAGGTACATAGACTCTTATTCCAGGGTAGGGTCCCTGTGGAATATATATTTGTCTATCTTCCGTTGGATTTCTTCTCTTGATTTTACCTTCATGAGGCTTCTTGCCTTAAAAGTCCATTGGGTATTATGACTGTTTTAAAACCTACCGTTTTAGATATTAACCACATACTGTAACGTAACGCATTAAGTAAAATCATTTTCTCGGAAGGTGGTGGTAGGCTCTTAGATTGAACAGTGGTGCTTTACAGGAAAAAAAGAAAACACGAGAGCTGCTTTGCCTTCATCCTCACCAAAATGCAGTCAGTTTTGTCGCTACAGCTTCAAGTCTTCCTTCTCTTTGCCGTTGAAGGGGGGTGGGGACAGTGAGATCTCTAGATAGTATTGGTTGGTAAAGGTTGTTTATAATAGTAGACATATACACGTGGGTTGGGTTTGGGTTCACGACATCCAGAAGAAGGCACCAAGGCCCATCCAAGGGTCTCCTCGCTCCCCTTAAGTAGCTCACTCCACTCGAATTGATTTCGCGGTCGCGAGATCGAAAGCCTAGGTGATCCTGCCGTTTTGCACTACTCAGGAGGATCGGTCCGGGATCTGTCAATGGAGGCTCGGGAGCCCTGTTGTATCGGAGGCAATTAAACAGATCTATTTGGCTTCTTCTGGGTACATCTCCTCCTTTAGCACGATGCCGAACTCCTCGCGCAGCGGCTTTAGCTCGGCGAGGTATTGTTCGTATTGGCCGTTATTCTCGACCTTTGCTTTAACTCCCTCGAAAACACGGACAGCGGTGGGAAAGTCGTTGACCCTTCTCGCAGCTCTGAGGGCAGCCTGGAGGACAGAGGGAGAAGGGACGAGATCGTAGGCGAAGGCGTTGTTCAGGTTGCGCTGTTCGTGGTGGTAAGTAAGCAAGTCAATCCTTTAGCATAGTGTATGTATCTATGTGTTGTATATGAAGACTCTGCATTGTTCAAGTAGCCGAATCGGCCGCGATGCAATTGGGCTGAGAAGGATGCATGTGGAATTGTGGGTAGGTAAGTAGGTGAGTGGATGAGTGGATGAGTGGGTAGATAGTGGTTAGGTGGGCTTGCGTTTGATCTTTGGTGTATTGACGAAAAAAAAGGACGACGAACCTGGAGCTCGAAGACATCCTGCACGCTGTCGAATTCCTTCTCGTACCTACAACGAAGCTTCAGTTAGCTCGCTGTCGGTGTTTCCCAAGTATGGTAGCGGCAATTGGCCTGCGTGGCAGCTTCGAGACAAGGTCCGAGGTGACGGGTGGTGCAGCTAGTCTCCTAGCCGAAACATCCCGACGCTGGTTGGTCCGTCGTTTGGCGGTCGTTTGGACGGCCGCGCATTTGCCTGGGGCGCTCGGCGGAATGGTGTTGTTCTTACCTGGCGGTAAACTCCTCGAAGGTCTCTTCGGCGTGCTCGCTCCGGCGGGGGACGGTGGTGCTGAAGTTGAGGCTGGACCCAGCCATGAGGCCAGGGACGACGGCTGCGCTGGCCCGAGAGGGAGCAACGGGACGGTATGCGCGGAAAAAGGTCTGGGTAGGGCCGCGGACGGCGACGCGGAGGAGGGAGGTGGACGACATGGCGAGTCCGAGTGCTGCAGAAGGCGGTGGTAGAGCGGAGAGTTGGCGGGCGCGAGGGCGGGCTGGCTGGCTGGCGGTCGGCTAGCTAATGGAGTGAAGGTGGGAGCGTTGATGATGTCGGGTTCGGACTGAGTAGTAGTAGTGTAATAATAAATTCTCCCATCGAATGATTGATTCGGCTGACAGTGGCAGCGGTGGCATGGTGGCAGCAGCGAAGAAAAGAAGGGCACAAGTCGCTCACGAAATCGTCATCGTTGATTGGTGCTGGATGCCCGATAATATGGGTATTGGTGGGGGGGAGCGGTGGTTCCTGCATTTTTACTGGCGAGTGGTGACTGGGGGTGACTGCGAACCAGCAGTTCAGTTGACAGTCTTAGCGTCTAAGTACCTGAAGTTCAGAACGACAGGCATGGAAAGATACCTAACCTACCTACAGTTACAGTATCCAGGCTATCGGTGTCTGCCGCTGTCCTAGTAAAAAGAACGCAATGTTGTCGGTCGAGGTGGTCCTAGCATTGGAGAGCTTCAGCCTATCATATGCCTAAGATTTTTGCGTCATTCTTATTTAATAGCTACCCTGATAAAAGGTTACAATGAGACGCTCATGATCACCATCCAGCATGGTTCAACTGCACGTCGGTAGAGTCGTACACAGGTTTCCGTTCTGATGGTTGGTTTCTGCATGTAACGAAGATGTTTCGTTTTTATCCCTTGCCAGTAATCTTGTTTTTTTGATGGTGCTCACTCCCTTGCTGTTGTTCAATTATCAAAACTCGCCCCTCAAGTTAGTTAGTTATGCCTTCAAAGGTAGGTAATTGCTATATCATCATAGGAACTCCGGGCAGCCACCGGCATTACTCTGCGGTCTACAGTTACGATAATATGTATCCGCGTCCGTACACAGCGAGGCCGAGACGAAAGACGCAGCGGCATATTTAAGTTCAACATCTACCATGAAAGGCGTGTTGTTTCCTAATACGATGCCAGTAGTTTTCATGGTGGCTGCTTTTCATGTTCTTTTCCACTACCACTTGTTTGAAACGGCTTGACCATCGGCTTTGAATATAACGGACGGCCTACCGTATAACAGGGAAATTTTGACCGGCAAAGGCGACAATCCGACTGCCAGACTACTTTACAATGTCGGCGTCGGGGCTAGAATCTCAAGGCGAATCGAATTCGTAGGGTGTAGTACCGCATAGTCGTAGAATACACGTTGGTTCTGGTTTGTAGTATGCAGGTACATAGTATGCATAGTATGCCACCGCAATATTTGGGGCATAATTTTAATTACATTTAGGTACCTACGAAGGTAGTAAAGTATGCAGCAGTAAGGGGCTAGGCGGTGACGGCGCGCTATCACAGAACATTCCAAGGTACCTACTAGTTGAGATGAATATTACAGTACTCTATGCTAGATACACTGTACAGTATCAGGTACCTACCTACCGAGGTACGCACAAATACGTTGAGCTCTCCCAATGATAGTGCTTGGATTGTCTGTGCTGTAGTGGCTCGTGCTTGGAGTTCCGTGCCGAGGGCCCCGAGAGTCCGCGAACAGGGGTTCCCCGAATGGCCTCTACAGTAGAAAGGAGACGGCGTAAGAAAAAAAAAAGACCACTAAAAAACTGTCATGGGCTCTGGGCTTTCCCCTTTTAATTGCGATTTAATGACCCCCTTCCTCCCCATTCGACAATCGGAATTGAACTTGGCTTTAACTTTCTTCACGATTTCCGTGGTTCTTCTGCTTCTTCCCTCTTCCCTCTTTCCTGGGCAGATCGATGAATGCACCGTAGTGGTCCCTTTTTATAGTTGTCTTTCTTCTTGCCACTTTCTCGTCACTCCTTCATTTCCAATTACTTACTACATACCTTAAATTTTTGTCACCTCTCGCCCACGGCTTACGCAAGACCACCCACCCACCGCTTCGTGCTCCCTGACACGCGACCGTGTCCCAATCCTCCCAGTCCTCCCAGTTCTGCCAACAACACCACTGCGAACTTTGTTTGTTTCCTTGGTTCACCGACTAGATACGATACATAAGGCATAATGGCCACCCCAGCACCCGCTGCGTTGTGGGAATCCCTCCCCGTCCCTACTCTCGACAGGCCCTTTGGCGTGCCGGTTTGGCCCTACTTCAGTAAGGCCTTCGAGGTCGTTGCCGGATACCCTGCCGACGACTTCAGATTCGTCGCCGGCAAGACGCCATTGTCGACATTGAAAGAATCACTCATCTTCTGCGTTGTTTACTACTCCATCATTTTCGGCGGTCGCGAGTGGATGCGCAACCGAGAGCCCTTCAAGCTCAAGACGCTGTTCTTGATCCACAACTTCATTCTGACCTCGGTCAGCGCGATCCTCCTCGTTCTCTTCCTTGAACAGCTCATCCCCACCGTTGCCCGACACGGCCTCTTCTACGCCATCTGCGACGCTGAAGGCGGTTGGACTCAGCCTTTGGTCGTCCTGTACTATGTACGTTTATGGCTCTCGGCCGAGCGCCTCGGTCTTAGTTGAGCCAAATCTGCTGACACGGCGTAGCTCAACTACCTCACGAAATACCTCGAGTTTCTGGACACGGTGTTCCTGTTCCTGAAGAAGAAGCCACTGAGTAAGTTTGAGTTGCCGGCACCTGCACCACCGTATCAGCATGTTGACATCGGACTACCACAGCCTTCCTCCACTGCTACCACCACGGTGCAACCGCCTTCCTCTGCTACACCCAACTCGTCGGCTCAACCTCGGTCTCATGGGTTGTCATCACCCTTAACTTGACCGTTCATGTCGTCATGTACTGGTACTACTTCCAGAGCGCCCGGGGCGTCAAGATCTGGTGGAAGGAGTGGATCACGCGCCTCCAGATCATCCAGTTCGTCATTGATCTTGGTACGTCCAGAAACGCCTGTATAATAGTGCCCAAGTTGGGAGGAAATCTACTAACCCGTCGTCAGGCTTCGTCTACTTCGCGTCTTACACTTACTTCACATCCACCTATTTCCAGTGGATGCCAAACGCTGGAAAGTGTGCTGGTGAGGAGTACGCTGCCTTTGCTGGTATTGGCACGCTCACCTCCTATTTGGTTCTCTTCATCTCCTTCTACTTCGCCACTTACAAGAAGGACCGCAAAGCACCCAGTTCGCGCAAGACGCTCCGCCGCATGTCCCAGGCCCCCCTTCCCGACCCCCACGTTGTCTCGAGCATCTCCCAGAATGGCCAGGCAAATGCCACAGGGTCCAAAAGGGCCAACGGCGCTACACCTCGCTCTCGCAAGGCATAAGTGTCTGGGATCGCTCGCCCACAGTGGGCTACAGAAGTGGGTATTGAGGGAATCCCTGCCTACTGCACTATTTTCTAGCCTCCAGTAGGCTTTTTCTAACACCGTTCAACTATTGTATTAGTGGCATTATCACCGGGAACGATGTAATCTACAATGGAGAACCTAATGAATAGTTGGTTGGGAGAACCCGGCGCTGCATTTGTAAATATACGGGGTAACGGGGTGTGTGCACTGACTGGAGTTTGGATGATCGGATGACGATTAAAGCATATGGAAGAATTATAGGGTTGCGAGAGTCGCGTCTCGCCATGTCACATTACGAACGAGTAAAACAGTTTTGAGCCCTGTCTCGACTGTAAGCGACTGAAAGATTCTATAGACGACACTAATAAAATAAACGACATAATAATTACTAACGAACATAGAGTCCCGCCTGTTGACTAGTCTGCGCTATGGGAAACGATAGGTGACACGCAAGAGTATATTTGCCGTATGTGGCACAGAAAACTACTGGGTGTTAAAAAATGTTCGCTGTGTTGAATAGGATGGAGCAGATGAATGAGAACACGAAATTAACCTTAACACCTAGCACCATGTGGCCGGCCAAAATGCGATCAGGTAGTAGATCTCTTCTACGTATTCTAAACCGACTAGAACTATCTGCATATAGGGGCGCTATTGTCACAAATCGTCAAGGCATTTGCAACTCAGTGATTAGGCACATTTAGTATACGATACCAATAGTAGGTAATTAGTATGTGGGTTCGGTGAAAAGTCATCTCACAATACCTATTCCAAAAGGAAGGAAACACGGAAGACAGCTGTGTAGTCTAAATGTAGAGGCTGCTCGCAGTAACTTTAGAGGGGTAGCGTTCTGTTGGAATGATTGTAAGCTGGGTGGCGCAAATGTTTTCTTAGAATTCATAGACAAACGTCACGGCTGCCGATTCGGAGACCGGAGAGCAGAGGGGAAAACTGTATGTATAGTCTCGGGGCTTGCTGAGGCCTATATAGATCACCTCCGGGCGTTAGGGACCGGAGATCTACGCGGTCAAGCCGGGTGAGTTGATGCGCAATTATGTCTGCCAGCTTAAGTAGAAGACTCTAGTGAGGTTAAAAAGATGGGCTAGAGTGTGTCAAGTACTCGCTATTGTTATGCAATCTCCAACAAGACGTAGTCACATGGGTAATTTGATAACCCGGTCGATTAGCAGACCTATCATGTCTATCCTAGAATTCATGTCTATTAGGTGCCTTGTATCGTTTGGTATCATCGAGTAAAGTAAAAGTAAGGCATCCGCGCAATGCGACAGTCCCTCATTTCTCCCGGAAATCGTAGCACATTTCCATTAAACAAAACTCAGCCTTATCATGTGATTATGTACGCGGATCTTATGCCTTCCGACGCCGCCAATCATACATGTTCTCATGTCGCCGCTGCGCGACTTCGAAGTCTTAATCCCCTTTGACCGCGATGGTTGTCGGTGGACCCGACTGTGTAGGACTCTCTGGCGCAGGCGACGGCGTCTTGGCGGCGATATTTTCGTCACTCGCGACCTTCGTGTCATCGCTGATCTCTCGTATAGGTAGTAGCCGCTCCCCAATCTTCGGCGGAGCGAGTAGCCCAGGTTGGGGTTCGGAGGGACCCGGCGAATGGGGCTCCTCCCCAGGCGTGGTTGTTTCCGCACCGGCTACTACCCGTTCCGGGAGTGCCGCCTCCGATACTTCCGAAGGCTTAAGACGTTTGTCAACCTTAAGTACGGCAGCTGCCAGCCCCCGAACGCCCGCGGCTATGACCTCCGGCCGTTCCCAGGCGAGAAGTCCGGGTTCTCCGCTCACGCGATTGGTATGAAGTACATGGTATTGTGACTTAGCCCAACCAGGGCAGGAATACGAGGACTTCGCCCCACCAGACACACCAGCATATATATCGTCATTTTGGACGTTATTGCTCTGGGGCGCATTTTGTTCGTCGCCAAGGAATACCGTTAACGCCACGCGCGGTCTCCCGGTCGATTTTCTGCCGGTCTTTTCCGGGTGGCGCGAGCAGTAGGCCCAGAAACGCATGGCAGACTCCGGGCCGGGAAGCCAAGCAAGCTGTGTGAAATTAATAATCTCCGTGGGTGTGAACTCTTTCTGGGATGCGAGACGACGGAGGCCCCTCATCACGAAGACCAGGAGGCCTGTAGGGGAATCACAAAGCGCATACGCCAATGTATTAGGCTCTGTAAGTCCAAATGCCTCAAGCTTTGGCGTTGCCGTAGGCGTCAAATTTTTAGAATTCTGCTTGAGGGCAGAAAGGTCCTCTGAGCGGTACCCCCAGATAGAAGCCTTAAACGCGTTGGCGATAGACCATTTCGCCCATCTAAGAGGTGCTTTTTGTAGTCTCGGCCGGGCCAGTGGCGGGGAGATAAGATGAGTACCGAGACACGAGTCTGGATATTGCGCCGAGAGCCAATCGGCAAGTTTATAGTCGATCTGGCTTGGTGAAGAGGCCCCTGCGCCTGCATTCGTTGCCAAGTAAAAAGGGTAGCCCAGTCGCTTCATTAAGGAGTCAAGTAAGTCTGCCGTAGAGGATATAACAGCAGTATTTGTCGGAAGTGCGTCGCTGAAACTCAACCCCGGAAGCGAAGGGATAACACTAAAACACTTGGGGTCAGTTATTGACATTCTTGATGAGAATCTTGGAAGTTTCTAGGCACAACCATCATCAGGAGAGGAAAGCTTATGCTCTATAAATCGCCAACAAGAAAACAGATCCCGGAATTACTTACAGGTGGAATGGCTGATGGTTCTCCTCTTCCGGTTCCGTAAATAGCTTGACCAAATGGCCGAGAGAAAGGCTTGAGAAGGGAAATGGGGGTATCAATAAAAGGGGTATCACGTTGGCGCGAGGCGAGCGGACATGAATGAAGTGAATTCTAATCGGTGATTCGGACTGAGGGATAGTAAAGGCCGTGCGAAACTGTGGAAGACCGTTAAAAACCTCTTCCTGTTCCCGCCATTGGTATTGCTCGAGCCTGTCAGCGTTAGTATATTATTTCATAGCGATCTTATATTTTCAGCAGAAAATTATGACCAACGACATAGCCACTCATACGTGGGATACGCACGCGGGACAGAGTCGAGGTGCGTGTGTAACTCACCAGAAGTCAATCAGAGGTTCAACCTGGGACTTTGGCTGCCACCAATCCGTAGACTTGGGTTCATCAAGTTCATGAGGTAATCGTGCAATCTCAAGTTTCTGCTTGGTGAGATTGAGATAGCGAGAGGAGATCTAAACAACCGAGGCAACTTATTAATATTAACCACCCATGTGTCGATATCTACTTTTCCTGAGGATGCTATAAGAGACTCACTCACATGAATCCGATACGGCTTGACTTCTTCCGCAGTGACAGCATTGTCTCCCGCCGTCGCAGGTTCTTCCATCTCGGTAGCCATCTAGCTAGGTACTTACGGTAGCCCGAAACAGGACTTCCCGAAAAGATACTACAGAATAAGCGAATGAATATAATTACAGATAAGACGATAAGTGAATTATACGCGTGGCCAAGTGAAACAGAGAGAGCGAGAGAGACAGACGGACAGAGAAAGCGCAAAGAGAAAGAGAGTGAGTGAGTGAATGAAGAAGCAATGCGCTCTGTTAGCTAACTATGGCAGGCGGACTAGCTAGCCGCGTGCTGCCGCAGTCCAGAAAAAAAAAGCGCCCATTTCATTTAATTATATTCGTTTTAAGGGACGAAAGAGTCCAAGGGGATCTCGGTGGCTTGACTCGGTGTGGCTAACGGCCGCATCATACGTTGCCAGGCGCTGCCTGAGATGGTTTAGCGTGCCATGCCGTACCCATGCCGCCACCGAGAAAACAGGCAGGGCGGAGATAGTGGTCCTGGCACCTATCTAGATCTAGCCAATTACCGCCCTCCTCTGGTTCTGGTAATGGGCTAGACCGGGCGGACCGAGTGATTGGCGTTCAGGGCTGCCATGGAATGGTTGGTACTTCTGTACAGTACTTTGTTACCTGGTGGCGGTGCACACGTGTACATACGACACCATCTAGATCATCCGTGTCTCATGTCTGAACCGGCAAAGCTGGTTGTCGAGCAAAGACTCGTCGCATTGAACAGGACATGTGTGCGTCATGCGTGGCTGCGACGACAACGAATAACATGATGTCTTCTTCAGTCTTTTATATATTCGTCTCATCTTGGACATCTTGAAATATTGTGGGGACACGCTGACTAGGTATGCAGAGTAGCTAATCTCAGAATTGAGGATTCTCTTCGTATCCAGTGAGTAAGTGGAAGTAATTGATCATCATATACCCTCCCCTACATTCTCTCTACCTCGAGCCACCCTATATTATCTTTTCTCTTCTTCTCCCTAATGGAAAATCTAGCGGATACGCGATGATCGGGGAGACTAGTCGAGCTTACTGCGTAAGTTCACACATCGTTGTCATGGATAAAACCTGATAGCTAGTTCCAATCGCGGAAATTTGTCTTGTTTTAAGTAGATGATCTCGTCTATCCTAGATAAACTCATGAGATGTAGTCGAGAGGACGGCCATCAAGATGAGGCGATGAGGTAAAAATGAGCGGCCCGTCGCTTATTGCCTCTCGGCTTTAGTCAGTCTTAGAATTACTTAAGGCCTAAGATTCAAGTCTCACAGTTATAGTGCGAAGCCTACCAGTACGCCACGATTCTACTCGCCTATAGTAACATCTATGCAGTGTTTCGGTGACAATCTAGCTGACTCGTCATGGTTCACGATGCATATATACACGGACGAAATAGCTATATATAAGTAAGATCGGAGAAAATATAGTCATTGTGCTGCTAAAGATGCAATTGACGGCCGATACCTACGTCTTTGATACCAGAAACAGAGGAGCACACAGCGCCTACGCAGATCATATTAATATTACACGAAAGACCCAGGCCCCTTGAGCACAGGGCCGATTACCAACGATATACTTTCATTCACTACCCTCTTCATCACTAGTCCACCAGCGCCACTCCATCGTCTCAAGTCAGCAATTGCTCTTCTAGATCGGTCCAGGACCAAAGGACTTACGAGTACCTTGCACCAGAAGATAGTCTCCATGGTACCGAGTACACAGATGACACTGTACACAACGAGCTTGGTGATGCGGCTCATGCCCAGGTCCCGGAAATTAATCTTGAAATCGTCTTCTGACGGTCTAGGAGTGCCCGGCCTTGATTGCGACGATGGTCCACGCTTGCTAGCACCGGTAGTGACATCTTTCTTGGCTGATGTAGAAGTAGACGGTGATGGAAGGAGGCTGGAGCTCGAGGTGAAACTTCTTGATATAGTGTTGTAATGTCCTACTGCGCGCGCATCGATCCGTCTCGAGATAGTAGTCGAGCGCAGGCCAGCGTGAGTGCGATGAGTGCGTGTAAGTTGTGCCCCGCTTATAGCCGCCACTCTCGAGGCCGATGACATTGGGGAATGAAGACGCAACATTATAGAAGGGGAGAAAGGGACAGCGATTTCGAATGTTTAAAGAGAGAAGGAGAACGTAAAAGAAGAAACATGGCACTGTCTTATATGCCCAACCGTGTCCATATGGTTGTTTGTAAGGAGCCAGATGAGTATAGACTCATGTCTGAATACGCCGTATTTCAATTAGTACCTACATAACCCACTCTCTTGTAATACATGAGCTCAGGCCCTCTAGCCGTAATTCACCGTCCACTGCCTGGATGATGGTTTCGAAAGCTGCCTAGTTAACAAGGTATTGCACCTGAGGGTATGAAGATGCCTTCATCGTAAACGGCAACGAAACTACCTATCTTGAAAGTGGAGAGGTCCATGTAGGTTTGTATTACAGACATGAGTTTCATGCAATAGACGCCTTCCGAGAAAGGTAAGAAAGGAAAAGAGACAAAACAGATGGAGTATATTGCATTTGGGAAAGAAAAAAAGAAAAGAAAAAGGAACTAGAATGCCATGTGGATTGGACCTCTGCTTTAGGTTTGTAGATCTACAAAAATAGATTGTTATTTTAGAGACCGTCATGACTAGACTTGACTAAGACTTGATGACAGAATTTCATCAATAGTGGCATTTCGCATCTGCAAAAATGAAGGATTTATCGCTGCATTGGCCGGGAATCGAACCCGGGTCTCAATCTTGGGAGGATTGAATTCGAACCACTATACCACCAATGCTTGAGAGACAGGATAAGAGAAGAACAATAGGATACAAGTACAAAGAATTACGCACCGGTCCTATGTCACGGTACAATCAGCCACCAGATTACCTACCCTTTACACCCGCCTTACATAACGTCAACCCCACCAAGCCTCCAGCTCTTATTACTCATTTACAGAAACCAGGACGACTAGCACTTTCTCAGGTCCAGTACGAGCACTAGCTACTAGGAGCTACCTAAGTAATACTTGGTTACGGCTCAATTCCATTGATCATTTACTCGAGTAAAGACAGTCGACGCATGTCTTACCACCCCCTCGGGTATCAGCCAGAGATTCCAACGAACCAAATCCTTGCGCACCTCGTCTCCTTCCGTGTCCCAGCCGTCGCGACGCACTGGCCAGATAGCCTAGTATGAGTGGTACCAAAGGCGGCGACAAGATCGACAAGATCATCGCGCGGCTACAGCAGCGCATCAGCGAGGGACAGTTTTACGAGGCCCAGCAGCAGACCCGCGTTGTCGCCGCACGATACATCAAGGCCGCCAACTGGACCGCCGCCGTCGACATCCTCTACAATGTCGCCCAGTCGCTGCTGAAGGCCGGACAGGGTGGCAGTGGCGGCGACCTCTGCGTGCTGCTCATCGACACCTACAAGCAGGCCGAGCTCAAGCCCGACGCCACTACCAAGGGAAAGCTACTAACATGCCTGCGCCTGTTCAACAGCGAGGAGCCCACGCGCAAGAAGTATATCGGAGAGATAATATCGTAGGTCCACGAACTTGTTCTATTGGGTCACTGGATAGTACTCTAGCTAGGAAGACCTTTGGGAATGTGCTAATACAGAAGCCCCCCGCAGATGGTCCTCGAGATTCGGCGACTACCCCGCTGGCGACCCCGAGCTCCACCACGTTGCCGGCTCCCTATACGCAGAAGAGCACGAGGCTTACGATGCTGAGAAACATCTGATGTTAGGTACTAAAGATTCCGCCGAGGTGCTGGCCCGCATGGAGTATGAGTGGTTCACGGAGGACGAGGCACACACGGCTGCCCTATACGCTGGCCGGGCGGTGCTGCCCTATCTGATAACAGCGAACGTCCGGGCTGCCAACACATCCTACCGCGTCTTCACCAGCTTACTTAGCGACGATAAACAGTCCCAGCTTGCCATTCAAGACGTGAGCAGCAACAGCGCCGATCTGCGTGTGTTCCCGAGTATACCGCTGCTCAATTTCCTCGGCTTGCTACTGCTCGCCATTCAGAGGGGTAACCCAGATCTTTACAGGCAGTTGACAACGAAGTACGCCAGCCATCTCAAAGACCTCGAGATGTGGAACGAAGCGCTAGAGATAATTGCTGAGATATACTTTGGCATCATGAAGCCCCGGCAGAGCAATCCCCTGATGGATATGATGAGTGGGTTCTTTGGCGGTGGGGCTCCTGCAGGCGGGAGCTCGAAGAAGCCGGCTGTCAGGGCCCCATCATCGACCTCGATGCCGGCGGCGGAAGGCCTAGATTAACTGAACTGTGCGAGTGATAACTGTAGCATAATGTAGACAGCCAGCATACAGATCGTGACGAACACTATCCCCTTATTATATTCAGTGCACATGCGGAGGTTCCTCGGCCTCGTACATCCAATTATCTTCAGCTAATGCGGCTACCTTTGCCCTCATGCTGGCCTTGAGTGTCTCGAGCACTTCTGCTTTCACTGTTAGCCCCGACGTTTAGCATGAGCTTACCCTCATTTACCTTCGGGCTGTGCCGCCATGCGCGTGTAGTTGATTTGATGGTGTCGGACGGCCTCTGCCAATCTCTGCCTCTCGCCTGTGTATAAGCGTGATCGTAAGCAAACTATCTTCTCTAATTCCCCTCGCCGAGAAAACAAAGGACTCAAACTGCGTACGTTCGTTCTCCTGGGCATCGTCGAGGGCAGCCTCGTCGTCCGGGTCGTCAAGCGGCGGCGTGGGCGGGTCGCCCACCTCGAACTCGCCGTTCTTGTCGCGGACCACGATCTCAGAGGACTCGGACAACACGTCGGCATCGAGACGCAGTGCCTCGGCCGATGTGGATGACGAGGACGCGGTGGCTGCCGGGCCGACTGGACCTCCTCCCCCTCCGCCGCCGGGTCTCGTGGTCTCGGCTGCCGTCGGTCGCCGTGTCAGCTGGCTTTGGAATAGGTTGCGCCGCACGCCTGCTGCTGCGCTCGTTGCTGCGCGCGTTATACGGCTTACACCTGGGCGTAGATTCGGGGGCGGCGCGCGATCTGCCATTTGGGTAGATGGGGGAGAGGGTGGTGCTGGCTGAAGGGCTATCTATGGTTGGGAAGGTTCGCGTTGTGTTGTGTTGGTATACTCTCATAACCCTGCGTTGGTAACAATATTCAATAGGATGGAGTATGCGAGGTTAGGGCGCCGGGAGTACAGAGAGATCAGCCATTGATTGGATGGAAAGAAGCTTATAGTTGTGGGTTACGGACGGGTAGTGGGGTGATGTGAAGTACCTCTTTCCAGTCGTACGTAAGTGGTTAGATACATCCTATGTAGTTAGTAACTGTGCAGCACCCGCATCACTGACCAGTTATACTTTATGGCATACTGCGCTATACACCTAATCTCGCCTTCCCATCTCAATATTATTGTGTCTACAGGGTGATACCTGTTCATTCTCTACTAATATTTTATTATCCATGTCCTGGACATTTATGCGCATCAGGTTGCTTTTGATATAATGCGATGTATATAACTACTTAGTCTAAACACGTAAAAATAGGGCATTTTATTGGTTGGATACTAGCGGGGTAAACCGTGGGTTCGGTAACCTACCTCCCCGTGCGACTTATGTACCTACCTCAGTGACGGTACGATCTCTTAGACCAACTTCGTCTTGTGAATAGCTCACCCATAATTGTAAAACTTCTTCCGCCCTTGGGGTCCGTTTCGTGTAAAACCATCCGCAAACGGGGTTGAGCTTCGAATATGCCATCGCTAGTCTTCGATATCCAGCCGATTGGCCGTTTCAACGGCGGCAGCGAGCCAGTAAAACGGCCCAAGGTACAACACCCCGTGTAGTTAGGTTGAAGGCTTGTATTCAACGTCTTAATCTTTCTATTCCCCGGGAAGTGCACTATTGCAGTCATAGCTGACCAATCGGTCCCAAGGAATTTGCATGCTTTTCCTACGACGATAAGCATGAGTTTCACCTTGACGACTCATCGATGCAATGGTACCACCCCCCTCGGTTGGGAGCCGATTTGTCCAAAGGTTTCGACAGCTTCGACAAACACGATGAATCAGTAGATGAGCATCTGGATAGCCTGCTAAAGACTATTGCAGCTCACGAGAAAGAGGAGGGGAAGAAGATTGATGCCAACGTTGTTACGTGGCGTGGTATGATGACTAAGGTGAACAATATACTCTCCAAACACGGTCACCGTGGGCAAGAATGTCTAACCGTATCCTATAGATAATGTCCGCGCCATTCGAGGACAGGGATGGGTATGTGAAAGATAATATCGGAAACGATGAAGTGAAAATCTGACTGTTGCATTTGTGCTAGCTTCGAAATGAATGCAACCCTCTACCAAGTACGCATATTTACCAACATCTATTAAGAATATGCCTACTAATGTTTTCAAAGGGTTGCATGTATGACTCTGCACCTAGCTACTTCCGTAGAAATCAAGCAAATCTGACAGCGGTGTAGCTTTATCGAGGAGAACTATGAGGCCAAGCAAGTCGCTAAAGCACAACAAAACAAACAGCAACGAGGCCGACGAGGCCAGTTCTCACCCGAAGTTATGACTTTCTGGGGTAAAGCCACCTATAGCTCCCTTACCCTACCTTCACCAGTAGAACTCACCATTGAGTAGGCTATAAATTCGAGACATTATCTTGTCTGCCGCGACCCTGGGGTGAAGTGAGCCGCGAGTTCATCGAGAGTCGCGACGAACATATTGTTAGCAATAAAGCGCAATATTGTTCCGTTGTCCGCACGGGCATAGGCAAGACGGTCCTATGCCTAGGCGGCGAAGTTGATGCTAGTGAGCCGTTCTGACTTGTAGTATTCTTAAGTAATATTGCATAGAAACGCTGACACTGTTGTGTGTCAAGTCTGGGATTCCAAACCTACGCAGAAGGGGGCGCCGATCAACTGGGTCGAGCTGAAGACCAGTGTCGAAATCCGAGACGACAGAGGTATGAATAATTTTGAGCGTAAACTCATGAAATTCTGGATCCAGTCTTTTCTTCTTGGAGTGCCTAAGATTATCGTCGGCTTTCGCTCACAGAATGGCATCCTTACCAAACTCGAGGAGATTAAGACGGCCTCAATCCCAGAAACGGCCGCCAAGCGTGGTGTGCGCAGTTGGGACGCCAATACGTGCATTAATTTCGCGAGCGCATTCCTAGATTGTACGTCCGCTTGTCCACATATATTCGTTACTTTGATAATTATTAACGTCGTGCGACTGACTTGAATGCAGGGTTGAAAGCCACGATTAATGATGAAGGGGTTTGGAGGATTAGAAGGCGAGCAGGGTCATCGACCATTGAGGTTTTTAGAACCGAAGGAGCTGGACACGGTAGCATTCTCACAGAGGAGTTCATCAATTGGCGGATAAAATTAAGTCTGAGTAGCGATTCCGCCACATGAGCACTTCTCGTGTTCCTTCGTCGATACCAAACTTCTAACTCATGTCCCGTAGATACCCATTTTAGCTAGTCTTGCTCTATCTCTTTCTACTTGCGCTAAATCGACAATTCTAAAGATCATGCTTGTAGATCTACGTCTAACTTCCGCTGTATGGGGTTGAATTTACTTGCGCTCACTGCTGTGCTGTAGTTAACTGTGCTTGCTGTTGGGTCTATACTGCCATGATCGATCTCAAAGGCCATATGGCTAAGGAAATTATACACCTGTTCACGAAGGCGCATTAGCAACATCCCCGAGGCACAAGGGCCTTGAACCGTTAGCATCTCAACTTACCGGCTTTCCGTGCCATCTCCCGCCACCAAGCTCAAACCAGCCAATATGTCCGCCAAGCGATGTTGTACAAAGAATTGTGTAGGGGTTCTTCGAGGCCTCGGGGTATGGAAGCCCCATCTGGGAGGCGATTGGATCATCGACAGCGTTGATCGCCAGTAGAGGAATCCGTACTGATAAGAGCGAGTCGACGCTCGACGCATCTCGATAGTATGCATCTTCCGTGGGATATCCCCACGTCGGACATTGATATGCCCTATCAAACTCATAGAGGTACTTGACCTTGTCGAGCTCCGATAGGCTGACATCGGAATACTTCTCGATCTCCGCCCTGTTATTATTTACTAGGGTTCTAAGGGAGGCTGGACATAATATTAGTATGACAGAAGCCAGAGAGGAATTGTAGAATGAGGGGGAGAAAGGGGATCAGGGACGACCCGACGCTAGTGAGGAAATAAAAGTGCTATCTGATCACGTACTGCCGAGAGTCTTTAGATATATCTCATGCCCAATCCATGTGCTTTTCAGTGTCTTATTGCCTATTTCTAAGTTCCAAGGACTAGAGACAACAACGGCTGCTTTGAACTGGCACTCTTCACCCTCTTCACCAATGTACTAATCAATTGTTAGAACGCCGCGTAGATTCCTGCAATAACGAGAGATTACTTACGTTTGTTAATATATTGGCACCTAGGGAGAAGCCAAGACCAAACAGCGGACGATTCGGGTACGTCTTTCGTAACCATTTGACCATCTGCCTCGTATCCCAAGTCGCACGGGCGTTGTAAAACAACCCGGACGTGATCCTGCTCTTGGCGCAGCCTCGAGAGTTGATGACGCAGATCTCCCATTTACCGTCTTCAATCAGTGACTCAATTGCGTATCTCAGATAGACCTCATGCGAACCTCCAGTAAGGCCATGTAGAACGACGAGCATAGGACGGGAGTCGTCTGAGCCCATGCTCGCGAGCTCCTCCTTACTAAAATACGTAGTGCGCGGCGGCAAGGACTCATCGGAGTCAGCAGAGGGCTCCACGACGAAGTCCACGGCAAAGCTGCCCTTGAACTTTGCGTGGTCGGCCTCGAATACGCGCCTCTTGTAATGGACAGGGGGGCCGTGAGCCTTGGTCGCTGTCCATACTGTTTGCAGATGCCCGTTGAAGAGAAGCGGATTGAGATTGCATGGCGGCACTGTTTCCCGGCACACTTGTAGGAGAGTCGTCGCCGTGCCCTCCCTATCCTTCAGCGCCAGGGACTTAGACGCTGTCGTGAATTCGATTTTAGCCCTCCCGAACCACTCCATCCCGACCGCTGGGTGCCTCGGTGCGGACTCAGTAGGCGATCAAGGGCACTCTCTATGTTTGTGGTCTCGATACAATCTTGTCTGGGGCTAATTTAAATAAAAAGAATCACAAGTAGCTTTTTTCAACCATCTTGAATTTTTTATGTAGACGAAGTTGGTGTTGATGCTTATACGACTGGCTTACAGAATAGTACACGGAAATAGAGCATCCCCACTTGCCTCGGCTGCGTCAACCGACCAAACTATTATAAAGTAGGTACTGATAAGACTATCTAGGAAGAGGACTCAACTGCTGAGTGGCTTTGCATAGAAACGGAGCCCAACACCACACCCTAAACTACCTAGCAGACAGTATTATTCAACGTATCACAAAAAAATAACTAAGAGGGCCTTGCAATAAAATTTATACTGCTAGAATCGATATCTATATCTCTATTTTCATCTTAAAATCTTACGTCTTGAATACTTTGTTTGGTAACATGACATCCCGTTGAAATAGTAGTGTTTAGATAGGTGCTAGATCGGTTTCTAGCTAAAGGTACTAGAGGACCCGCCTTTCGTAGATCCCTTCGCTAGCGAAGGGAAACCCCTGCTTTCTTTTTGCCCAAGTCTTCACCATACAAGCCACTTATCTTACTGCCACCTTTACAAGCCACAGTATCTACTTAAGTACCTAATCTTTTTAGCCGATCGGTCTACCACATCACATGACTTTGGCCGTCTCTTTCGATGCGTGGGCAGGATGGGAATTGAAGCGCGGCGCATCCTGACCCACTCTCGCAAGGCGAGCCAAGTGTGACTTGCTTGTCATTGGACCCATCGTCACCACGCGAAAGAGCGACGACGACAGGAGCTCAACACTAGCGACGTACCTTACTTTACTTTACGTTACGTTGCCTTGCGTTGTGTTATATATATTTCTTCTTGGGGCCCTTGCACAACAGCGGCGAGAGTAAGCAGCGAGTTCACGGATGGTGGGATACGTGGGATAGAACGAGACGACATAGATGGCGCTCGAAGACGTGGAATTATGACCTATCCCGGCCCTTCGCCTCATGGCCAACAACAGCTGGGGTTCAACCAGCAAAACCACCACCAGCGCCACCATCACCAGCACCAGCAGCAGTATGCGACCGAATCGCACAATGGCTGGGCCGGCCCGCTTCCGAACAGCGCCCAGCAGCAGCAACATGCGCAACAGCAGCAGCAGCAGTTCCAGAGCGGCGTAGCCTTTGCGCCGACTGCTGCCACGGCCGTATACTCGCATCCGACTTCACTACAGCCGAATCAAATGCCAGTATCGTCACATCACGGAGTCCCGCTTCCACATCCACATTCACATCCGCAGTCACATCGGCAACATCAACTGCCGCCACCGCCGGCGCAAGCACCAGCACCACTACTACCACAGCAGCAGCATGCAAACTATCAGTATGGCTACGACCCGTCTTTCGACCAGCGGCCCTACGGCCAACCCTCGCCGCAGAATGGCATGCACCCGTCCGCCCAGATGATGCAATCGATCCAACAGCCCATCCAAACCCCAAACCACTATATTCAACAACACCAACCGCAGAAACAACACCAGCAATCGCCATCGCCATTGCCGTTGCCATCGCTACAGCAACAACAAGCCCAATCCCAACAACACCAGCCACAGCGGATGGGCTGGCAACACATGCCGCCCCCCGTCTCCGTTGCCTCGCCGTCGCCCTCCTATCAAGCCATCCAACCTCAACCCCATCCTCAGCCTCCGCCTCCTCAGCTTCAACAACAGCAACACCATTCCGTTCCACAACATGTCAACTCGCCCCATCTTCCGCCCCATGCCATGTCGAATAGCCAGCATAGGACCCCTAGCGCGAATGCGCGCATCGAACAGGCCGCAAGAGTATCTGCGAGCCCGCGCCTAACGTCCCAGAGCGTCACAAGGAGCCCAAGTGTGAGCTCGACAAGATCGCCCGCTTTGGCACCCACCCCTCTGCCACACCAGGACACCACCTCACTCTTGATATGTATGGCCGAAGAATTCTTCACAAAAGCCCGGAAAGGTGCTCGGGATGTGGCGGCGTGTCTTGATGAGCGGAGTGTGCATGACTATCAAAAGTTGATTGCGACAGGCCTGGCTTGCCTCGAAGTCGCCTTTGGGAGCAATAAGTTGGCGCCGCGTTTGGAAGCCCTGGCTCGACTTCGATACGCCAACATCTTGTGCACAGAGACCAACAACGTCATGGAAGCCGAAACGGCCTTGACAAAAGGCATTACTCTTTGTGATAGGGTACGTGGCTGTTATTGACGACATACCAGAATGACATAGACTCACAATCTCATTCATAGAACCGGTTCACCGATCTCAAGTACTGCATGCATTTCCTGCAAGTCCAATTACTATTTTCCCAGCACAAAGAGAAGGCCGCTTTGATTGCTGTAGATGCGCGGATTCGAGATGCAGAAATGTAAGTTCCCCTCAGTCGCGGGTAAACCATATCATCTGACGACCCTGGTAGAGTGAAACATACTCACTGGGTATATGCATTCCGCTTTCTAAAGACGTCGTTCTACTTACAATCCCTCAATCCTACCGAGGCTCACGCCTTAGAAAACCTGAAGGCTATTGCGGCATTAGCCAGTCAAAGGGGCGATCGTCCCATTTTCGCCGTCGCGTCTTTACTCGAAGCTCTAAGTCATCTTAGAATGATGAAAGACGACGCTATTGTGCGTATACAGGCTTGTATTGCTCAAGCTTCCAAATACCAACTAGAGGGCTCCATGTCAATCATGCAATTGGACGTTCTGCAGCTTGTCTTAGACCTTGCCTGCAGTCTACAGCAAAAGTCGCCCCAGATGATTTCACAGAAGCTGAAAGCGTTGCAGGACAAGATGGATGCTTCCATTAAAGATACAACCTGGGGCTTTCAGGAGCGACAGCTTCTGCTTCCAATCCACAAGCAGGCGAGCAACCAGCCAATTATCAGTTCCGACACCTCAAATATAATACGTCCAGGTGAAAACGATGAGAGCTTTGACTACATTGTCTTGTCATTCTGGAGCAAGCTAGAGGCATTTACGACTACGTAAGAAGCACTACGTGTGGGCTCTCCATATCACCACTAACATATGTCATAGATACACGTACAGCGGCCTCGCTCTTCTGTACCAACAACCTCGCAGTGACAAAAAGCTGTTCTCTCTCTGGGAAGAAGCCTTGGGTCAGTTGAGAAAGAGTAAGTAATTGATTTATTTACCCATGATCCTCAACGCTCATGCTGATTCTCCTGTTAGATCGCGCCAAAATCAGAGGATGGGTCGATTGCCTACAAGAAGCAGTCCAATACGTGGATTGGGAAACAGAGGCTACTTGTTATCTGCATATTCTGCGTGGCCTACACCTAGCCACCTCTACGAAGTGGGATGAAGTGAAATATTGCGTAACACAGTTGGAAACCTTAGTCGCACCTACATATGGGAGCACGGTGATACTCTATTCCATGTATCTTGCGGGTGTTTACCACCAGGGAACTGGCAACCTTGAGGCTGCTGTTAACATATACAGCCATCCGAGTTTTAGTCTCGACGTTGACGAGGCTCGAGGCGGGCATCACAAACCGGCTGAATTTGAAGTGGCCTTATTAGCAACCTTCAACCTGGTATGGATCATGCAAGATCCGCGTTACCGGAATGACCAGCGCACCCAAGAACTGCTCGAACAGATACGTCCGCTTTGTATAGACCATCCTAACACGGAGATCCGTACAGCGTATAACCTTGTCATGGCAGCTATCCAGACGAATCCTCCAGTCCCGATGACTGCGGTCAAGACGCACATTTCTACGGCATTAAGTAACGCCAAGAACTTGGCTGATGTGCACACACTATCTATCGCTCTCAATCTCATGCGCGCCAAACTCTTCCAAAGCATTGTCGGCGACCAGGCGTTAAAAAGCGCTAAGGCGGCGTCTACTCAGGCCAGGAGAAGCGGCAACACACTGTGGATGAGCGTGGCGGACGGCATGCTTTCGCAAAGCTACGAGGTACAAGGTGCAATGCTGGAGGCGCAGAAGGTGTGGCATGACGCAACTCATTTCGCCAACCAGGCCTTGAAAACAAGCCCGGAGTAGTGTGCCTTGTGGAAATACGGTTGTAATTACGATTCTGACTTGTCAACTCAGCGATGTGACGGAATTTAGGACGCTCTGTATTGTATAATGGGTTGTATGGTGTTGGGAAAACGGTTATCTAACCGACATGCATACCAATGGGCGTTTTGAGGAAACGTATGACAAAACGAAGCTTGTCTATATCTCTATGTTTCAGCGCGGTCGATATACCCTTTTGTTAGCTCGGTCGCTGCCGCCAATGACGATTTGATATCAGTACGGTTGTTGGGGGTTTATGTAAATACGATGATGGGTTCAATCACGGCGAGTTCGGATTTTGGTAACGTGATCCTATGGTGCCACGAGTGTCCCGACAATGGCGTCGCTTGAGAGACACCGGCTGGTGACCGCCGGTGAATGATATATCTAGAGGCGCCCGTGGCGGTATTGCGTTACAGCTCATGTAACCTATACGTACGTAGTTCTCGAGGTTACTTCGAAGGGGCCTGGTTCTTGTTACACATGTGCGCTTAGCTATGCCTGCTAGGTAACATAAATAGTCCGTCTCTCCACGGCACTGAGAGCCTCATGAGGATTCGGAGTTCCGGAACCGAGGGATTGATTATCTAGCCTTATGCACACTGCCATGACAGGTCTGTCTGACATATGTACTGATATTATTCCGTAGGCAGGCTGTCGTTGATTTAGTCAGGTAACGTGGACTAACTTATCAAATAGCCGCGTATAAAATACGAGTGTAGTAAGACGAAATGTTATGTAACCTTTACATGATAATCATGTAAGCGCCTTCGCCTTGTCAGTTGGATCCCATCCCACTGGTAAATGTCGGTGAGAGCCGGGACTCGCCTAGATACTGTATGTAGGTAAGTTTTCATGTATGTAGGTTCGAACTGGTACGGCTGTATTTATAAACACTTCCGATGGGGCTTCAATGGAAGCCCGGATGCGCTGGGAATCGATCTCCTGCTTTTTCTCATATATTAAATGTCTTCAGTGGTATTGAAATGCCCTCCTCTTCACGCAGACTATCAGAAATTCGTAAAGGACCGGGCTTGTATCACTAAGTTTAGAGTAGTGTTCACGCCTCCAACCATCCGTGAGAATGGTAACAACTCGAGTATGGCGGTTCTTTGGGAAGAATGATCTCACTGGCGAATAGTTATGAGAGGTGGTAGGGCAGCGCTATTTGCCGGGAGATAGATGGATTCCTCCCGGCATCCTCCTCGCTAGGCAACGCGAGGGCTTTCTCTGGACGTACGCACAAGGAGGTTGCATAGGTAGCTGATACCTACAACCTGTTCCCGGGCACGGAGGACATCTACCATGCAGCCACATGACCGTCGATGGGCCTGTATGGCCCAAGCACTCCTCTCCTATACTCCTACGCTATACCCTATCGTATCTATTCTGTGTAGCCATCCAACTCCTCGTTCCCCTAGTTGGTCGTAGTGGATGGGAGTTAATACCGATATCACTAGGCTTATGGACAGAATCGGGAAGGTTTAGTAAAGAAAAGTTGCACGGTTACACGGGCAAAGTGGTTGTTGGCTGCAAAAGCGCCAATCCTACGTCCGCGTCTCTACCTATTTGCCTGGTCCTACTTCACAGAAGCAGGACCATACATGCACGTGTGAAGCCACGGAACGTAGCAGTGAGGCACCAAAACTTACAAAGTACAAGGCACGGTCGATCCTTCTCCCTGCCTCCCTCCGGGGCATATATGTATGTACTGTAGACGACGGAGGCGGCATGCTCTTCAAGAAACCCAAGATTCATATCATGTTGTTGTGTTGTGATATGACGCCGCCATTGTCCGATGTTGGGACTGCAGATGTGAGGCGAGGACGTTCGCCCTCTGTCGCTTCGGCGAGCTCCCTTCTTCCCTCAGCCAAACAACCTGAATAGCCTATGTATGCAGGACTGCTCTTTGCCGAACCTACAGTACTCCGTATGAAGTGAACTGATAGATTGGACAGGTACTGAGATAGGATGAAACTTCAAACCGGTTTTTTTCTTTTACGTCACATCAAACCACTGGCTACCGGCATATGTAACATGGGAGCCTGATAATGAACGAACTGAGTAGCCATCTTTTCGGCTTTGGCTCGGGTAGATCGTCTAGTCACGAGCAGACATGTAGTTGGTAGCTAACTACCAAATATGTATGTAGATGACCTACCGGTTGGTCGTGGTCCACCCAGATGAGAAGGATGAGCACAATAGGTAGATGTAAGACTACCTACGCTAATAGGGGCCAATGCATTACTACTACAACGTGCGGCGTAGCTCGAGGCCATGGGATCCAATGACTCTGGACCCTTCCTACATTGAAGGTCGTGAAGGATCTAGATGGCTGCTCACGGGCCCCGACACGTGTACGGTAGTGTGTTGACAAGGCTTCGCAAAATATACCTATTGGGGCCGTGGACCAGAAGGACCGCAGGCGGGAGCTGAGAGCCACGGAGAATGCCAGCAAGCCGCTATCACACTTGCGGTGGCACACAGCAAATCCTACTCACCAATATCGGCAGTGTGTGTACGACTAACTACCTGGTTTACCGTCACATCACACCTAGCAACGGCAGCATTCAACGGACATTCAGAACATGAGATGAACTACCCACCCAGACGTGGACGTTAACGGGGAACACGCTATAGACTTCTGACGTGAAAGTGTTCAGGGGGATGGGACGGCATCCACCTCCCCTCCCCTGATACCTGATGCCTGGGCAGAACCCAGGCTGGCTTGCGTCGAATTGAAGGGGGCTGCTTGTTGGGATCGCTTTCCTCCTCCCCCTTTGCTGGGACCACGCAGAGGAAATGCATGTTTTACCGGGTTAATATACACACTGCACTACACTAACGGTCACTAACCCAGATAGATCTGCCGCTTAAGCACTTGGTATGGGATAGTTCCCCCGATCTAACGGTCATCTTACAGCACGGACTTGTACGCATTCGGTCGAGCTTATATAGAGATATATATAAATATATATGGGGATCGTTATGTGTAACTATAGTACGTACTACATACTAAGGGTGTGTACTGTACATTGCCGTATATCAAGCTTGGCGCGGTTTCTAAGAATAGTACTCCATGCAATGTAGACAGGTAGCTCTCCTATACCGGTAATATAGTGTGATGAAGTAATATGTAAAGCATCGAGCCTGGCTTCCGGATTGATTGGGACTGCTACGCTCGGGATAATTCCGCTCTGTATGTACGGCGGAGGCACCCTAGGTTTTACATACATGTCAATTAACAGCTACACAAGAGCAAAGCTTCAAAGACATACAGTAACGTAGTTGCACGGGATGCCTTTTATTGCGCAATGGCTTTACTTGTACCTGTAGAGGACGATCGTGACCGGGTTGTATCTTGATTAGTCTAGGTTAGGTAGGTAGATAGGTAGGTACAGTAGCATAATAGACGGAAGAAACCGACTCCAAGTCCATACTACGGTTAGCTTGCTCGACAGCCTTGTACCTAATGTAGGTGGTGAAACATGCGAGCATCGTCCAGATAACCAAGTAAATGATAATGGAATCTCCCGCCGGCGACCTAGTGTGTAGAGCCCGAAATGGATCATTTGGCCTGGGGTATGTGCATATTGTAGATATTGTAGATCCGAGTGTTCGGCTAGAGTTTGTTCGGGATCTGAGTAAATTCAGTACGGTGCTTACCCGAACGACAACCTAACCAGTAACGGCATTCATTGCCCGGTCATACATAACTAACTCTGTAAAGGCAGAGAGGCGACAAAGCCACGCGACGAGTGAGATTGCAAGGACATGCTGGACCCTTGGCAAAAACCATAAGCAACAAGCTTCAACCCTGCCCGTCATCCCATCGAGCCGAAGAATTCAGATGATTTAGGGAAGGTAAAGTTAGGCTGACAGGCGAGCGGCTGATCCCTTCGTTTGGGTCCGGCGTTATTGATGACGAAATCAATCTAGGTACCGTGTATGTATGTAGAAAGATGTCTGCGATATTTACGTATGTATGTATAATACTGCATCACCATTGGATTGCCTGACTCTACTGTACACTACAGCAGTATGCATGCTCACCTACTGTACATACTTGCATAGTGCAGAGCATCATTCTCCCATAGGGAAAGGAACTGATAGAGGCCCTGCTCCTGGCGTAGTACCGGCCTATAATTGACAATCGGCTCATGCAGTGTGCATATACAAGTAAGTATGCTGTAGAAGACCGTACACTCACGTGAAGCCGAGCGGCCTTGCGATCTTGTCGCCCTATTGATCTCTCTGATATTAGCGCGCGCTATACCAGCATGCAAGCGAGCGTTCCGACGGCCCCAACCTCAGACCTGTCGACTTTCTACTCGGCGCAGCAGTTCTCGGCTAAGATACCGTTCGTCGGCGCGTCTCGCTCACCGAAAAGGGCCAATAATGACTCTGCGTATGAGCCGTTTATGTGACGACCGGGAGAGATCAGGCTAACTTAGATCCGCTCTTCTTTTTTGTGGCCATGGTGAAGTTGTGGGTCGATAGGCATCACAGATACAACCGCAGCAATTATGGATCTGGATGGCTACCTACGTACATACAACCATAGTATGGACGCGGTCGACACGGTGTAGTTATATGTGTAGGCCTGTTGCGACTATGTAGAGAGGGAATTTATGTATAAGGAGCCATGATGATACGGGAACCCCTGGTCTTAATGATGGTCTAGGTTAGTTAAGTGTGCTGCTGCATGCTGTGTACCTATGTTCGCATGCAGTAAGTATGTACGTGCCACATCCCACTTCATGGCTGTTATGTGCTTAGATGCGTGGGTATGTGTTGTAACAAGGTATGCAACTACATTGTGCATACCTACATCGTAGCGTAAACGTCTCTAATCCGGTAATATCTCCTTTCGGCCCACAATCGACCAAGGCTGCCACGCAGCTGCAACGTTCGAGGCGATACGTGCCGTATTGCTTACTGCCGCCTCATGGTGATGCCTGAGTAAGACCAGACGATTCTGGCTCGATTGAGCAAACGGAGGGCCTCTCATCTGCAGGGTACAGTTTCAGCTGCGGGGCTCTCGGGGTGCTCTCGATCCCACAGACAGACCGTGGAATATCGTCAAGTAACTGAATGTCTGCTGGTATCCCGCCTGGTCCGTTGACAACGGTAGTGTGAGCCGGCATAAGCCTGGAACGCCAACTGCACGATGAAATTGCGTCGGTAGTGCTCCTGCAGCAGCAGGGTCGAATCAGGAATCGCTCGGAAAAGGGGGAGCCTGTTATGGAACAGGGCGTGGAACTTTCCAAAGGGGACTGCTCTCTTGGTTACAAAGAGACCCTTGATTTCAGCGGTGCGGGAGGAGCTCCTACAATAGTTATTTACTATGTATGGCGACATCTCATCTATGCTGTAATCACGGATCGTGACCCATGACCCGGAACTTACATAGTATGACAAACTTGTCAAGGCCGCCTTATGCGTCGTACACGACCTACCTACTCACCTACACTAAAGGACCACACATAGCTGGTCATGTCCTGCAGGATCGAGGCAGCAATTACCCGAGCCGAGTCGTTTGCCTAGCATCGAACTTGTGCTGCTTTTGGACTGGATTGCCGGCCGAACCCAGGCACTATGTATGCTATATCCCTGTCTGACACGAGGTGTGAGAATCCTGCGGAGACAGGATGCGCCAAGATATCGCTCACCCCTGATTGTGTTATGGTCTGCCTACTGTTGTTAGGTACTTGTAATACACTGTACACGGATGCAGGAAAGCCGAGTTCTCTCACTCCTTGTTAGGTATGCTACGTACAGTACATCACCAACGGTATACATACCTCCTATAGGCAAACTATCTGACGTCTAGAGCCCGGAAACATCGTGAAGTGTCGGGAACAATGTAAGATCGCTGTGGCGCTCTGAAGTTACATGGTTTTTGAACTGGCGAAGTGTTGCCGGTCGATCATCGTCATCCGAAGTCTCTGCGTAGTGTATGTATTGTAGGTTGTGTAACATCACCACCCTACACTATTAACCGAAGAAGATCAACATTACCTATATTAGGTAGTGTGTCCTTCTCAACATTACGGGCCCGGGCCGAAATCACACATCTGCATATGTGCCTGACCCGCCTATAATCGTAGTTCCCAGCGGTCAGCCATACTGTAAACATTGTGATTGCTAATGCGTGACTGATCATCGATTAGGCTGTTCCTGTTAGGTATTTGATAATTGCGCCCCGACCTTCGTGAAGAGTGCCTACCTTCGATGATGGTAAAAATGTCACATTACGCAGGATACCGTACGCGTTACTGGAAAGGCCCGGACCAGGTAGTTATTGTCGAAAGCCGTGTAATAGTTCGAGAAGTCAGGGTAGACTCTGCCAAGACCGACATGAATTGCCCGGGTCTACCCAGAGTTGAACCCTTTTCTTTGTTCCTCTCTCTGTATCTCTCTCTTTCTCTATACATATGCGTACTTCATTATGGTCTTACATACCAAATATTACTAGATAGGTAGGCACTATATGAGTACACTAGTAAGTGGGTAGTGTAAAGATCGTGCTAATTATAGACCGAGCCTCGGCGAATCGATCTATTTTTTCTTGCCGATATTAGGCTTGTTGATGTTGATCTAGAGGTTGTCGTCATCTACCGACACGGTGATAATAAATGCTTTCGAAGGCACATATACTGTACTGTGAGTCTATCAAAGGTTCTACATAAGGTGTTGCCTTCTCTAATCAGTACTCACTCATTGACTCATTGGGCCTAGCCACGTCGTGGGTAGGTTAGTATGAGGCGCATTACATATGTAGATATTGAAATGTCGCTACATACGTACCTGAATAGTAGGCAGTGTTGCATGGGAAAGCGGAAATTGTCCGATTTTGTTCTCCCACGTAAACAGTATAACCGAACAGCCCGTTGTCGTGCGGCTAGCACGGTACTGCTGGGCCGCACGCTTGTCATCGCGTGGCACAGGCTGTTAACACGTTTACAGAGATGTACCGAGCCACCTCTATTGGCTCAGGTCCCCCACCTACGTGTAGAGGCTCGTGACATGGCAAAATACCGTGACGAGGAACCAAGGCATTTGCCGACATGACCAGGTGGGACTGGGGCCGGGACGAGACCTATCATCACCTATAGCAGCTCGGTCCCCTTCTTTGAACTGGGCGAACGCCGCATAAGCGCTCGGAGCTTGGTACCGGTGCTGTGGGTGGATTTGAGTATGTGTGGCGCCGATAATGACGGTGACGATGACTAGCAGTGTCGGGAGAGTATCCAAATGAGGAAGCTAGCTAGGTTCGTATCTCACATGAGATGAGCGGGAAGAAGATTGACCTGGGCAAGCAACCCAGACACACACACTGCCCGGACTGGGCAAAGAATACTTCTAGAAGCTTGATTAGAAGCTGTGGGTGAGTGGCGTCGGAGCATAATCCTTGCGTGAAGGGTTGGCTGGGTTGCACTGCATCTGCAGCAAGATCAATCATCATCAATCAACGGCGAGCAAGCATGTCTTTTCCACGGTCCATGATCTCGTGGTCCGAAAACTGATATTACTTTCGAGGGCTATGGTGTGCCTACTACATACCTGGCGTGATGTCTCCCATAACACAAGACCACAGACCTAGACTGCCTACTTAGTTAGCAAGCACGCTGCTGCTACGAATCTAGCTGTGAAGTGTTTTTATCGGTGTCGATTATTTTCATCTTAACGGATAAAGGGGAACAGGAGGGGGAGGAGGGGAAGGAGAAAGCGAAGAAGAAGAAGGAGATGGAAGAACCCGATGAGCCGGAGCAAGCCCACTTTATCCCACGCCTGTCGCCGGTAGCCTGTTGTGGACATCGTGGACAGTCTCGCAACTTCTCAAGAAGGGGATGAAGGACAAGGGGAAACGAGAAGAGGGGATAATTACCGGCAGGGTCGCCTCCACCCAACACCACTACCACCACCATATCTATACAGTAATTGTACACAGTGCTAAGACCCGTATGCAGAGTCCCGCATCGGGAAACATAGCGCCTACATAGCGTTCGGCACAAGTTCAGCTGCTGCAGCTAGCTGAGGACATTACTGGGTACAGTAGTAATTGTAGGTACTGTAGGTACATACTCGACTTAGCGGGGCAATCGCAATCACACCGAAGGTGTAATCCCAATAGTTACCGTACGTCGTCGGTTAACATGTATCTGTACGACGTTATTTGACTCTTCAAACTGACCTGTCTACCTCTAGTTGCATACATATGTAGGTATGACGAGAGAGCGTGCCTCGGCACGTGGAAAGACGTGTTGATGGAGTGATAAGAAAGATAGGTACCAAGCAATGTATTGTTATAGACTAGTAGAGGTAGAGGTAGATAGATAGATAGAGTATACACAATTAAAGCACAGACACCATAGAGCTCCGATCGCCATCTCATCTCCTTAGCCTAGGCAGAATAAGTCGCTCTTCCGTATCTTGATCGGCGGAAAGCATTGCGGGGAAGGCCTTAACCAGAGATTTCTGACGTCAATTCACGATTCCAGTAGATTTCGGGTACTGCGATTCTGCTATACACGAATAAGTGTGCTGCTGATGAGTGTCGTGCCAACAAGGACGCTAACTCATCTTCTTGTTGGTTTGGCTTCGGCCATGCATTGTATGATAGAAAGAAACTGGAGTGAAACGCGACGTTCGTATAGCTATCTAGGGGACCCGGTAATAACCCCTTCACAGCAGGGCGTGAGAGAGTAATGATGAACCTGCCTAGTGTTACGATTGTTTGACCTGACACATAACCAGGTCCGCATGCTAATGCCCTGTGTAATCTCTCACGCGTGAACATATGATGTGGTTATACTACAGTAAGGACAGGATACACGCCTTCTATCTTCCGAGTCCTGTGTGTGTGTGATACAAGCAATTCAGTATGTAAGGGTCGCTCTGCTAGGCACGTAAACAAGACTTGTTTGTGCAACTTGGGGTGAACTCGGCTCCTGGTTCTTGCCGACGTCTCTCAATTGCTACTATAGGTAGTGCCGGCATGATGCGGACCCCCTTGTTCCTGTCCATCAGCCAGCATTTCGAAAAACTCCAACGAGGATTTTTTGTACGATGGAGAAGAGAGCTGATGGTTTATACTGCGTTAGGCACGGCCGGCTATGGAGTGCCGTACAGTAATCAGAAGCCACTACATTGACTTTTCTGACGGTTTGTTTCCGCCTCCCAGTACGGAAGTACTCCGTACGAAAACAACGGGATGCAAACTCGGATCATGGTCGGGGGATGCCGAGTCGTCGGCACCTTTCTCCCTACGCTACTACAATTCTAGTAGGCAGCTGAAGAACGGATCGAGCGCTAGGTTCAACCGCTACTGTACGTAATAACGCTTAACAACCATCCCCGGGTGGCCTAGGACACTTCAATGGATAGTCTTCGAGAAACTGACTCGCAAACGTTAGGGCCTTGGTTACCAGCGGCATTTCAACCCGATCTGCCGCCAGCCAACCTGATCAGGTGGGGGGAGCCAGTCATGTCCCGGGATTCGATACTGGAGATGAAATCCGAATATTCGGATACACAAAGTGCTTATACATAGTAGTAGTAGCTGTTGTTGTTGTTGTTGTTGTTTGTCTACAAAGTGTTAGTTTGCCTTCCTGTACCGAGTATGTATGCGCGCATGGCCATCGGCCTAGATTGCACTTTATGCCTACCCAGTACCTATGCGAAGCTCGTCCCGCCATCCGTATAACTATGCGTAGGGATATATGCCTTTCACAAGTATGTAGATATGTGCTTTGGCTGATCAAGCTCAGCCCTCCAAGCCACATCGTGCTTGGGCCTATAGGAGCTGGTGTAGAGGGAGGAGGCGCTGAACGCCGCCGACATCAAAAGCACCTCGGCGCCAGACATCTGAGCAATCGCATGGGCTCTGGACCTATGAGGAGATGCCCAGCTTCTGCCAACTATTCCGTACTGGGCGAGAATTAGCGAGGCCTGCCAAACGAGGACCAGCGTTGGGAATCCGCTCAGAACCCTGGCACTCCGTCTTTCTTGCTTTGCCTTCACAATGATACGGTGCTGTACGCATAGGGATCCATCCAACGTCCCGCCCATGAGATTAATACCAAGCTAGCTAGCTAGACTACGTAGTACGTAGCGTAAACCGTGGAGCAGCACACTGCAACCGACATTCGCCCTCTCGCTTAATGTTGGCTGAAGACTTACGATTCAGCGTTGTTGCGAAAGGTCTAGGCCGGCTCGGACTCGCGAGTTATGTACATACATATATGTAGGTAGGCAGGTGGTAAATACGACGTCAGCGAACAAGATCACCATTCAAGCTCACGGCAGGCTATGGCAATGTTGTATGTACATATGTATTTATGTATGTAATGGGCTTCTGACCTTTAGTCAAAAGTTGACGGACTGTATGTATAAGCAATAAGCAAGCATTAATTGGCATTGATCACACTCCAGGTTCCAATGAACATAATGCGTTCTGGATGATTTAATATCTCTAGACGCCCCGCGGGGAGTCTAGGTTATACATAACCAGGACTCGGCCCTGGAAAACCACGCATACATAATAAGTAAAGTAAGTAGGGATGCCGTGCCATGCCATTGCCATGGTATTTAGTATACACTGTACATACTGTACTGTATCTACAAGTACGCATTTTACCCACCTACATCTACTAGGTAGCTAACGTTAGTACAGATATGTATAGGGTGTGTGTACGTACCTGTCCCGAATACAAAAGGTCCCATGCAGTTGCGTGCGTATGTACATCCTTTTTACGCTTGGCCTCGGACCAAGGGTACCGCTAGCAGGGATCTTGACGAGTGCCGCAGACGTGCAGCCAAGTCGCCAACAGTTCCTCGAATGGTTCTGCTGACTCCGCGTCTTGGCCGGGAGTGTTCAACCGACTACGCCAGCGTACCCGGGGGACTGGTATTGCACTAAGCACGACGTGCCGGCGCACGCGCTCCTTATTAGCCGTCATATAGTCTGGGTGAAACCCTACCTTACATCGCCTCCCTAATAGGCCGGGAGCCTCTTATTGTGCATGTCCACCTACATAGTACGTACATACATACGGTACAGGCGCATACACCTACCTACGTGCCGGTCCAACCGCCAGGCCATGTCGGTCGTCTAAAAAAGCGAACCCGAGAGGGAGCCTTAAGCGGCAGTTGGGAAAATGCCTGTTTGCGAGGTTGCATTGGTCGGTGAACCCAGACGATTGGTCTCTTGCTTCTTGCTCTATGTACATAATTCCCAAATCAAACAATGATGAGCTTGGAGATCCTACCTACTACTACTTATGTATGTACCCATGTGGCTAGGTAAGTAGGCACGCATACTCTGGCAACGAGGAGAAGTTGGGTTGGGTGTAAAGTTCTGACGGGAGATGTCACCTATACATATGCCTCTATGCTGTACATACCTACATCCTACATCTTACACATGCACCGATCTGACCCGCGCATTATCGATCTTTCCTTCAATTAGCTATTTATTTTATGTATGAATGCTAACTAGCTACTTGCTTACAAGTAGGTAAATACCTAGGTAGGCAGCATTGGTTTGCGGGCGCTGCTTGCTTTCTTGCTTGGCTCCAACAGTTAGGGTTCATCCCTCGATCTTCATCTCATATGCGGTATGCTCAATTCGATCTTGCACTATGATAGTCCCAAAGCGCCGTGCTTGTGTGTCTGCTACTTATGTTGCGTCTGCTACTTATGTTGCGTATCCTCGCCTGATTCTCGCCCTAGGCTCTGTGTATCTCGTACGATCTATTCCCAACTACTGACGACCAACCCCAATAACCTACGGTAGCTACAGTAGTGCCAGTCCTGATTATAAGAGCCGACGAGGAGCTAGCATCCCTTGCACGATATGGCCCGCAGAAATCCGTCCAATGCTCCCCACAGCCCAAGAATAGGAAACAAGCTATCCCGTTTAGGAGTAGAGCAGAGTAAACTTGGGACGAAGCTCGTTACCAGTAGTACTAAGTAGGTACGTAGGCCGCGGGTAGGCATTCATGAAGAAAATACCTAGGTAATCATGCTTGATAATACAGGGGTCTGTCTATTGCCCTCGTGTCCACGTAGCTCTATTCTTGCACTCGGCCAGAACACGCTCATATAGAGAGATATGGTAGTGACGATGGCAATGCTGCCGCCGTTGTTGTCGGTACCTGTCCCAATCCTTACTTGAACTAAACCATGACCCTGGGACTCTACCTAACTATGTAGAGAGAGCCTTCTCTCGCGTAACGATAATTACCGGCAACGAGAGATATATAGTTACCAAATGCCAGGTATGCTATGTTATACAACTATGCTATGCTTGCTTGCACAGGGCTCCTGGGAACAACCCTCGCTTAATATCTATTACACGGTGTGCCTGGCTTGGCCTAGTCTGACCGTAGGTAGCCAACAAATGTTCCCTCTACTTCCCTCGTGTACATCACGGAAACTACCTACACACCAAAGTCCCAGTCATAGTGTACATATTGTACACCAACGAGGGTCCACTTTCCATGCGATACGGCAGGCTAGTCGGTCCATCTCTTACACCAATCGCCCACTACCTAGTACGTAGCGGGTTCCGTCTTCTGGTCTGTACCAACTTGGGAGTCTGCCTCCCGCAGCTGAGAACGAACTAGCTATGCGTAGGCTAGGGTAACGGTTATGAAGTCAAGCCACCGGCTGTTACCACTGTTTCTACCCCCAGTACGTAACGATATCTTCAACAAGTAACGAACGCCACTGTAGTCTTTTCTCTTCTCATCCCTCGTTCAGTCTGCCTGCATTGCGTGAACCTCGTTTCTTATTTCTCATCTTCCTCTCTCTCGCTGCCCAGTCGCCAACTCGGTACTCGGTTGGATCACCACGACACCGGACGGCACATCAGGAAACAAACAGCCCAACCTTCCCCCCCAATTTTAACAGACGGTAAACCAAAAACCTCTCCATTGGCCTCGTCGACGCCAACTCCGGGCCCTTGGGATCACATCCACTTATGTCAGGACAAACGTTCGGGGTTAAATATTAAATCAGACGAGCAAGCCATCATTGGATCACAGTTGCACACGCACACACACGCATACACCTACACGGCGACTCACTCTTACTCAGCTAACCGAACCCTGGAACTTCTTCGGCGCCGTCGACGGCAGAACTGACCGTTCGTGTGGTGAGACTGACGGGCTGTGCCTCTTCAGGACCTTTGCCCGGCAAAATAACGTGATCACTTGTATAAAAGCATTATACCGTAAAGCTGTCAAGCTTTGCACCTGCATACTGTCCCAATTCGAGATTTTGTTGTTATGCTATAGAGCCGGCCGTGGTCGATATTTCGATCTCAATGGGGATATATCCTAAACTAGATCTTCAACGATCGTCAGCCTATTCAGTGACGCCTCCTGGGTTGCCCAGCCCAGTGTCTGCCGTCTCTCTGTCTACCATTCCTGAGGACAAGGTATTTGGGCGCAGCGCACCCATATCTCCTCCGATGTCCAGCCATGAGCTTAGAAGGACATCCGACATGTCTCTTGGAAAGAGTGTGGATATAGGCCGGGGCCAAAGAGAAATACAAAATGAACCAACACGCCAACAGCTGCCCTCTCTGAGCAGCCTCTTTGCGACACATCAGCACGTCCGCCCCCTACATTCTCCTCTATCGGATCGGCCTAGTCCACTCTATGGAACCCAATCATCGGCAGACAGGCCACCTTCCGCATCCAACAAGCCGGAGAGGCCCTATTCCAGCGGCTCTTCTTATTTTCCGAATATCTCGCCGACTCTGAACCAACCGCGGCCCGTGTACGAACCAAGATTGGCGGCCGAGCGGCCCCTTCTGCCTTCAGTAGCACAAAGCTTCCCAGGACCGCTGTCTCCTCCGATTCGCGAGTATGACCAGGCACACCATGCCTCCAGGAATGACGTTGGTGCCGGTGGGAAGTGGACTCACCCGACTTTCCCAGACGCGAGGCGACCGGAGTACGTGTACACTGCTCGCCCGTCAACGCCGAATTTCAGGCCAACAGGCGACCACCGTGTGCCGTTGCCTTCTCTCGGGCAGAGCCTCGGCTACGAAGCAAACCAGCCCCCGAAAATCGACGGCCGGGGCCAACCAGGCCGGCTGAGTCGCTCGCCCACTTCAACGGGCAGCGCTAGTCCGGAAGGAATTTTTGTGAAAGATGGGCTTGGACCTAAGATTTGGACCGGGACGCATTTTCTACCGCGCTTCGTCCGACGAGCCGAAGTCCCCGGTGAGGGCCTATGCTATTTCTACGATGATGGTACGCACTGCAAGACAGTCATAGATGGGGAGCCAGTCAATGCGCACTGGGGGGTTACGAAGGCTGGGAAACCTAGGAAGCGACTTGCTATTGCTTGCCTGACTTGCCGTGAAAAGAAGATCAAGTGTGACCCCGACTATCCTCGCTGTGTTCAATGCGAAAAGTTTGGAAGGATATGCAAATTTAAGAATGCGTAAGTGATTGTAAACTCTCTTTTTCCGCAAGCGAACTGCTCACTAATGAGGACTAGGCCTCGTGGCGGTCATAATACCTCTCCAGCAACTTCGCCTGGCGAGCAGGAGGACTCTCGACAACTCGGGGCACCACCGCGGATTCTTGAACTAGATCAACCAAGGAGTGTTTCGAGCAGCTCGGTGTCACCGCATACTAAAATTGCTCGCCCTTCCCCTGAATTGCCCAGCCTGCCCTCGAAGCGGGCAAGGTTCGCGTACGAGCAATTCCCACCGCCGCCTACCAGCTATCCATATCCCATACCCACGCCAGACATGAAGCCGACCAGTGCGCCGTGGCCAACCCGGGAGCTTCCCGGGATACGTGATAACATTATCTATCGGAAGTGGCAGACAGACCCCTATGTTCGTGACCCGCAGCGTACACATTAGACGTCTAGGGATTCGCTACGAAACTTTATGTTACCCGATGAAAAGGAGACGTGCCTTCGCATCTCAGGGACGCGGTTAGACAACGACCGGCAAACTTCTATATCTGGGCGTGGTTGCTGATAAGCGTCCTAGCAAAGGGACGGGACGAAGCTACACAAACCAATCGATCTTCTACGTCTCGAATCGAAATTCTAGCGATAGGGACCTAATTTGAATATTCGGGCAAGAAAACTAGCACAACGGCTACATCCTAAGCTGGATAGTGCGTAGACAGATATCACTACGCCTAGGATATACTGCCTCACGAAGACGATGGTGTAGTGTCTCGACGATGAATAATCCGCCTTCATTTCTCGCCGATATTGTTGCTATACGAAATTCGGAGTAGTACAGAAAGTGACAGTTTCATAGTCACGCCGCCAGCGAGCATGGTCATACTTTAACGTCTTAAAGCCGCACACCAACCCTGGCGACCCTAGACCTAGAGTTCAATCTAGGGATAATCCAACAAATTTATCTATTTTATTACTTGTACATATGGGAATTATTCAATGCATTGGCGGCGCCACGGAGATCTATCTTATTATCATGTCTACGAAGAAGAGCAAACAAAACGCCGTTTGCTCAGAGCAGTTCGAGTTGGGCACGTTGCATTTACTGGGGGGTTGCAAGCATTGGTCGGTTGCATACGTTTGCGTTCATCACTTTTAGCCTGGGGGAAAGGAACGGCCTGATCGGTTAACGATCTCCAGCTTCATGTATATATTCCGGCATATCTGTACCTACCTTACCTTCTCCAATACCCCCACCGGTAACGAGTCAAATCGATACGAAAACCCAATACTCACCAATACATATATACTCGTTTTCTGAACGAAGAGACCCATAACAGCGCATATCCATCTACTCGTTGCTTCCCTCATCTTCACTTAACCTTACTTTACGCGAGGGAGGGCGGAATACCTGGAATGACGGAATAGCGGAAATGGCATTGTCCAAGCACCGCTTTGATGGAGTGACCACCTACCTATTAGAAGCAGACAAACCCCAAGAACATGCAGACAAGGGGGTGTTGCCATTAACTGCCGGCCGGCCGTATGCTCGGCGGCCCCGCCCCTTCACTACAGCAAGTTTACTACCACATAATTACTCCGTAACTACTACTGCATACCTAGTGTCAGTAGGTAGGTAGCAGAGAAGCTCCCCCACACATGGATAATAGGTAGTGTACATATCTTACAAGGTACGGACACGCGGGCACACACACACCTATCCTCTACTACGTAAGGATACGGCATAGGGCATACGGGATATTACAAGGTAGCTGATGCCTGTCAGGAATGCTATCTTTCAGCCCCCCGGCCGAAGTGGAATATCTACCTATCTCCACATATGTAGTTTGCACCCAGTCAAGGACAGCAATGAAAAGAAACTGGCCCGGCTCACCGGCATGCACACGGACGGAGATCGATCGATGGCCATGCTAGTATTATGTGGCGTCATAACCCCCAGCCCACACGGCACCAAGGGGATAGATAATGAGGCTGGGCAGAAAGCCAGGTGACGATCGATGTGTAAGTTGCATGTGCGTGTGTGTGTGCTTGTGTATACTACATACTAGCACAGGCAGTAGTAGTGGACTTAGGGATGTACTATGTATGTTACTTTGTATGTGTGTGTTTACATACCTACATACGGTGTGTGTGACACAGCGGCGGCAGCAACCAGGGTATTGTCCATTACTAGTAATTCGCTCATCGGACTTGATTGCTTGATCAGGAGATGCACCGCCGGGTCTTTTATCTATGTGCCGGATCGTAGGCCGGTAGGCAAGTAGTTAAGTAGGTACCGGAATATGAAGACATACCTATCGAACAGCCTACGGTAAGTGGTAGGTAGATTAGATCGCTTTCCGCCTACCCACCTAAATAGTGAGTAACCTGCTACATGCCTAGTATCTTAAAAGGTGCGGCGAAATATATAATATGAGTGTTTCCTCTCAAGTTCCTTGTCCAAGTAAGCACACGCGTGGTGTGGTCGGTTGGTAACACCAGACCTATTTATGGCTAGTAGCGCCGTCCACCCGGGTCTTGTTACCTACCTAAGGTGCACCAGTGGCTGCTAGGTTCTGGCTAGATCTCCCAGCTGGCTGGATTGCTTGTTCTCCTTAGTGGGTTGAGGTCGAATCAGCCGCCCAACCGGCGATGGCTATGTGGCACTTCTCCGGCGCTTATCTCAGTCTACTTCAATGTAGGCGGGATGCCACGCATTCCTCAGATACATGTGATTACCTACAGTAGTGTCTTCACTGCAACATATAACTAGGAAGATACCTAGGTAATGTACACTACACCTTCGTATAAGAGAGGTCGGAGCCCTTTCATGCATGCAGTGCAGATTGGATGCAGCTGGCATCGAATCCCAAGTCTTGGGTACTAGTTTACCCTCCTACATAAGTACACAAAGGAGGTAGCGTACATAGGTACTAGGTACATAGTCTTGGGTTTGGTCAGCATCCTTATAATTATGTAGGTACTTTACTTACTTATCTCCCAAATAGACATCTTAGAATATTACCTACTTAAGCTCGAGCAACTTTACAAGGCAGACGAAGGGATACCGTATTTACTTACTAACTACATGTAGAGATGTAGACATGCAGTCATCAATCTACAGCAGAACACACTTGCACAAGACTCGATACGTCCCCACTGTGCAGTGTTGTACCACCACGATTCCTGCCGCCATTTCCAAAAAGGGCCTACGGCACTGCACTGAAGCGCCGCCGTGGTGTAGCATACATACAAGTAGGTATGTGTAGAGCTAGTGTACGGCGTCGTTGTGAGGCTGCAGCCAAGGTACCTATTGTATTTAACTTAACCTGGTTATTTATACCTTGAACATGCAGGCCGCTCTCTCCCATCGCATGATGCAACGTGGCCGCCACATGCTTCTTCAACCAGCCACAAAACATGGCAGTTCCTATCATTCGTCTATGTAGAGTAGGTACTTCTCACTATTCGGGTCCCTTTCGAGTCTTCTACATAAATACCTAGGTAGGTTAGCGCTCCTTCTAGCCCCGCCCCTCTTCCATCAAAGCACTTCGTACCTATCCGAGGTAGTTCACGTACCGGAGCAAGGTTAAGCGAAGCGATCTTTTCAGCTGGCCCTCCGTGGATCTTCAGCATTTAAAGATACTCACCAGACGAACACATGATGTAAAATCTTACGCCTTCGCACTCCGGGCGCCGGCTTATTCTGTCTGCCCAGACCTCACTCGCGCCGCGCCTAGACTAGCAAGAGGGAGAGGAATGAGATCTCGACCGATCATTTGATTAGGAGAATCAACTACTTGCCAACCACTCTCCGCCACCAGTCAGCCGAGTGGGTGATTCACTCGTCCGCCACTCACTTCAGGGCTCTGGTGGCTGTAGGTCTTTGCAGGGTAGCTGACGCAGCTTTGCGCTTCATTTTGTTTCAGTTTATTTTATTTAATTTAACGCCTATCCGCCCTTTGTCCGCCCCTTGATTCCGCGGAATAGCGGGAATGTCTACGACCTTCGGTGACTTGTAAGTTGCCGCGCGAGATGTATCATAATCGGCAGAGAAATACCGACACTACGGTTTGCGACATTGTTACATGCATAAGCCCAATCGAAGAGGACCCCTAAGTTATTAGTGCGCAGACTAAGATGCTGAGCAGGTACCTGCCCTACCTAGACGCAAGACAATGTTCCGGTAACAGATTTGTTACGTCCGCGAGTCTGACGCTTCTGGGTAGAACGCCGCACCGGATCCTTCGGCCATCTCCACTATCCCACGAGGGCTGGTGTAGCTTGTCCGCTCGTGTCTGGACAGAACTCTGGACACAGGGAATCGGCCGGAAATACGGTGCGCTGTCTCCGTAGGGGGCGAGGCTCTGTGCCACACAATAGCTTTTGGTCTGTGATCCCAGGCTCGGCTAGGCTCATCCCTACCTACTGAAAACTCGCCACTCACTTCCTAATATCTCTTCGCAAAGGAGCGTAGTTTCCCGAAGGTAACCATTGTTTGCGACTTGAGAGAAGACAATGTATTACGACAGATCGCATGCGTAAGTCGTGGGAGCAAACTACATTGCTTCTTTTCATACCTCAGGGAGTAGTTATCTTAGCATCGCTCGTTCCGCAAGTACCGTGTCGACACTATATAGTCTTGTCGATTACCTACCAGGATGCCCTTGAACCTGACTGCAAGCCTCAACATCGTGGCTTTATTTTTGACCCGGAACCGTGGAATGATGACGCAGATCTAGATATGCGATCGCCCAACACTTACGGCTATTCAATGCAATCAGCAAGGCCCCAATTAAGACACATGAAGCGTAAGGTGTCACTATTGTCGTCATCTTTCAACCTACTAGATCGATGTATTCCTAGGTGTTGCCTCTGTTCCTGAATAACCTAACCCAAGTAAAAGCAGTTAGCAGTTAGCAGTTATCCGGTAGTGATGGAATATAAAGTTACCGATACCTCCATACGCGTTCCGAAATAACTACCATATCGATAAGATCACTGATAAGAGCTACCGAAATATCAGGTGGGGCTAAGATAGGGTGATCTGCATACCTGTTAGGTGACCAAGGAACATGTGTTCTCCTTTCTATCGCGATCGCGATGCTTCACGCTACCAATTTGTTGAACGTGATGAGATTTTAGATTTTGCATACACCCCACCCGATTATTCTTCCTCCGTTAACAGGCCCCAGATGCTGATTGTTACATCACATCGCTGCTTATCTTGCGCTGGTTATGTGGACGGATGTGTAAAATCTGAGGCACGTTAGCTTGGCGATTTGTTCCCTCCTCCCCCCAACGCCAACGAGATCGCGACGATGGGCTTCTTCACAAGCCTCGCCGGCATTGCGGCGCCATTATTTCTAATCGCTTCTCCGATCCTGTCCTATGCCGACCAGGTCAGTTCCCTGGAGTCTTTTGTTCCCCTTTTGGCATGTCTGAGAGCCATAAATTGCCCCAACGGGCAATTGTTGCTCCTGATACTCCTGCAAGCTCCCGGAACCTCAAGCAATTTCTACCATAAGCGGGCATTATTGACTCCAGTGTTGTAAATAGGCCATCTCCATGCACCGCGCGAGATCCAGTGCTGGCTTTTCTCTCGACATACCCCTTATCATGTTGGTCGCGTCTATGTTCAGGTGAGGGAACTCTCGCGCGTTTCGCGGAAGCGACATATTCTCTCGGGAGCCATACCATTGACGGGAAGCCTTAGAATATTCTATTACCCCGGGGCAAAATATGATATTGCCCTACTCATACAGTCGTTCTGCAATATATTTATGCAGGTTATTCTCCTGAAGATCGCCCTTGACCATCGCCCAGCTCCATCATCCAGAGGCGGTGGTGCCGCAATCCCATTCGCGGGACCCCATGACGGCCTCTCGGGCCTACAGCGACCTTACAATTTTTGGAAATGGCGCTCAGCGAAGCCGTTAGTTCACTGTCTCCCCTTGTATCTGATTTCTCTGCTGGGTAACGACGACTAACATTGCTTTTCTCAGATATTGGCACTTCCTGCTGTATTTATTTATCACCCTAGCCGCCCTCGAGCTCCTGGTTGCCCCATTCGATTCGATATACCCAGCCTACTCGGCTTTAATTGGATACATCGGACTTTCGGTCGAAGCCACACTCCCTCTCCCACAGCTTTACGCGAATGCACAGTCCAAGTCGTGCAAAGGCTTCCGCTTCTCGGTCTTGGCTAGCTGGATAGTAGGTGATTCGATGAAGATGTTTTGGTTCTTTACAGCTACGACAGAAATACCTCTAGCTTTCAAACTGTGTGGTATTTTCCAAGCGGTCTGTGACGCCCTGATTGGCGTTCAGTATTTTGTATATGGAAACCAGAAAACGGCGGTAAAAGTACAACAGGAATGGGAACTTGCTGGAGAATCATCTTCGTCTAATGGATGGCAATCACCTGTTGGTAGGCGAACCCCCATGGGAGAAAAAAGTTATTATTGAATACCTATAGAGTGATAGCTAGTGTTGTTTGCATAACAGGAGCGCTTCTGCCGAAATTATTATAGAATCAAAGCATTATATATGAAAACTACGAATGATGAAAGGCAAGAAAGCTTTATGTACGTCATGAATGCTAACCTCGAGCAAGATAGCAAGTCCACTGTTGACTGCACCTGATCCCTACCCGCTCGGTAGTTGAGCTTAGGGGTTACTACATTAGGAAATGGTGCGTGTCTAAAGCTTGGGACCGATTGATAAGGCTGGCAGGGGGGGGTCAACCCGATAGGCTTGCGGCTCATCCTCTTGATGCTGTGCGCTTACCGTGAATTAGTGGTACTAGATACAATGCTTTGCTTCTTTCTAGAGAAGCCAGTCACTTGCTGCCTGATGAGGAGGCAGAATAAAACCGATATTCCCGTAGTAAACTTATCACATTGCATGGCAATGTTTTTTTTGCGGCGCTTAATTCAGCAGCCGACTGCTGTGTTGCAATGCTAAGTCCAGTATGTAGTTCACCACTAACAGGCACTGCACGGCTATTCATGCTGCTCTCTGAGGTTCCAGCGCCTTATTCGAGTATTCTGCTAGAACCCAACTCTTCCCTCGACATCTCAACATATTTCATCTTGAAATAAATTTAACTTCCTAGAGTCACATAAAAAGGCAGGGTTTGCATGAATAACTTAGGAATGAATTAACCGCAAGCATAAGGTCCACCACGATACCTCCTAGCATGCTTGCTACCGATTGAGAAGCTCTGAGCTTACAACGTCACGCTCATATCAAAATTTACGATCCAGAGAGTCTGGAGTCCAATAACCCATACGTGGCCGTTGAATGGTCTATAATTTGATGAGGATTGGCGAATCGAAAAAACTAAGTAGATGCACACAAGAATCTATCTTACTTAGACCTGCACGGGTTGCTCAAGAGGTGCCGGAGTATCATAGTAAGTCTTTCTCATCTACAGGGCCTCTCTCGCTAGTTTCAAGCCTCAAATATTCTATCCTATTGTATGATAGTAATCATATGGGCTGCAAGAAAACCAGAAGGTCGACTTACCAGTGCAATAATAACTAAATTCAGAGCTCCCGTGTATGGGATACATTGGCAGTAGCTAATTTATAAAACACGTCCAGGTCCGTCACCACTGCAAGGCATTATAACGTGACAAGCAACGCTGTGTGGCAGCGCCAGGAAAGCAGTCGGATTCAATTCTATACTCACCTTCGTACGGTAAGATCTCCCTTCCTTCTCATGTCGACGACTCAAGCTCACCCACTCCAGCACTGATTTATGAGTAATCTACCCGGAACACGAAACAACAAAAGCAAACTGGTCTCGGCAACTTCAGGAGGCAAGTAAAGTAGCTAGCATATATCGACCGCCCCAAGGAAACTATAAAGTGAGTAAATTTTTCATAAATTTAGCTATTGCTGGTGCTGTTGCTGTTGAGGCTGTGGGCTACTCTACTCACTCATCTTTTCTACGGCTGTACCCAGCAGCTTGCATCCGAGGTATCCCAGGTAACCCATAACCCTAAACCACCTCATGCTCGTTTTCTAGTCGTTGCCTATCTACTACACCTCTTCAGTACCCCTTGGCGCGCCTCGTCTATTTACTTCGTGGCCCTAGCAACCACGAGTCTCCTCCGCTAGAACATCATACAGACAACCACGTCACATAACCAACCAACCACAGGGCAACCAGACACCCACCGTGCCCGATCCTCTAACAGGCCACAGACCATATCTTTTTACCCCAGGCTCGTTGTGGTCCCTCCGAATCTGCAAGTGCCCAGTGTAGCTTCCTAGCAGTTGTTCTCATCAGAGTTACCTCTCTTCCTCTCTGCTACCTTGTCTCACGTTACCATTACCACAACAAGTACACCTTCCTCCCACACCAACCAACTTGTTCTCTACACCAGCACACGCCAATCGTTAGTATCTCTCTACTATCTAATGCTCTACTTCGGCCTGCCTAGGTTTAGGTTATCCGTCCTTACCTGGTGCCTGCTTCATGCTCATTACCAACACCCATCTCTTCCTTCGACCTCCATATCCGATAAAGACTATCACCGTTGACTGTTCAACTTCGTTCACTCGTTTCGCACCTATTCTTTCTCCTTGTCTTGAATGCTGCTGCCGTCTCCTTGACCGGACTCGGTGGCACGTACCAACTCATCCCATATTCTAGATTCTCGACACTCGTGTACATCACCCCTCCCTGATCACTTGTCACTCATCAGCCCCTCGCAACAACAGCAACAACCTCAGCCCCAATTTTAGTGGTGAAAGGTCACTGACAGCCAATACTGCAGGGTTTAAGTCACATACCAATTCTCGTCGGTAGTTGATAACCAGCCGCCAGTATGGCGTCCCCAAGCAAGAACAAGACCAACTTCAAGAGCTACGAGACGATGACCCGCCTGCTCGCCGCGGTCATCGCTACCGGCAAACCTAAGCTGGACTATGCTGGTAAGTGATTGCATTTCCCCTGTCTAGCCCACACTCATGCTCCAGACCTTGCTTTGTCCGTTTCACCTTTCACTATAGCAATTCAAATTCCCTTCTGACCCGGCCACTCCTCCCTCGATAGAACTAGCGAGACATGTCGGCGGAGGAGCTACCAAGGATGCCGTCGACCATCGCCTTCGACCCATCAAGCAGCTGGCCAAGATGCAAGCTGCTTGCCTGAAGAAAGGGCAGGATCCTGTAGAGCTGCCCGTCGATAAAGGAGGTAACAGCACCCAACTCTTGTCTCAGCACATCATATACTATCCACTCTGTTCCACCTTCTCGCTATCCTGCTTCTATCTACTAGAGTCATAGAGCTTGAAGGGCTTGTTGACCACCTCTCGGGCAAAAGGGGGGGTGGGTTAGGTGTGGGATATTAGTTGACACCGGCCTCATTGAGCATCGCTTGCGTCTAACAAAGCAGCTTGCTCAGTCACAAGTTGGTTACTCTGAGAAGAAGGATTCCGGCGAGCTGCCAGTCGAGAAAGAAGGGATCCCCGGATTTTCGCATCTCCTGACGCTTCATTTAACACGCACATACACACACGCCCACACTCCTCTCTCTTTGTCTCTCGTGTCGTCTTATGCATTCGGGCGTTTAATCATGTTTTCAATTCCTCGGATACGCGCTACAATTTATTTATTACACCGTTTCCCCCTCGGCTTCTAACTTGAGATCCTCTGAGAACAAGCTAACCCTTTGCAGAAATCCAGAAACTATTTGGAGAGTCTACGCCCGCCGGTATTGAGTGGCAGTTCCGCGAGATCAAGAGCTTGGGCAAAGCCCAGATGCAGGCGGTTGAGAAGGGCGATAACCCCGCCGCGCTCCTTCCGGCTGGAACTCCCTCTGCTGGCCGCGGAAAGGGTGCAGGAGCGCGCACTCCCGGCTCCGGCGGCATCGCTAAGACTCCCGGCACCGCCACCCGCGGCCGAAAACGCAAGGTACCAGCCACCCTTGTCCCCCTGGACTCTTCCGACGAGAACGGCGAGAATGACGGCAACGACGACTCCGATTGCGATATCGTGGACACGCCCTCCAAGCGTCCTGCGAAGAGACCCAAGACTACGGCCGCAACGACACCGTCCAAGAAGGCTAATGGAAGTGTCACCACGCCCGCTGTCACATATGCCAAGAACGCCGCTGCTGTTCCGGCCACTACTGCCGCTACTACTGTGGCCCCTATTCCTCACCTCTCCATCTTTGGCGGCGATGCAAGAGGCCCGACTGTCATGCAATCTGCCGAGGCATTTGATGACGAAATTCAGATGAATACTACTCACGTCGCTCAGCATCATGCCCCGGCTGCTAAGTCCGTCACCGCGAAAATCAAGAAAGAATTCATGACTAACGCTATTAACGCTGGTTCTTTTGGAGAGGAGGATAATTTTGAGGACGGCGAGATTTGATCCTCTTTCTCTTCCACTCTTTTTGTCCGGCCCCCAATCATATCCTTGTCGTTATGCTATTAATCTTCGCCCCTCAACCCCGTTCGGCCGACTAAGGAAGGGGTAAAAAATCTACAGCTCACGATGGCACATGCGAGAGATACGAGAATTTGTTCATCGCGCTAGATCGCTCGGCGATACGTTTTAGCTATGATTTGATTTACTCTAATTGCCCTGCCCTTTCGCCTTCTGAGAGAATTTCCCCCTTCCGATTGTCCTCTTTCCCTTCCGTCTCGTTAGGGTTTAAACTTGGAACGCGCACGGAAAATACAGACAAAAAATGAAAACGAAAAGAGTATCATTGCCTCTGGGAGGAAGGACTGACAGAGGCAAAGACCGAATGCGAATGCAAATTAATGAGAACAAAAAAAAAAGGCCAGAGAGGAAAATGGAGGCAGGGAGGGTGTGAGAGAAATGAAAGGAATCGGAAGGGCTGTGGATAAGGCTATCTTCTCGCGGGGAAGTGTCGCGCAGATTTTGCTGGACAACCCCTAATGTACTACAACGACTAGGCACGGCACCATAATGAATTCTGCGTTGACTTTTGATTTTATTCATGCTGGATGAGAACTTGTCAATGGTGAATGTTTATCGTTGCCTCTTGGACCCTTAGATCCTCGCGGGAAGACAGAAGGGGAGACAAATTCGCACTTCTCGTCGTTTAATTGTAGACCGAGTTCCATGTGCTAACACATCTATTTTGGGCTAGCCTGTGCATAAAACGAAGCACTTAAGTACCTACATGGTTAGCACCCCGAAAACCTAGCCCATGGGATATAGCCAAGTAGGTAGTATAATCGTATATGGGCACAAGAAAGTATGCGTATATACACCTGGCGAACCTCACTCCTCAAACAACAAAACTAAAAGTCCATTTATGGATTAGACGAGTGGGATTAAGACCGCGCTTTAATAAACCAGATTACAGCTTCTGGAAATAGGATGATACAAAGACTAGACCAGTGCTACACCATAATCGCGCTTATAAAAGGGGGTACCGGGACCGTTACGGCGCCTGTAGGGTTCATTTTATCCTAGGAAGACTCCTAGACAAGAGACTAGGTCAAATAGAACCGCGTAAGTCGCTTATCACGAGAGCTTTTAGTGCCTTTAACATCCTGAAAGGCACGTTCATAATACCTAAGTACTCATTGATAGCCAAGCTGTATGACAATAAGGGAGACTACACACGGAAGGGATCTTGAGATATTGTCATCGTAGACGAGGCACGCCTAGTAGATAAATGAAACATACTTATATGGGTGACTTGGCCGCTCCTTTCTCTTTGACCTGCACTATGAGTACAGTCGGGGTAAAACAGGTTCCAGAAGACGTAGCACATTCTAGTAAGTTATAGCACGGGAACATGGAAGCATATGCCACGTTTAATATACTAATGCGATGGCTCGCGTCTTGGTATCTCTCTTTCTAATTCTCACATGGTAACCCTAAACTCTCCTGATTTATTTCAACAATAAATTCCATAGGGCCTCCTTGTTCATGTAATCGTGATGTATAATGTTTACTAGCCAACAATCGGCATGCGCCGCCTCGAGTAGCTTCTCACTCTCATGTCCCTTTCCGTAGACCTGGGCCCATTCACTAAAGATGCCAAATGCCTCCTCGGCCCAGGCGCGGAAACTGACCTCCTCGATGATCGTGGGTGTCACGATCTCCTTTCCGGGAAACACGCCCCAAGTTACGGCGTTGGTGCTGCTCTCGCCCATGCTGTAACCATTCTCGCTTGCATCGGTGGTTCCCGAAGTCTCCGGGGCTGGCACTTCGCTTGACAAATCTGACGACACGAAGTCGCCGGCTGCATTCGTCGCGTAGTACGTCACCATGCTTCGGACCTCGGGACTCGTTAGCTTTTCGTGTAGGGCACGCCATGCGGCGGCCGAGATGAAGAACTCGACGAACGCCTTCTGGAATATGAAGCCGTGGCGAGGTCCCCAACCAAATGTCGGGTCTTCCGAACGGAACCCGTCGACGGCGGGTTGCGAAGCCACCGTCCATAGCCCCCGTCGGTTTAACTCAATCAGCTGGTCTGTGATGGTGCCCGTCTCTTCATGTACCTCTTCTTCACTCCAGGGGATCGCAGCGAGTTCTCCTTTCAGATGGCGCACGAACAACGTGTTAATATCCTCGAGGCTCTTGGGGTGGCCCCAGAGGGATATGGCTTGTGCTTGTGTCACATGGAGAGTAGGTCCATATCCATCGATCTCACCGTAGGCCGGAGACCGTGCGTCACCCCAGCGGCCGTTAGGATAGTCATCCCAAGTGGCTTCGCGACCAAGGACACCCTCCCCTTCGGATATCGCAAGAGTGTTGGCGCGTGTGTTAATCGCCCCAGCTTTCACACCTGCGTCTGCTTGCGATGCCTCGTATTCGGGGTGAGATAGTGTACGTTCAGATACGATAACCCGATTGCGTGGCTCCGATCCGACAGTGGATTGTCTTCGTGAATAATTAGTGTCCTGGTAATGATTCTCGGGGAGTGATGTGCCATTGATGGTAAGGCCGGGTATGTTGGGCAGCAGTCCGTCATCCACAACGGCCTCCTCTTCAGGCGTGCTGGAAATCAGATGCGTCCGCTCCACGATGAATGAAACGGCCTTCTCTAGGTTCAATGTGTAAAAGTGAAAACCCTTGGGACCTGGTGTCCTGCTCTTGATTTCTTTGACTTGTTCGATAATTTCGCATAAGATATCAACACCAACACTCTTTACCTTCTCATCGTCCTTCTTAACGGCATCTAGCCGAGCCATTATTCCGTCGGGGATCCTGGCATGGCTCAATTTGGTCGTCCGCTTAATCATCTGATAACTCTGTATAGGCATGAGGCCAGGAATGATGGGTATCGTTTTGAAGGCGCCACTGGGATGCTCTCGTAATCTCTGCTCAAACTTCGCGTATGTGTCCGTATCAAAAAATAGCTGGGTCATGAGAAAGTCTGCTCCCGCAAGAACTTTGTCAAGTAGATAGGGTAGGTCATGTTCTAAGCTCTGACCTAGCGGATGGCTCTCGTCGGCGTGACCCTCGGGGTAGGTGGCGACGCCGATACAGAAATAATCGCCGTACTTATTCTTGATGTACTTCACCAAATCGATAGCCCATACGAATCCCTCGTCAATGGCGTTCTCGGGATCTTCATTGACACCCTGATACTCGGCGGCCCTCGGGGGATCACCCCTCAACGCTAGTATGTTTCTTATTCCAAGGGCCTTGGCGTCTTCCAAGGCGTTGTCTATCGTCCGGCGGCTCATGTTGGTGCATGTGAGATGCAGACATGTGGTGAGACTGAGTTCTCTCTGACATATCTCGGCCAGCTCGAGTGATTTGGCCGCAGTAGAGCCACCGGCGCCCCATGTCACGTTTACAAACAGGGGCCGCAGGGCGCGTGCCATTCGGTCGAGACGGTCGCGTAGGTTCGAGAATCCCATCCCGGTTTTGGGTGGGAAGAATTCGAGGGAGAAATAATTGGCGTCGGCCGGCAAAGCCGCTATCTTGTCTGTGATCTTCTCCATGGTGGGTGGCTATGGGAGAGAAGAGGTAAAATGGGAAGGATTGAAGACCGAGACGCCTAGGACCTAGACCCAATGACGCCTGGGGATAGGACTAGATATTGCGCCGGTCGCGAGCCTGGAGTAGAGGCGAAAGGGGCGCAATCCGGATCGAGCACAAGTGCTATGGCTGCCGAGTAAATGTTGAGGACGGGGAAGTATTTGTTCTTTTTTTCTTTTTTTTTCTCCCAAGGCGGGGTTGAGAAGTCAGTCAATTACTCGCCCTGTTGCCAACTGTGATAGATAGGATGTAAATCAATTCTTGTAGTCTGGCTCGCTCCGGGTTCTACTGTGCCGAGGCCAATGGCTAACCTAGGCGGTTGTGTTTTATAAGGGTTCACAAACGCCCAACGGGTAGTTGAACTTATTTCTCGTCCTTTGATAAGAGGCCGTCATTAACAACTGCCGCGCAGTACCGGTGATCGGAGAGTAAGTGATTTCATTCATGTGGGGTAACAGGCATGAAGTACCCCACTACCTGTAGGTACTGTATATTCATACCTTGATCGAGACAGGCATCCCTTACCCGTGCATAAAGCAGTACCTATCCACATTGTACCTTCACGGTGAACAGGTACACGGATACGGCTAGATAGATACTCTCTAGGTACATCCAGCCTAGAAAGGCACATTATAATATATACAATTACATACATAAAATACATATGTAACTACCTACATAATTCTGCAAGACTCTGGTACCTGCATATGTACAACCAACTAATAACATTCTGATGATGGAATATGGTCACAAGGTGGTTAGGTTACCTAGGGAGGTACTTACCCAGATACTTAAGTGGTCTAAGACTGAACCCTCAAATGAGAGAGAGGCTTAAAACCGACGCTACGGTAACGGTATTAAGGCTTCCCGATTGGGACAAAACCGTTACGTCTAAGATGCAGGCTTATCGCCTGGGGTACCTACATATCAGTACCTTTGGAGTTAAAGGCACAGGCCTGTCCGGGGTTCAAGGTGTAGAGATAAGGAAAGCCCATGTCAGAGCCCATGTGTTCCGGGCCTCTGGGAGGATCGGGATGATGATTGGAAAGAAGGCGATTTGTAATCGAATTACGACCGACCCCTATGATAAAACGCCCTTCCATGTTGTTGTTGCTTAGATAGATTTTGGCTACTTCTTACACCTAGTTATCTACGTATCTGGAACCTATCTTAGACACCATACCTCAGCTGCCAATGCTGATCGCATCGGAACCTGACGCCGTCTCTTGTCTCGGAATAGCTTGCTGAGGCCGACTGAAATCAAGATGGACCGGTCCATCCGCTCCGCTGCCGAGATGGCTGAGCCAATGACGGCGAAGGACATGAGCCACCATTACTCCGACCTCGCCAAGGCACGGCAGCCTAGTCGGATGAAGATGTTCTACAAGTTCTTCACCATTCCGGGCATCGGCAACTTTGCTGGAGGTTCGTATGAAGACGCCCACACCTCTGATTAAAAGAGACCGCGGCCTGCCGCTTACACCCGTCCGTCTCTCGATCTAGGTCTCCCCAACGCCCAGTTCTTTCCCTTCGACACCCTCGAGGCGCAGTCTGCACATCCAGACCGATGGACACCGACCCCAAACCGTCCCGGTGGCGACGTCCCCGTTGGTCCCGTGGCGCCGACGAAGGCGCCACTGGACAACGGCCCAAAGGCGGCTTCACACGTCGTCGTGCCCCACGCTGCCGATACCACTGACCTCACGAAGAAGATCGATCTGACCACAGCCCTCCAGTATGGCCAGGCTTCGGGATACCCACCCCTGTTTTCCTACATACGCCAGTTCACTCGCGAATGCTTGCACCCCAACGTCCCTTATGAGGGAGGGCCCGAGGTTGCCCTGACCGTCGGATCGACGGATGGGTTCTCCAAGGTACTGGAACTCTTCACCAACGTCTGGGTGGAAGGGAAGAACGATATTCGCGAGCGACCTGGCCTGCTGGTCGAGGTATTCGTGTATCCCTCTATCTTGAACCAGGCCCAGCCCAGGGGAATCCAGATCTGCCCTGTCGAGATGGACGACGAAGGTATGGCGCCGTCTGGTCCTGGCGGATTGGAAGATGTTTTGGCCAACTGGGATGATTCGAAGGGCAAGCGGCCTCATCTACTGTATACTGTCTCGTAAGTTCCATTTGATGTTGGCTTTTTAACACGCGGCCGCGGGCGTTTCTCGGTGGATGGCTGTGTGAATCCAGGGCTTGCTAACACGATATGTACTAGCATGGGCCACAATCCAACTAGTGGAGTCCTCTCGCTCGAGCGAAGGAGAGAGCTTTATGAGATATGTAGCAAGTACGATGTGATCATTGTCGAAGACGACCCGTACTGGTACCTCCAATTCCCGTCGGCAGAGATCGAGCAGGCGAGAGCACGGAACCAGCCAATTCCCGAGTGTAGAATCGCCAATACTTTGCCCAAGAAGTCAGGCTATCCTTTCCTGGACTCACTGGCGCCCTCATTCCTAAATATTGACGTTGATGGCCGTGTTGTCCGGTTAGATACCTTCTCTAAGACAGTCGCGCCAGGCTGCCGGCTGGGTTGGGTTACTGCCACGCCTGAGATTTGCGAACGTATCATTCGCATTAGCGAGTCTGGCACCCAGCAACCCTCTGGTTTTGTCCAGGCAATCATTGCGGAAAACATCATGGGGCCGCAACCCGAAGCTACCGCGGCTTTTGCTTTAAGATCACGCAAGGACCAAGCTACATTTACCGGCTGGAAAACCGAAGGGTGGGTGCGCTGGCTGGCGGGCCTGCGCGGCGAATATGAAAGGCGGATGAATGACATGTGTAGCCTTCTCGAGGAAAACGCGTACCAACTAAAGCAGTCGACACCTGTGCGTGAAGCTGACTCGGACTGGGGCGTGATTACGAAGACCAAGCTGTATGAGTTTGAGTGGCCGCTTGGTGGCATGTTTTTATGGCTGAAAGTTCATTTTGAGGATCACCCGTTGTTCGGGGCGATTGGGTCCGAGGGTAACGCGATCGATGGGACAGCGCTCGCAACAGCACTAATGATCTTCTTGACGCACAAACCGCACCTCGTCCTCGTGAGCCCGGGCATCATGTTCAGCGCTACCCCGCAGATCGCTGCCGAGCGAGGCTGGGCCTACTACCGCTTGTGCTTTGCTGCCGAAACCGATGAAATGAATAGCGCCTGCTCGATAAGGTTCGGGCAGGGTGTGCAGAAGTTCTGGCGTATCAAGAAGGTCGCAGAACTCGAGGCTCTCCTGGAAGAAGGAAAGATGCTCGAAGCTGATGAGATTGAGGGATTGATAGACATGAGTGGGATGGGCTGCTAGAATGTACGTTGGTGGTACTGTAGATGTGTAGTGTGCTTCCGTACTAGAAAGTCGGGCATGCTTTTTTGACTATAAACCTAGATACCATAACGGCTCGAAACATGTATGATGATTGTAGTTTGACTTTGCGTTTGCACGGGGCCCATAGACTGACTAAGATAAAAGAGCTTTGAGCCCTTATGGAGCAGATTTCTAGAAGGGCAAGGTGTGGGGAGAAGTATACTGTTGTATAACCTACCTGCTGGCAGGTGTGTAGCACTATGCCCGCACTGGGAAGTGTAGAGGCGCACAGGTGGCTCATGGACGATCTGCTACCTCTATGCTCCTCATATAAATAAAACCTCTGTATCTTCTATCTAGGTCTAGGTCTCCCTATCCCGCATCTTCAACTCCTACCTAGACGCCGAAGTCTGATGATTAAGTGCGGCTGGCAAAACGAAGACGGCGATTCCATTTACATACCCTTAAACTTGAGGAAACAATGCATACCTCTTTTCCCCGTTTGGTCGTTGTGCTTGGCTTTTGAGAAGGATCAAGCTTTCTTGAGGTAGATAGCCCTGGATCATGTCGAGGCTTAAATTGAGCTTTACGTGCTTAACTTGCTACTGAGAGTAACTTCCCGGTCTAGCTCGGTTATACTACCTTGCGTGATGTCAAAGCTCGTTAGAGCTACCTGGTCTCTGTCACTGATTTTACTTCACAATTCATAGAGCGATTTTTCACAGATCGGAAGCAGTCAAAACGTGAGAGGTAAAAGCAGGGTTGGGCGAAGAAATGTTCATAATAACAATCCTGTTGATTCATGAGACCCTATGAACCCATTACGCCCAATGACAATCGCAACCCGATGCTTTCTCCTTATTCGTTATTGTTTAGACAAGCTGCTCACCAAGCTTGTCTTATTTAATCCTCATTCAGAACGCTGAGGAAGGCCTCGGGGGTCTTAGGAGGCTTGCCGGGCTCCGCCTTTTGCTGGCCAAGCTCCTTCTTGACGAACGTCGAGTGGTAGGGGTTGAAGCGCAGCATAACCTGCTTGTTGCGCAGAGGATTCTTCTGAATGCCGGAGCGCTTGGTCACTGAGCCACCCTTGGGGGCGCGGAGGACGCTCTGGATTTCGGAGCTGTTGATCAAACGGCTCAGATCCGCCTGGGCGACGACGTTAGAGGGCAGGAGGAAGTCCTTCTTGAGTTCGGAAGGTGTAGTGGTGGTGCCGTAGATGCTGTCAAGAGCCTTGAAAGCAGCCGAGGTCCAGACGATGAAACGGCCGAGATGACCACCGGGGGCCAGCTGGAGAAGGTTGAGGCTGTAGACGGAGCATGTCTCAACACCAGGAAGGTTGCGGGTGCCCTTAACAAGCTCGGTACCATCCACCTCAGGGTCGTAGATGACTAGGGGTCCACGTCTTTGGCGGTGACGGCGGCCTCGCATCTTACCCTTTCCAGCCCGCAGCTTCTTGGACTTCTTAGCCTTGATTACATCGGCAGAGGCGCCGACAGCGGACAGGATGGCAAAAGCGTTGGCCGTCTTGGCAGCAGCACCTCCCTCGAAGACCGAAGAGTCGACAACTAGGGGGACCTCAGGAACGCTGGAAATCTGGTGGCCGCGGGCGAGAAGAAGGGGTGCAACGGCGGAAGCGGCAAGAGCAGAGGCAGTAGCAAATCGCCTTTTCATTGTTAGTCTCGAGCAACAAACATCGCAGCGAAAGTGCTTGTCCTAGAATCTCTACTCACTTCTGGCCCTGGTTGATCTTGATGTGCCACTTGCGCCAGATCTTGGTGGGGGCGAACATGCGACCAGAACGGCACATGTTACCGAAGGCAGCCTGACCGGCACGGTGAGTACCACCGCCGGAGACACGGGGGATACGGGCGACAGCGCGGCCTAGACACCAATTATCAGCATCGAATCCTAAGCCACCAGCAATTCTCCATATTTTCAAAGCATATTTTCCAGCTGCTGTAGGTAGGCGTCCATATGACACAATCTCGTAGGTTTTATGGAAAAGGATCGGGCGACTAACCAGTTCCCCAGGACTCGGCAGAGGTCTGGTGGCCGGCCTTCTCGCTCACGGCGTAAGGCTGGCGCTTGTTCTTGGCCATACCGGTATGGACCTGCTGGACAATGTCGGGTCGGATGGGCGAGGCAAAGACGGCGGGGATGGGATGGGTGGCTCCCGAAGGAGTGCCATCTTTGCCGACGATGGTGACGGTCGGTCTCGAGGCCATCTTGAAGTCGCTGGGCTGTGTCAACACTGGGAGTTAGTATGGAAAGCGAAGGCTGCACGACGCGGAGACTTGGTCATAGAATCGAATTCTGTGCTATGGGTGGTATGCGTACCTCGACTTGGTGGTGGATGGGCTAGAGAAATTCGGTTGTTGATTTTTCGCAAGTCGAGAATTGACGGTTGAGATCCGCAAATTAATTTTGTGTGGGAGTGGAGGGCTAATCGAGTTGCGCGATTGGGAACAGCTGCCAGACGCTCTGCCGGCCCGGTTCCCAGTGTTGCTTATCACAATCCCTGTCAGAATATTCTCAGGTGGATTTATGGCGCTGGATCTTCCAACCGCCAATCAGCACCGACAGTCTGCCTTTGGCGCGCCCGTGTAGCTAGCCGTGCCTTCTCTTCCTTACATTACAATCATGATTCCGACTGCTAGGCAGGACTATAATCGAAGGCGATGAAAGTCCCTGTGCGAAAATAGAGAGCGTACTGTAGCTAGCATTATCCTTCGCTGCTCATATGAGAACCCGGCTATCCTTGTATTGTCAATGCTATTACAAGATGATAGGACGACAGGTAGTGATAACGCCCTTCAGGAACGAAGTGTATCCCATGTTAGGAGTATTTATTGAGATCTATCAGAAGCACCTAAATCCATAACCGGCAATTGATTTTCTATGGAAACTATTTACCACAGCCATCAATACCTGTGAATTGGAATAGAGGTTTCATTTCTAGCGATAGTCCTGGGGTTATTGAGCATCTCTATGGTGGCTGTTGCCGAAGAAGTCCCATTGAACGAGTAATTCTTCGTATCGAGCTTGGCGTGCTATATTTCAGCTAGAAGCCGTGAACCTTGATTTTCTTGGGGTCAAGCTCCAAGCCGTCGTTGGCAACCAAGAATTCCTCTACGCGATGTTAGTTTAATAATGGGAACCGCTGGAGACAAGGCTCTACGCACGCATGACCTTGCGCTGGTCACCTTGTAACTGGATAACTTCGCCCATATTACTATCCATCACAACAGTGCCATTGCAAGCGAATTTCTTCTTGATGACGGTGAGGATTTTCTTTCGGTCAAACTTATTGGGCAACCCCTGAACGGTTGTCAAGGTCTTGCGGCCATTGCGCTCTGTATTGGTTAGCGCCGCGTGCAACGCGGGAGATGAAGCAAGCATGACAGGAAAGACTAACGCTGAATCCGAATGTGGACGTAGTCCTCTTGCTGGCTCTTCACTTGGCTCGTGTCCTCATCTGCTTCAGCATCATGGAAGGGATCTGGGCGTATGCATTAGCGGGATTATCAGGGTCGACTACTAGGCTGAGGCTACATACCAAAGGACTTAAGGTTCTCGATGGACATCTATAGCGCTGGGCTCTCGGGCAACTCGAAATATTATGGGCTGAGAGTAAATCTACCTGTGCAGTGCAGTGCAATGTTGGTCTTCAGATGAAAGTTGGATATGATGTTGGTAGATAACACATGTGGAATCAGGAGACGGCAAGGGTGGGGTAAAACCAATAGATACTTACCCCACTATTTGCCCCGAAGTTTATCCAGACTAAGGTAGGCTATCGTAAGGGGAAGGCGTGAAGATGATAAGGTAGTTAAGGGGCGGGCGGTTGCGATAGCATAGATCAATGCTAGAGGCCCCGATGATAAGAAGTACCTACGCAAAGAATGACTTTGGATCTCTTGTATCATCCAATCGTAGACGTTCAATGTATACATGGTACAAAATAACAATGTTCCACGTCAATCCGAATTGGTGTAGTGGCTAACATTTGACGCTCTCATTATGAAGAACCGTCAAGCCCGGGGTTCGATTCCCCGATTCGGAGATTCCTATGTCAGCCAACTCTTCGGAGATGGGCCTGTTTTTTATTTTTCGCCTTTCTTTGTTTCGTCTTCTGGTGAGAGTTGATTTCTCTCACACAAACCGCCTAGCGACAAGATCCCTTTTTCCTCGAAACCCTCACCAACAAAACTATCAGCTGCCTTAGGACTGTGGCTCGATACATAACAACGCTCTTTACTAGGTACCTATGGATTAGAACCTCGGCCTTCCACATTAGTCTTATCTACCTAGATTGGCGTAGCATAGTTACTACTTATTCATTAATGTACTCCCTACACATACAATATAATTGATAAGCTTTAAATTGGCTGGCCTATAACGGTGAGAATTATGACCTCTATGATGTCCTTATTGTTACATTCAACGAGAACTGTCCAAGCTGTGCATAGACCCCAACTGTTCGTACTATGCCTTCTCGATTGATATGGGTCAACAATCTCGATGCCCGTGTCGGTAATAGCGAATGCCTTTTGAGTAATGCTATCTAACGCTTCCAGTTTTCAAAGCGGCGTCATAAACTCTTCGAGTTGGGTTACATTATCCTGGAGTTGTTACATACCAACAGTTGATGATGGTCTGGGCCAATGCTGTGCAGGAAATGGCTGACAGCGACTCGACAAGGCTACAAAAAGCGAGTTATACTCCGGATGATCAGACAGACGTTAGATGTACCCATATTGTAATGGTTTACTACAATATTTCGGGATTATTTGGCGCCCGATGTAGGTATAATGTGACATTGAAAACGGTGTGTGTGCGGTAGGGAGGTATTCTAAGCGATCAACGAGGGTCTGACTACATCGGCATATACGGCTTCTACCTACAGCAGTAGGAAGTTTAGAAAGTGGGTTGCAGGATGAGCTCCGCCAATAGTCCGCTATAGTGCATGGCCTACAGTATAAAGCGAGTATCTACCTTAGGTAGTAGAGTACCTAGTATACATGATGCAAAGAAGCTCATAGCATAGTGATGTCGACAATACCTATGGCCGTGATCCTGTCTCGGGAGAGTATGGAGCTTGGCCGGCTTAGTGTAAGGAGGATACGAACTTGTTATGCATGTAGGCGTAGATAGTGTATAACATCAACACGACAGGTAAAAAAGAATCGGGCGTCCCAATCAACTAACCCTCCCTCCCCCCTTTGACTGCACCTGTTGACATGCATTTGTAATGTCTCGGCCGATACCGCCTTGAGTTTACACACATACTAGAGAAGGTCATTTCGGATTTGATGTTATTATTTCTATGCACTTTGGTTGCTCTGGTCGAGAGGTCATACACCGTGTGTCAAGTACCTGCCTACTTAGGTAGCATGGAAAACCTTTCAAGCTGACAACCTGCCAGCAGAAAATCAGGTGGACCCCGCGGTTTCTGGGTTCAGGGTGCCTACACTACACCCGGGCTCTGTCTAAGGGTTCCTCAAAATTGCGGCTACCTGTTGTGTCTTTCGATACTACCTACCTACATATGTAGGTAGTTCGTCTAGCTCGAAGTCCTTTCGAAAGGTGCTCGTTCTGCTGTTGGTACATGGGTATTATGCTGTATAGCACATTCTTATTCTAACTACTTGCATTACCTTACCGCCTAGGTATCTATGTAGGAAACCTAAATATATATATATATAATATGCGTATGCACGCGGGTTGACCACCAACTATGAAAATTCGCTGATATTAGGACCCCAAGAATATAGCGATAAATAAACCTACCTACATACTTAAGTAATTAAATGATAACGCTATTCTCCTTGGCATCGTTTGTATCCAGCTAAAATCCCGAGACATTGACTCAGTGCTGTAAGGATCGATCTGTTGGACGTACCCTAGATTAAACGAACGTAAGAACAATATAGTTACCCCTGCAATGTCAAGCCAAAAGGCGTTTCCTCCTCACCTGGCTACCGATCTGTCGACCGCTATTTAACAAACCCCGCCATGCTGGAGGCCTGGCTGCTTTCTTGTGCCTGCCCAGGGTGTCTGCGACTACATATGTAGGTAGCAACATATCGCATCAGCACGCTAGGCTAGGAGAAAAGTCGTTTGGCGATGGCATAAGTTAGCGCCTTGGCTCACTCGACTATGAGGGATTGAAGCTTCCACACTGAACCCACGATGGCATCGAGAAGCCTCAAGGCTGATCAATGGCCGCCCCATGTTCAGCAAAACAACCAGGATTTGGTGGGACATGGCTCGGGAGACATCCTGTTCAGTTCGGTAGGTCCCGTGCAGGCCAGCCGTGATCCGTGGACCCTGGAGATCGATCCCACGTGTGGATCCTTGGGTAGCATCATATTCCCAAGTAGGCGGTTAGCCTCCTTGTCTAATTTTTCTCCTTAATGCTACATCCATACATACTTACAAAAGTACTACATGCAGACCTACCTACAGTACGCACGACACGTACCTAGCTTACTCTGTACCTGTTCAGACCTGTTGTCTCGGTCTCCATCCTGGCCTGCCCGCCTGCATTAGTCGTTCGTTCCACCTCTGCGGCTGGACGCTCGGCGAGCAGGTCCATCCAATCCCACCGTAGCTATTAGCCACTTTTCTCAATTCTCGTATTCTATCCTCGCTACTTTGGTACACGACAGGGATCAACACAGCCTAGGCTGGCAATATTCGAGGAATGGCCATCTCCTGCGAAGACCATACACACACCACCACCACTACCACCAAGATGACTAGCTATAATTTATTAACCTCCTTCTTTCCCTCGCTCCGTGTTGAACTTATACACGATGATTCTTTCTCTACGTCGATCTCTCTAATTTCATTAGACTGGGTGTGGCATGTATGGTTGCCTTTTATTTATCCTCTTAATTCTTAATACGGTCTTGTTCTGGCCTACGATTAGGCTAGATCCTCGCTATGCGCTGGACTACACGTATCTGGCCGGCGATGCTCTCGCTGAGCACGCTGGCTGGAGCAGATCCCACATGGCCTTCTCAGATAGACGAGCTGGAAGAGATAATGTATCAAGTGCAAGGCTATCGCTCACGACAATTCGGTGGAACCGTCATACCTTGCTCAAGTGAAGCTTCGGGACCTGGACGTCACAATGCGGCGGAGTGGTTGAGAGCCGCCTTTCACGATATGGCGACCACTACTATCGCCGGCGGCCCGCGGCAGGGTGGCCTAGACGGGTCATTACAGTATGAATTGACAAGCTCAGACAACATCGGCCCAGCATTCAATACAACGCTCAAGTTTATGGCCGACTACTACACAAGTAGATCGGGCGTGGCTGATCTGATTGCTTTGGGTGTGTACTATGCTGTGAGATCTTGTGGTGGTCCCGTGGTTCCATTTGCTAGTGGTAGGGTTGATGCGAAAACGGGTGGCCCTATTGGGGTTCCGCTTCCTCAGAACTCTGCCTTCACGTTCGGGCAGCAGTTCGACCGTATGGGCTTCAGCCAGGCTGAAATGATCCAGGTTGTCGCGTGTGGTCATACCATTGGTGGCGTCCATGCAACCGAGTTCCCCCAAATTGTTCCAGTGGGCAGCACTGAGGATGGAGAGGGAACAATGGATTCAACCGTAGATGTATTCGACAACAAGATCGTCACCGAATACATTTCTGGCAATACGACGAACCCCATGGTCGTCGGCCCTTCGATCCAAGCCACGAGGAACTCTGACTTCAAGGTCTTTAACTCAGATGGAAATGTGACAATGGCTGCTCTGGTAGATCCCGAGGCATTCCGCAGCGTTTGTGCCACAGTGTTGCGCAAGATGATCGAAGTTGTTCCTGATGGCGTCGTCCTCACTGATCCCGTTCAACCTTACGCTGTCAAGCCAGTTGACATGCAGCTTACGCTAAACGACGGGGCCTCAACGATGCAGCTATCTGGACTGATCCGGGTTCGCACCACTAACTTTGGGGCTGACTCGGCTCAAAGTGTCTTGCTGACTTACAAGGACCGGAGTGGCGGCGACGATTGTGGTAACTTGGGTTGCACATATACTGCCGACCTTCTAGGTGCTACGCAAGGCTTCGATGATACGTTTGTGGTAAGCTTATATTGGACTTACTTAAGAATGTGTCTTGTTCACTCCTTTTCTAACCTAAAATCTAGTGGTTTCCGATTAACCTCGAAATCCCGGCCTCTTCGGGCATATCCTCCTTCACGTTAACCGTTAATATGGCTAGTGGAACATCTGAGGTTTATGACAACAATGGAAACTCGTACCCAATTCAAGATGCTATTTTCATGCAGAAGCCTCAAAGCTGCCTTCTTGAAGGGAACTTAAAAGTCGTGGCAGCTGTGAGATTGAATCCCATCTGACTGGATTATATGGTGCTAACATTTGGAAATAGGTCCGCAACGACCTGGGCTCGCCACTCGCCAACCTGTATCTGTCATACAAGACACCCGTTGGTGATCCAAATCGCCCTGTTCCCACCCTGAATAATGCTACCGTGGAAATGACAAAAGGCGACTGTGTTGGCCTTTACACTTTCTATACGGCTACTTATGAAGGCCTAGGCGATCTTGACTACGCTACCAAAATAGACGTGGTCACCGGGACTGGTGAATCAGCTTCGCGAGACGCCTTCAAGGCAGCAAGCAGCCTCGGAGCGACTTGTGCCACATTCAACGCCCCGCCCGCTAACCTCTGCTCAAGTGCAGATGATCCCGGCCCGCCGGAGGAAACGTCTTCTGGGTCAATTACTATGACTCCCACTCCGACTACTACTTCATCAAGGACGGTCACAAGTACTGGGGCGGCAGAGACACCGTTCCATCGGCCAACCTTAGGAAATTACACGTTAGTTGGTTGCAACACGGAAGCGACCGTAGCCGGCGCGCGTGCTCTCAGTGGTGCCAGCTATGTCTATGACGGGATGACACTCGAGAGTTGCATGACTAACTGCACAGGGTTCTACTACTGGGGCACGGAGTACGGACGTGAATGTAAGTTGTTCTTAGCCGAAAATTACAAAAGAAAAAGCTGTATTGATTGACTAACCTCCTGGCAGGTTATTGTGGCAACAAGGTTGACGTATCCAGCAAAAACGTCACGCTTGATGAATGTAACATAGTTTGCTCAGGAGACGACACGGAATACTGTGGTGCAGGTGACAGGCTTGAACTATATGTCACCACGGGCGCCATCCCGACCCCTACCGGCACTCTAGCGATCAAGCCAACTGTAACGCCCTATCTACGTATCGGCTGTTACGAGGAGCTCCCTAGCCGAGCACTCACTGGGGGAACGTTCCCAAGTGATTCAATGACCTTGGAGCTGTGTGCGTCGAACTGCGATGGCTTTACGTATTTCGGCACCGAGTATGGCCGCGAATGCTACTGCGGCCAATTCATCGACTCCAGGAGCAACGTGACCGACGACGCCGACTGCAGCATGGTTTGTGCTGGAGATGAGACTGAATACTGCGGCGGTAGCGACAGGCTCGAAATGTACAGACTCATCAACCCGCCGACGTCGACCACGATGATCCCAACGCCTACCGTCACCCCTACGCACGCGCCTACCGTTTCTTCCTACGCCTTCCAAGGGTGCTGGACCGAGGGTGATGGCGTGCGAGCCCTCGACGCCAAGTCCACCGCAGGAAACGTAACGCTCGAGTCTTGCGCCGACTTCTGCCAAGACTACCACTATTTTGGAACCGAGTTTGCGGACGAATGCCACTGTGGCGACGCCCTCGCCGCCTCCAGTAATAAGACGGATCTAGCCGACTGCAACACGCCGTGCTCGGGAGACCCATCCCAGTACTGCGGAGCCGGCAACCGGCTGGACCTCTACTACTCCAATACCACTGCCGGCCCCTCGCAACCGCTTGTGGTCGGCAACTACTCCTGGTATGGCTGCCAGACGGAGGGCACGGGGGTCCGCGCCCTTTCTAGCAAATCTCTTGTGCAGGACGACATGTCGCTCGAGGTTTGCGCCGCGTTCTGCGAGGGGTTCACATATTTTGGCACTGAGTATGGTGCCGAGTGCTACTGTGGCGACGGGTTCGGCGAGGGCTCCGTGACAGCCTCTACTAGCCAATGTAGCATGGCTTGCGGCGGTAACGCGGCGCAGCTGTGCGGTGCGGGTAACCGTTTGAGTGTCTATGAGTTAACGCCTGCAACACCACCAGAGGAAGAGAAATCGGCTCTGTACACGATAAGGTCAGTGTAGCTATGTGGAGGATCACGATGCTATAAGACTCGGCTTGCTAGAAGGAGTTTTAGATAGCTTAGACACATAGATCGAACTCTCTTCGCCTCATGGTAGATTTCCCTCTAGCTAGGCACTAAGTTTCCTGTAGATACGAATTATTTATGTGTCTCTTACACTTGAAAAAAAAAAAACCCGTTGAACCGCAAATCCGGTAGGTATCTTTTGTGTAGGCTGACAGATACCAATCGGTTCCAAAAAGGGAGTGGTCTCTGCTTGTATAGGCAACTCGAGTGGTAGCTAGATTAACCTGTTGAAAGTTTCGACATCCTGCTACATCTATCATACTACAGTGCTGCAAGAAGTCTACGGCTAGTTTCTATCGCTAGAAGTTCTGCCATTTTAAATTAACGTCATTATAATTGGGCGTTTATGTGTAACATCGTATACAATAATGCAACAGCATGTCGTCCACAAACATGATACTAGGTAAAGATGGATCTGAAATGGCATCTCTGACAATATCGTGGTAGGTACCTACCTAAAGGTATACATACATAATGAAGGTAGGCACATATATATGTCCACTCAGAATCGATCTTGCCGATATCTGTATTCATGACGAGGACGAGATAACTAAAGCCCGGGTGCTATATCTGCTATCAGAAGATGCTTAGGGGGCTCTAGTTATAGCGCGTTTACCGCGTAAAGTGAACTGTAGAAGTGCCCAGGTGGCTCTTACGGGAGGATAAGTATCTAATCGCCCCACACTGGCTGATCCCCGCCCTAGAAAATGAACTTCAATGTTCCTCTACGTATCAATTAGGCGGGTCTGTACTTTGGGTAGCAGGGTCTACGGGTATGCGTGATTGAAGCAGCCGCATTCTTTGACGTTTTATGAGCTTCAACAGCACACAACTCGCCGCTTGATGCCCACATGCAACATTTCCTAAAGCACAAACGGACCCTCTATCTTCTACTTGACGGAGCAACAAAGAACCACGACATTTCCCCACTCAACGACCGGAAAAGGCCTACCCTCCTCCTTGCGCAACCTCCGCAACAGCGTGCCCTCTTCACCGATCTATGTGTTTGACGAATCCCCCCTCGGACCCCTGCCTCGCACGTTATTCCGCCTCGGCCCTTGTGCTCATGCGTTTTTTGAGCCGGCAGTCCAGCCGAATGCCGGTGGTGGAACATTATTGCTGTCGCGTGCGTGCAACTGCAAAGTAGTGGGATAGTAGATTAGCAGTCAGCATGTCGACTGGCTTGTCCCGCCCATGCCGCCTGTACAACAACACCTACCTACCGAAACCGGGAAAGGAACTGGCATCTCAGCCTTTGGCTTCTCAGTACGGCCCGCCTTGGAGTTCCTGGCTGGAGCTTCACGACCACTGGTCGCTGCCCTGGGATCGGTCATCCGACTAGAAAGGTTTGACAACATGGTCAGACTATGCTTTGCCTTCTCTGCCCGCTGTGCCAATCGCTGACTCTTCCTAGACCAAACCGGGGAACGTGGGTGCGCCGACGCCCATCAACACTCTCTCTAACAATACCGCTACATCCTCACGAAGACTTCTTGGTATCCCGTCCACTTCCTCGCCTATCCCCTCATCTCCCCCTCCGGCAAAACGTCAAAAGCTTAATGAGGGCAATACGACTCCCTTGCACTCCCATGCGACCTTTGCTGTGGCCGAAAGGCCCATAGCTCGGAGGCCATCTACCGGAAATGGTTCCATCGCAGATTCCCAACTTTCAGTTGCCTCGAACAAGAGTGCTTCTCAACGAGCTCTTGACCAATATCATCGTCATACTGACCACCGGAGGTTTCGAAGACGTAGAAGCCTCACTAGGATTCCGGGACGGGAAGATGAGCTTAGCGATGACGAAGTCGATCTTATTAGCCCTTGGAAAGCACCGGCAGGTCTATACCAGCCAAAATACAAACGACCAGAAGAGCGATCCATATTAGAGGTTGCGGACCGCTTCAAACACCTTAACGGGCCACAACAAATATTTCTCAACGCTATCGATAAAGTGGAGGCTAACAAAAAGGCAGAGAAACGTCCACGGCAAGATTGGGGTTCTGACGAGCTAGCTCCAAGCTCGGAGGAAATAGCAGCAGGACGGCCTCCTAAACGGCCGAAGCATCTCCCTCCTACTTTAACAAAGGCAGCCAAAACTCCGTCGACAAATTCTAGGGGCCCTCTCTCTAGCACATCAGCAGTAGACATAGAGTGTCTAGTTGAGTTAAAGCGCGATGCGAGTTTGATCATTAAGCCTGGCCTACGCATCTTGCGCGGCGCCTCTGGGCAATGCCAGTACCGGGCAGACTATGAAGACGATCCCGATGATTGTTTTCTCTCCGTTCGTGAAATTGGCCACACGTTGTTCCCGGTGGATCAAGAAAACAATTTTCTGAAGTCCTACGCGTATTTAACGCTGGACCTCAAACAGGTAAAGGCTATCTTACGTCCTATGGATGGTGAAGAATGCCGCATAGTCATCGTCATTCTTAATAGCGCGAACCTCTCGAACAGTGCCGGCTCCAAATTGTTCGTTGAATTCGGCACCACACAAGAGCTCGCCAAATTCTTTCAATGGATCGCTCTTTACAAAAATAATGGCTGGTTAGTCGTCATCAAGGACTGCAACACGTAAGACAAATGTGGAATTGTTCATCGGGCTGAGGCTAATCTACTTGTAGAGCTAAACTTGAGAAAGATTTGGGCGAAATGATGCAACGAGCCAAGTCTCATAAGGTGATAACCGATGACGAAGCAAAGGCCCTAGTCGCCGATGATATCAAACTCATTCAGCACAATCACAATAGTCGTGTTCCTGGGTTCCAGACAGACCGTTGTGCTCCAACTGAATCTGGGCCCCGACCCAGATTGAGAGACGCAATGAAACCTTCCGCGCCTAACCCCAGTACCAAGGGTGTTGCCTCGAGCCAGTCGTGGGACGGCCAACTGGCGCCAGCGCAACGACAGCCGAGGACGACTCGTTCAACGTTTGCCTATATAGGTTCACCAGAACCGCGCGAGCCTGAGCCCAAGGGTTGGACATCACTGAACGCGGGTTGGGAAAAGCAATGGCGGAATTCTCTCGTGTATCCCAACACAGGGAAAAATCGAGCGACCATTGACAAAGATGACATTCAACGCCTTGACGAAGGCCAATTTCTCAATGATAATATTATCATCTTCTACCTCCGGTATCTGCAAAAAAACTTGGAAGACAATAATGGAGATCTAGCGAAGAGGATCTATTTTCAGAATACCTTCTTTTACGATAAACTGAAGCCGACCAAGACCGGCCAGGGAATTAATTATGATAGCGTCAAGTCCTGGACGTCCAAGGTAGACCTTTTCTCGAAAGACTACATCATTGTTCCTATTAATGAATATACTCATTGGTATGTTGCAATTATCTGCAACGCGCCCAAGCTTCTCCCTTCGTCCGTCAGCCACGACCAAGTCGACGATACACAGAACGGTGTAACCACGGTTCTCGATGGCAAACCACCTCAAGAAATCCCCCAAGCCTCTTCGCAAGTTGAGAAATCGGATGATTATCCCAACGGCGAACGAGTCGATCCTGCACAAGCGGATGTCGTCGAAAACCTCGGGCGTATGTCCATTGATGGCTCCGAGCATTCAAGCGAGACTAAGCAGAAGGGAGACAATGATGTAGGGGAAGTAACTGATTCGGTTCCTACTCAACACGGCTATGAAGTGTATGTGATTAAAGATTCGGACAGAACAGAGGCTGAGGTAGAACATATCGCCACTACAGCTCACCCACCAACCCGCAAAAAGACGGGGAAGAGACAGAGTTTGGGGCCTCGGAGATACGATCCCAATCAGCCAAGAATAATTACACTAGATTCTTTGGGTGTAACCCATTCGCCAACCTGCAGCTATTTGAAACAGTATCTCGTTGCCGAACTCCGAGACAAGAAGGGGATTGAGATAGAGTCTCCTAAAGCTATGGGCACTACGGCTAAAGGCGTTCCTGAACAAACAAATCACTGTGATTGTGGGCTGTTCTTATTGGGATACATCCAGGAATTCCTACGTGATCCTGACCGTTTTATAAGAAGCTTGCTGCAGCGTGACGACGAAATTTCTTGGCATCTCGAGCCCTCGGAGCTTCGAGCCAATATTAGAACTCTTATTTTCGATCTCCAAAAGAAACAGCAAGAAGCTGAAGATTTAGCTCAGGAGCGAAAACGGCAGGCTAGATCGAGTTCTCATGCCCCCTTGAAATTAGAACTAGCGAACCAGGACCGCCGCGGGGATAAATCGAGCGAAAACAAAAGCCCTGAAGTTCCAACAAATTCCCGACGGTCTAGCACTAGGGGTCGTAGTGCTACCCCTGGGGAAGCAATAGATCACGCGCGTTTCCCGGTTCCCAAGACGAACACAGAGCCTATTGTAACGAGGGTTCAGCCGCAGCCTCTCGCACACGGCCTCCATGACGATTCAAAAGCTACGCAGCAATCGGAAACGGGTAACGCCTCGAATATACAAGAGATGGAAGCCAGGCCCCTAGATCCGCATGTAGTCGCATCACCTCGTAAAGTCGAATCGGGATTTCAAGACAAGACTCATGACCAGGCTGCTAATACAACCTCTATTTCCCCAGTCGAGGACCAGGCCGGCAGATATCATTCAATGTCCCCAGAGACAGAAGCCAGCACGCATTTTCAGCGCGACTTTGTTCCACCTCTTGTCTCCGAGACACCCTCATCTAAGAGTTCTCGAGGTGCAACACCACTAGATCCCGTGGTTGTCGATGATTCGGATAACAACGAGCGAAACAGGGTGTGGAGGAGTCCTCAGAGACACAGGGGAGGCCAACCAGGACACCAGCTCGTGGTGGAAATACCGTCGAGTAATGTCCACAGTCGGCCTCCTAGGCAGGATGGCAAGACAGACCACCGCAGACAAACAGGGGAACAGAGTTCCTATTTTGCTAATCGACGAAACGGAGAAAGGGTAACAGCCGCGAGCCTACGTGAGAAACCCCCGAATGACATCATCGATCTATCAGACTAAGATTTCGATTCTGTTTCTCTATTGCTCTGTGGCAGATAATGACGAGCGCGAATTGCGGTATTAAAGCTGATTTAGAGCGAAGAAAGCACAATGAGTAACGATTCTATGTCTACATGGCTGGGGATAATGTGTGTGCGTTGCATAAGGACGGTGCATATGAGCGCTTTAGTGTATTAAATGTATATACGGCTGGTACTATTTCCATGGCTTGCCTGAGCTCTATGCTTTATTCAAGCAACAGGAAACAACGGCGGTTTCTGGTGTACCCCAGAGCAAACGAAATAATTAGTCAATCTGATGTCTGAGGTGGCTCAGACTCCTCCTTACCTACATAAGGTAGTTCAAAGAACTAGGCGTGGAGCCAAATGTCCACGCTTTTTGTCTGTTACCTCTTTATCTCCTTGCCTAGCTTAAGTGCTAGCAAGACATCCAAAGAGCTGGGTCGATAGTACTGTCGACGGACAAACTATCACTTAGCTAGGCAGACTTGTGAATTTATCATCTTTCGTGAGATCTGTCCGGACCACTAAAGCATGAAGCCTGGCTTACCCCTGTCCTCCCAAAAGGGCGCCTCCTTGGTGAAGCAAAAACGGGTCAATCAAAACCACAAAACGGGGCAGAGGCTACGTAAGCAAGCAAGGCAACGGAGAAACGCCCGGATTAGCGCCATATGAAGCAACCTCTGGCCTCGAGACACGTGAATTACATGCAGTATTTCCATTTTTGCTATCAAGAGAAGAGCAACAAGGCGCCGCCAACACCCGCCATCCCTATCTCTAACGCCCCCATGGCGCAATGGGGGCAGCGTTTGATCAATCATCACCTTCTATTTGCTCTTGGCCTCGTCCTTCTTCTTGATCGCGGGGAGCTGGAAAACCTTGCTGATGCCCCGGGCCATCTTCTTCCACAGGGCGAAGTCGACGTCTTGGTTCCAGGTCAGCATGCCGACCCAGGGCTGCACGTTGTAGTGTACGTGGAGCGTCACGTCCTCCGTGTTGGCGACTTTGCCTGTGGGGTGCGTGATCTGGTATTTAGGTCGTTGGTTCTTGAGCGATAGTTTGCCTCTGTGAATGTCATCTATGTTAGTGCCAGTTGCTCTCTCTCCCTCTCTCCCTATACCTCTGCACTTTGCTTGGGTTCTCTGGTGTGTGTATTATTTATGTATCGTACCGGCTTGGGTCTATGCTCTTGCCCGCGGCGCTCTTGCGCAGCTTCTTCAACGTGGCGGGGCCGATGTTGGCCAGGTGGTCCGAACTCGGGCTCGTGATGATGGTGTCCCAGATGACGGCCTTGTTGGTCTGGTTCGTGCCGTCGGCAGCGCCGACGCCGGCGCCGGAGGGGGGCGCGGGCCACTCGGCCGTGACGTAGACGAAGAGCTGCTTCGTGTTCCAGGTGAACAGCGACGAGAGGTCGGCGTCTAGCGAGAACTTGATGATGGCATATTCCTCCTTCTTCGAGCTGTAGTAGTGCGGCCGGCCTTTGACTCTGTTTGCCGCGTCATGTTGTCAGCTAAGGGAGATAAGACGTCGAAGGTGGGTTCGAATGTGGATTGTGGATCGGATTTGGATTCGTATTTGAGGAACAGGAAGAGGTAGAGAAGGAGGAGGCAATTGAAGGGTAAGGTACGTACACCTGCACATTGGTGGGTTTAATGGTTGCGCTCGGTGTCCGCGGTGCCGTGAAGTCGGAGGCTGCTATGATGGCGCCCACGACGAAGGCCACGGTCGTGAAGAAGCCAAAGACATTTTGGATGCGCGTGAGAGAGTTGTACATGACGGGCGAGAGACCGGGGCCGTCAACCAAGTCTTAGCGCATCTAACTCATTCACGATGGGCAGCCTTATTGTGCAACCAGGAAATAAATAAGTAAGTAATTAAATTGCCGCGCTATATATTTCTTTCCTTTCGCGGATTTGGTTGTTGGGGGTTTAATGTTTGTTATTAATTCCCTAACTTTATGTAGCTGCTTTCCCTTCTGAGGCCACGTTTTTGGTGTAGCTGCTGGATTAGCACCTACCATTTGGCTCTGAGCCGGCTTATCGGTTCCTTATCTGGGACGCAGCTTTACGTCAGTTCTTGGCGCCGTTTCTTACATTAGTTACCCCTTAGGGCAAAGGTACTTAAACAACACAACAACAACTTAAAGACCCAAAGGACATCAAGTTTCCGATATATCGAGTAAGACTATTGTTTCTTGTTTATAGGCTAACCTACCGGTAGTACAACTGCTACCGCGAAAGTTTCTCATAGTGAAGGCCGTGGGTGAAGGCAACAAGTGACCTACATATCTAACAGTACGTATGCAGATCTATGAGAATGCCAATTTTCGTAGTACTATCCCTCTGTATCTTTATAAATCGGTTGCACATCTTAAACCTGCATAACATAATACAGAACGAGGCATTGTTATACGAATGGACGTTAGGCGTATCTTCAGAGTCGTTCATGTTGTACATGCAGGGTGGCTATATACAGGTACCCAAATAAATAGGTATATTACACGTCTTCTTCAAGGGCATCTCGATATCATGTCGAGTCAGATGCCAGACTACTCGGCCCGCCAACCCTGCTGTCTGTGGCCGTCAATGCATGCAGCCTTTTTGTCCCTTTCTAGAAATGCCAAAAATCCTTACTATACACAGTACCACCTATTTACACGGTATCCCTGCCCCTGTACTGGATCGAACGGTGACTCAGCCGTGAGATATGGCTCTCTAGTTGCCATAGTCCAGTGGAAGGGGCTCGCCCGTGGCGAAAATTGGGTAGTCGAGTATTAAAACAGAAGGTAGAAATTTGTTCATCGTGTTCATCTAGAGGCTTCATGCTCGACAATGCGCGGCCCCGTCGGGAGCCGGGGAAAAGCCTGCCGCCCTCCAATGTGGATTCCAACTATGTTGGTGAGAGAGGGGAGCTTCTTTGGGGAGTACGGCTTTTAGTGTAGTTGAGGTTTAGAAAGGTATGTTAGGTGATGCCTGAGCACCAAGAGCCTCCTGCTGCTCCTGCAGTTCCTCGCCTCCAGCCTCAATGGTTATGCCGAGGCCAACCTTGGCATTTTGCTATGTTGATGTCAGAGAGAGCCAGCGTTCGTCATGTTGGGGTAATACTTACAGTCACATGATCAACATCAGCACAGAAGGACATTGTGACTGGTGGCAGTACTCTCCTTTCCAGCAAACAACCAAGCTTACCCTTGGAGTCAACCTGAGCGCGGAACGTGGACATGCGGAAGTCGTACTTGACACCGACAGACGTGACGCCTTCCTTTTGCAGACCACCCATCATGCCACCGGGGCTAGGAGCAATCTGGAGGGTCATATCGACGCCTGCCTGTACCTTGTCGGATAATTTACGCCAGTATGTTGCATTCAAAGCCCCTTGAGCTGCGTGCAGCTGTGCTGTCGCGATCCAATCCTCAGTCTTGTATCGAGCACAATAAGATGTGGCAGATTCTGGGGGTTGGCTTAGGGCAGCACGTTGCCAGATAGCTTCAACACCGAGAGAAAGTCTTTTTGTAATGGACTGGAGATGGCTGAGTATGTAGATGCCTGTGAGGCCACCCTCCAGATACGAGGGGTTGAGCATCTTAAGCGAAGAGGTAAAATCACTACCCGTGTATTCATGTTCGATTGTGGCCATGTCCTGGGGCGAGGCTATCTGGAACTGAGACTTGGTGACGAGCGAATTGCTCCATCGCCAATTGAAACGTGTAGACAAAACGCCGTCATTGTCCATGCTGCCTTGCAAGAAAACCTAATACCAGAAAAGCGCATGAGCAACCGGAATATGCTTCACAGACTAGCAGCGTCAGGTGTCAACTCACGTCGTTTGTACCAAGGAGTGCCGCAAAGGCATATGGCTTCATGTGCTCGCCCATAGCGAACTGGTGCGACACCTGGAACAAAGGCGACAGGCTCACGGCCTTTGTGACATCGGCGCGTAGACCGGTGTGCATATAGTTGGTTAGGGAAACCTCACGCTGGACTTCCTTGCTAATAGACTCGACGGTGCCCGGGTTCGTGAGGCCCAATTTGGCCCGCCGGTCGGAGAAGGACCGGTAGGCATCGCTCACAGCATTTGCGATGGGATTGGTGGTCAGAAAGCCCAAGGGCGAAGGGGCAGGCGAGGGCGAAGGTGAAGCCAAGGGCGAGGAGGCCAAGGGCGAGGCCAAGGGTGGTGACGATGATATCTCGTGGCCTGAAGCCATGGTGGATGACGATGGCGCGAGCGATAAGGCGGGCGGTAGAGAGGCGCTGCGTCGAATGCGGAGAAGAGATGCTGCAGGACCGATACAAGTTAATCACTAGTCGACGATTCGAGCTGCTTGACAAATGTTCCGGGCAGCGTGGAGAGGGTTTGAGTGCAATGCAGAATGCCCGGGGACACACTCAGCGGGAGAGAGGACTGAGTGAATAGCTTATTCTGGTGATAAAGAGAGACCCGCGAAAAAAATCGTTCATAGGTTAACTAGGTCTTTGCGCTCCGAGGTCACCCAACCCACACAAGGTCCGGTATTAATTAGGTACATAGTACCTACTACCTCTTAGATAGGCCTGCGGTATGTCATCACCTCCACTTACATAAGATATCTACTTAGGTACATAAGCAGGCACTGTCTAGACCCTTAATCTCGCAACTTAGATACATTATGTAGCTACAGCATATAGTCATTTAGGCCCTATAAGAAGTAAGCGAGAGGTACCTTTCGCAACAGGGCGGCACTTGGCCCTCTTATGTAAGTCCTGCCTATCAAGGCACCTATCCTAACTTAGTTTAGGTGGTGGGCCTGGTTCGCAGCAATGTGACGTGATAGGTCTTCAAGCCTCAAGAGGCGACTTGCAGCTGCAGCTGAGTGAGTCCCGGACTCTCATCGTAGGTATTGCACGTGGCCTTGGTTGTAAGAATATTTATTGCACACCGGGTAGGTAGGTACTTACGGTTCTTTCCGCGACGTTCCAAGGTTACCTTGACAGTAAAGTTGCCTCTTTACATGTCTACATAGTAGGTAATTTTCAACCGCATCAATTCTTCTACCTATTCTACACTACGCCCCTCTAGCTCTACCTACTAGGAACTACATTACTATACCTCTCGCTGAGGTACACATACACACCTAGCTATCTACTGGGTTACCAGCTATACTTATCATCGCAAGTCACCCGCTCCTAGAAGTCCCCATCCCGAATTCATGAAATCTTAAATCGGTCGGCCACATAACATTTACACGTACATACGCCCCTCACTCCCCTACGCCACTAGCATCATCGAATTCTGGAGTCTTTTATGACCACAAGCCGTGCATTAGACCACGGCCTGGCTGGACAGTCGCAAGACTTAGTCGACAAAATAAGGCCTTCTACCTAAGGTGCTACATACTGACTCAAAGGGGCTTCCGGCCTGTCTCGGGCACAAAAGCTTCTCATAGCATCCAAGACAGCAACCTCTTTGTGTAAAGCTCTCAAGCTCTCTCCCATCGAAACACCTCCCAACCCCCCTAAAAGTAATCGCGAGGTGGTGGGATTTTGCTTGTTGAGTCCTGCTCTTTCTCGGCGCCATTGAGAGTCGGGTTGTCCGTGAGATCCAACCGTTCATCCCTTCTCAGCGGTGCCGCCTTGCCATAATATATACATATATATGCCTCCTGCGCCTCACGATACGAGAAAAGTTTTGTGCTGAACAAAGCTTCCTATAGCGCTACGTGTCTTAGCCTAAGGCCCGGCCTTGTTGACGGAAAGCAACATGGACACGCTCCTGTAAGTGCTTCATTGTTGTTTGTTCCATGCAATGGCCGCTGCAACGTGCATGTGAGAGACCATCATCAACCGGTTACCTGCTGCAGGCCCTAGTGCCCAACCCACTCCAGTTCCCTAGACAATCAATCGTGTAACAAGAAGCGGGCAATTTGCTGTTCCTTTTTGAAATAATTGTCTGTCTTCAAGAAATCTGCGAGAATGAGTTTAGTGTTCTAGTTAGCTTAAAAGGGTTTCAACTGCTACACTCGTCTATCATATCATTTAAAAACTGCTGGCTATGCGAAAACAGCTTCACCCTGTTCACGCTTGTTGCCTGTCTATTCCTGATGTTGACGCTGACAAAGACGGCAGCACTGCAGACATCGCCGCAAATGCCCCTCGGTATAGGCGCAAAAGCAGCACTTTTATCGACGGCATCCACGATGTTCCCGAAGACGCCAACAGGGCCCCGGCCCAGCTGTATAGCACCATGTCTGGCAGACTCTTCCATTCCGGTCGTATTGCTATCGTCATGGTTGGGCTTCCTGCAAGGGGTAAAACGTAAGGGATATAAACGCTATAGGCCATAGGCTCTAGAGGCGATTTCTAACGGCTCACAGACACATCTCGGTTTCTATGGCAAGGTATCTACAATGGTATGCCACCCTCCGACGCTTGACTGCGCAATCGTTTTCTTATTAGTCCTCTAGGTTGGGGGTTAAGACTCGCATCTTTCACCTAGGAGACTACCGTCGTGCCACTGTTGGCCAAGGTAACGATGTACCGGAGGATTACTTCTACCCGGATGCCTCCCCTGCGTCCGTCGTGCTACGCCAAAAAATCCTCAAAAAGTGCCGTGAGGATATCTACGCCTGGCTCAACCACGAGAACGGGCAAGTCGCCATATATGACGCAGTAAACCCCACAGCCACTGGCCGCCGCTCATTAGCAAAAGAGTTCGCAAAACACGACGTTCAGGTACACCCTGTTGACCCATATCCCCAAATACATACTAGGCTCTCTGCTAAGGAATCTTCAGACCCTGTTCCTCGAATCCTTTGTCGACGATGAGAACATTCTGCGCGAAAATGCGCGAAATGTCAAGATCGGCTCCCCTGATGTATGCCATCTCATGTTCTAGGCTCTCTCCTAGCTAGGTACTTAACTAACGTATGCAGTTTGCCAATATGGACCCGGACGAAGCAGCAAAGCTTTACCTTCGACGGATGGGGACAAAGATTCCCACTTTCGAGACTATGAACGAGAAAGAGCTTAACTACATTAAGATGATAAATGCAGGGCAGAAGTTTTTCTACAATAACGTATCTTTTAACTATCTCTCCCACCGGATTGTGTTTTACCTTACCAATACACACATCAAATCTCGGGCTACCTACTTTGTCCGTGCCGGCGCGGCCCTGGGAGAAGAGAGCTACAAGGCAGACGCTCCGTTGTCAGAAGAGGGCATCAGATATGCACAGGTGATGGCTGAGACCCTCCTCAAGCATCGAGAACAGGAGCATGCCGCTCTTATGGCTCAGGGGGGATCGGCAGTCCCCATGCGCCAACTTACGGTCTGGTGCTCGACGCGCGTACGAACTCTACAAACGGCCGACGCCTTCAAGGAACGGGGATTCATAGTCCGCCAGCGCACTCAGATGTCGCAGATAAACCCGGGCGTCTGCGAACGCCTTAGCGAGCGGGCCATTCGCCGCCTATATCCAGAGGAGATCGAGAAGCACGAGCTCGACCCGTACCATCACCGCTACCCGCGGGCCGAGTCGTACCACGACCTAGCGGTGCGGCTGGAGCCTATAATCCTAGAGCTGGAGCGTGAGCAGAACGATCTTTTGATTATTGCCCATGAGAGCGTGCTACGCGTTCTATATGCGTATCTTATGCACTGTAGCACAATGGATATCCCCAAACTCACCTTCCCGCGGAACGAGATCATTGAGATTATCCCAGCGGCTTACCAGAATGAGGCCAGACGCATCCATAGTGAGTACCCATCAGCGAACCATTCTTTTTCCTAGCATGTCTGGGGTTCCCCCTTGTGGAAAGCTACTTGTCCAAGATTCTTCGGAACTCGTACAATCTCAACGCTCGACCCCTTTTAGACTCTGCCCAGAAGAAGAAAACAACTAACTTAAGACATTAACTCTAGTTCCCGGCTTAGATCCCAACACCGTCCCCGGCTCTCCCGAGGACATCCGCATCCCCGTCCCTGAGAGCAGCGGCCCTGATACACCTACCCCATTACCCGACGCTGCATTCGCGCCTCCGGTAGAGCTAAAAGTCTCGGTCTTTGACAAGCTGCCCGAGAAAGTAGTGAACATGGCAGCCGAAGCTGTGAGAGACAAGATCGCGGACGAAGACTAAGGATTACAGCCTAGATACTATTGGCATTGGCTACTACTTCCCTGGTGGGTAAGCTTGTAGTTAGTTATATGTAATTAGACTAAATCAAGACCGTTGGGAAGCCATCATAACGACCTGTTGTTATTGGGTGTGGTAGTCACAGGAGCTATTAGTATCAAGTCTTATTCGTTGGTCTACCAGACGGTCACGTTCATAGCAATGTGCAAGTCGTAGAATTAGAGCGCAATCTTTTACTTCTTGAGGTCGAAGCTTTCTACAATTTCTCTTGAGAAAGCTCGGTATTTGAACTTATACAACATGTGACGGTCGGTCAAACGACCACTTAGCCGTAGACCGCGGTAGCGAGGTGTTAAGTTAGGCGCATGCTAATACTGTCATTTTACCCACTTGGGACAAACAGAGTTTAGCATCGGCTTCCATTCGTCGTTTGGGAATATGTAAGCCTACTGGTTGAGCTTGTCGCAGCTCTTGCCCTGGAGGATATACTCTTTTTTGGGCCTGGCGCTTATGACTGCTCTTATGAGGGTTGGAGCTTTCAAGCTACCATTAACGACCCTCTCCCATGCAAATGATAAATTCTCCGCGTGATTTTTCTCTTCTGGCGCTGGAGCTTTAAAGCTACCAAGGCGCTTATAATTCCTTGCATTTGGTCACGTCACCATATTCCTCATTATCTCGACTAACGCCGTCTCGTGCTGGGGCTCGGGTGGTGGGGTATGGGCATTCCTGTGCTGTGCAAAACTAAGGGGGTAGGGGGTGGGGTATGAGTGCTGCAACGGTCGTGAACTACTCGAAAGGTATTCAACTTTGGACCACTGTTTGAGGACGGTCTGCATCCTGCGAGATAAGTGTAGCTATCAACATAAGCGCGCCTTACATGTCCATGGAGTCGGCGCCATTGGCAAAGTTGAAGCCACCTTGGGTGCCAGTACCTTGAGTACCAAAGCCGAATGTGCCGTTGGACGTTGCTTGGGCGTTCATTCCGTCGTCGGCATTCTCGTCCTCATCTGAGAAGTATTTCTCAATGATGTTGTATGATTTCATGTAAATCTCCTCGTTCGCGTTCGTCTGGCAGTCGTGGATCTTCTCCATACCTCCACATTCCTCAATGAATAGGGCATAGCGGTTGATCGAGTCGGGGCCATCGCCAGCCGCTTGCTTGTCAAGATCGCCGACCTTGAGAATATTTTCTAGGCCGTCCAATGCAACTTGGATGATCTTGTTATCAGGGCACGCAAGGAGGTCACAAAGCGGCTTGATGCAGCCTTGAGCAACCAGATACCGAATTTGTTCTGGTTTCTGAAGACCTCCGCTAGTAGCATTGCTAATTGCCCAGCAGGCCTCCTTCCGAGTCTTCAGGTCTCCATTAGAGAGCAGATGAATCAAGGGCGGGATGATGTTTGCGTCAATGACAGCCTGGATTTGCTGAGAGTTACCAGCAGTGATGTTCGAAATTGTCCAGCAAGCCTCCTTTCGGATGCCGTCCTTGTTAGAGCTAAGAAGCGACAACAGGCAGGAGAGGGCACCGCAGTTGATAATCACTTGCGTCTGAACATCATCACCAGTAACTATGTTGCCAACAGATCGAAGCGCAGGCGTCTGAACACTAGTCGATGCGTGCATGAGTAGCTCAACCAACCTACGGGGAATGCCAGCCTCGATAACGGCCTGGATCTTATCATTGGACCCGTCTGACAGGTATGAAATAGCCCAGCAGGCATCAATCAAAACTTCATCATCGAGGGAGTACACGAGCTTAGCGAGTACAGGCAGTGCGGGTGCAATCTAGGTTATATTAGCATGTTATTCTGTCACATGTGAGCTTTGGCTGGAAAAGACACCTACGGTTACCCAGTCCGGCTGAGGGGTCTTGCCCCTACAGAAGTTGCTTAGAGTCCACGTGGCATTTCGTAGCATACTCAGTTTGCGGCTGTCACCAAGTAAGTTAAGTAAAGGCTTAAGAGCGCCGCAACTAAGAACATAGTCTCGGCATGAGGGGCTGTCGCCAGCAATATTTCCAAGAGCCCAAACAGCTTGTTCCCGGACATCGGGCTCGGGGCTGCCTAGTAGCTCAACAAAGATAGGAACAGCGCCGGCCTCGATAACGACCTGAGTTTGTGCGGCACTGCCTGAGGCGATGTTGGTCAAAGCCCAAGCAGCCTCGAATTGAACAAGAGTGTGAGGAGATCGAAGGAATTCGACGAATCGGGTGACAACACCAGTCTTGATGACCTCTTCGATCGGGGGGTTACGCTCTTTGGATAAAAGCTTTCTGAACTTTGTAGTAGCCTGGATCTGTAGATCTATCTGGTCGGAGAAAACGCCCTGAACCATCTGAGGGAGGTCCTCGTTGAGCTAAGATGGAGATGTTAGAGCCTGTGCTAGGTTGCATACGTCGGGGAGAAGCACCCGGGGCTGGAGGGAGCCCCGGAGGGCGTTATGGGCCAGCCGCTGTATAGAGCGGGATTCCTCCATGTTGTAGGAGACAGGCACAGGAGAATTGTACGACTTACCTGGCTTTCAGTGGGAGCGGACTCGTCATCGCTGTCGGGGGCAGCACCAAGGGAAGCGCCAGGGCGGTCAACACCCGTGCCAATACCTCGACGCTTAGCTAGGTTCTCTTCTCGCTTAGCCTTTCGGATCTCGACCTGAGCCTCTTCGCGACGACGACGTAGCTCATCGGGCTTGAATGTGCTCTTCGCCTTGTATTGATTGCGGCGATGCTCGGGGATGTACTTGTCAGACATGGTGGCGGCGTAGCTGTCGACGACAGACTCTGACTCTGTGTGTGTTGTTGTGTTATGTTGTTGTTCTCGTTTCCTGGTGGTGGAGAAGGGGGGGAGGGAGAGAGGAGCAAGTCAGTCGCAGGGCGGGGTGATTTGTTTTGACAACCCGAAAATCAACTACCGCCAAGAAGCCTTGTACCCAGTCGTTGTGGTCTGTATCGATAGAGATAGCCGAATGAGCTGTGCAGTGCTCGCGGGCGAGGTGGAGGGCGGGCTACTGAGTCAGAAGCTCCAGGGGAATGTTAGAGGTCAGCGGAGAGAAAAAGAAGGAGAGAGAAGTTGTCGATGAGGAGTTGTAAGAGAAAAAAATCAACAACGCAGTTACAATGGTGGGGGTGCAGGGAGAGGAAATTACTAGTGAAGATGGCGCACTGGAAACAGCAGAAGAATTCGGATTTGGATGGACCAGGCTGCTCTTTCAAAACTGCTAGCGGTAGTCTAGGTGGGTCTTTCTAAGTCAAACTCATTTCCTGCGTGCTTGTGTCGCTACTTGTCATAGTGAATGGGCGCTTGTTTCTACAAGTACGATGTATGTAGATGTAGCCTATACCTTACCTACTTGCCTTAGGTAGAGTGCTATGCAAAGTACCTACGACAGACCCGGCTGTGCAAACAGACTGCTCTTCTGTCTGCCACCTGCTTCAAACCGTCTGCCGTAAGTACCTACCCAAAGGCTTGTTCCCGGGCATATCGGGCCAGTGTGGCGGCGTGTGCCTGCATAGTATGAAGCTCCCACTATGTTATACAAGACGGCTGGCTCCGCGGGCCTAGAAGGTTAAGGCACTTCTTACACCAAATATTACAGCCCTTCGTCTCCGCAACACTAAACAGAGGAATATAACTTGCGGCCATCTCTAGGCATGTTAACTATTAGGATTCTGGTGTTTTAAAGAGATATTCTTTCCCCAACTACGTCATCCGCCATAGGCCCTGAGGTAGGGTGAAGGCGAGGAACAATACAGCAGTCAAGCTCAAATTTACGCATAACGCCAAAACAGGCGGCAACGTAAAACTAATAGAATTAATACTGTAATACTTCTATATATAGCTTAAATAACTTTAAACAGGGGTTATTATTTATATTATTAAAATGCTATATAAAATAAAGCAACTAGTACTTTTTAATATTATATAATGTTTTAAATTTATGTTATAACGTTATATTAATATTATTATAATAAATTAAAAATTTAATTTAGCTATATATTTTTAAATATTTATTTTTTATTTTAAAAGCTATTTAAAAGTTATAATAGTTTAAAAAATAAGTTATAAATTTATAAGTATTTTTATATTAATTATTAAAACTAAATATTAAAGCTATTTTTTTAGTAGTTTTATTTTTTAAAAATATATTAAAAATATTTTTAATAAAAATTAAAAATTTATATTAATTAAAAAAAAAAAAATAAAATTATAAAAATTATAATAGCTAATAAAATAAATTATAAGTTTTTTTTATATTAATTAACTAATAAAATTAA
>MU392615.1:0-192602 GCA_022578505.1 Nemania abortiva | reverse complement strand
ATTATATATTAATTAATAATTATAAAAGCTATTTATTTAATTTTTATTTAAAAATAAAAACTTAAATATTAAAAAATGCTTTATTATAGCAATAAAACTATATAAAAATAGCTAAAAATTTATTTTTTTTTATTAAAAACATTTATATTTATAAAAAATTTTTTATTTAAAATATAATAGCTATTATTTGCTTTATTTATATTTATATATAAAAAAAAAAATAAAACAAAATAAATAAAACGCTACTAATTAATAATAATATTAATAAATATTTAAAAATTAAAACTAATAGTTTTAAAAGCTTTTAATTTTGCTTATTTATATTAATATTATTTATTACTAAAAAAGTTATAATAACTTATTTAAAAAATAGCTAAAGCTAAAATGTTTTTTTTTTTTTTATATTATAAAAAAACAATTAATAAACAAATAATAAACAAACAAATATAAAAATAAAAAAAAATATATATTTTTTAAATAGTAGCAAAAGCTATAAAAAACTATAAAGCAATAAAGTTTAACTATAAGTTAGCAATTTTAAAATATAATATAAATAAATAAAAAAAAAGCAATATTTACTAAAATTATTTAAATTATAATTAAGCATAACTTTTAAAAAATTAATATATATTTTTAATATAGCAAAAATTTAAAAAAGCTATAAAATATAAGTAGTATATATATAAAAAAAAAATAATAAACTTATAAAAATATATATATATTTAAACTTATTAAATAAGCTAATATAAAAATAATAATATTTATTAACTTTTAAGCTTAAAATAAGCTATAAATAAGCTAAAAAAAACTAAAAAAATAACTTATTAAATAAATTTATATAAAAATTATAAAAATATTAAATAAAATATAATATATATTATAGCTAATAAATAAAAAGCAAACATATAAAAAGTATATAAAAAAAAAAAATAAACTAATATTTATTTTATAATATAAAAAAAAACAGAAATTTAAAAAGTATAAAAAAAACAGCTTAATATTAAAAATTAGCTTAAAAAAGCTTATTTTAATAGTTTTTTTATTTAATATAATTAAAAAGCTAGCAAAAATATAAAAAAAAAACAAAAAAAACATAAGCAATAAAAAAAAAAAAAAAGCTAAAAAAAGCTATTTTAAAATAAATTAATAGCTATTTAATATAAAATAATATTTATTTAAATAGTTACTTTAAAACAAAAAAAAAAGCTTTAATAACTTATGCTATATATATAATATATTATAATAAATATATTTATATATAATATAAAAGCTATTAAAAGCAAAACAAAAAACTTATAAAGTTAGCTATAAAACAAAAAAAAAAAAAAAAATTAATAAATATATACTTACTTTTATATAAATATTTTTAAAGTAATAAAAATTAGCAATATTATTTTATTAAATAATTAATGCTAAAAAAGTAAAAAAAATAAGCAAAAAAAAAGTATTAAAACTTAAAAAAAGTTAATAACTTTAAAATAATATATTAACTAAACTGCTACTTAAAACCAAAAAATATACTTATTAAAACTTATATAAAAATAAATTAACGCTTTTTTAAAAAAAAAAAAAAAAAAGCTAATATTATAAGCTATAAGCTAGCAAGCTTAAGCTTTAATAAAACTTTAAAAACTAACTAAAGCTATATAAACAAATTTTTAAAAATTAGCTACTAAGCATGCTAACAAATATTTAGCAAAATATTACTAGCATACTTTATAATATTTCTTTTTTTATTTTTTAAATTAAATAATAAATAGCATATTACCTAAGCTATAAAGCTTTAGCCTTTTATAAAAATATTTATTTATTTAAACTAATTAATATTAAATTAAATATTAAAAATTTAAATAAAAATTTTTATAGCTTAATAAAACTAAATAAAAAAATTAAAAATAAATTAAAATTATTTAATAATAATTTTATAAATATTTTAATAAATTAATTTTTATTATTTTTAAAATAAATAGTTTTTTTTTTATTTTTTATTAATATTTTAAGTTTTAAAAAATATTACTATTAAAATTTTAAATATTATTTTTAAAAATTTTTAATAATATTTTTATATTATTTAAATTTTATTAAAAATTAAAATATTTTTATTAATTATAATTTATTAATATAATAATAATTTATTATTTTAAAATATTATTAATTTAAAATATATTTATAAAATAGCTAAAATAAAATAAAAGTTTAAATTTAATTTAATTAAGTTTAAAATAATAAATTATTATTAAACTAAGCTATTTTTATTAAAAATAAACTATTTTAGTAGCTAAAAATATTAAAACAATTATTAGCTACTATATAAAAACTAACTAATAATATAAAAAAAAACATAATATATTATAGCACAATATATTTATACTAAATAAAAAAAATTAAACTAAAACTTAAATAGTAGCATTTTTTTAGTACTAACTAACTAAAAAAAAAGGTAGCCAAAGGAGCAAAAAAAAATAGCTATCTATAATACAGGTGGGTACTGATCACATGACCTGTGGCTAGGCCTGTGGCTAGGTCTGTGGCTAGGCTATGCTGTAACAATTTCGGCGACAGAAATCGCGAAAATTGTACATGCCGATGAGACTCTCATCAGTATGTGGTAGTGACTAATCGGATGAAATACGCTAACATAGGGAAGGGCGCCTTCTCCGAGTGCTTACAGCCGGGGGCTTTGTTGCTGAAAAAGGCGATGGCTTGTATGGACCAACTCACTGGACAGTACACATCAAGAGCCGGCTTGCTCAGGGCATGATTAACTTTATGTATGGATTTACGATTTTGTCCCACTTCTTGGCGATACTCAGCTGAAACTCCTGAAGATATGACGCATCAATGCTTCCCATTGCTCGGGGTCCCAATTGGCTCAAAGATACTGGCTACCAAAATCCCATCGATCCACGCCATGGGATGTTCCAAGCCGCGAACGACACGGATCTACCAATCTTTGAATGGCTAACCGTACCAAAAAATAAAGATCTATGGGACAACGCAAACACTTTCTTCGAGGGGGACAGAGGCAGCCGTCCCTCTTGGCTGACCTGGTTCCCCGCCAAAGATAAGTTCTTCCCTGGGGGGCATCAACAAGACACCCCGCTCCTAGTCGATGTCGCTGGTGGTCGCGGCCACGATCTTATGGAATTTTTAGCCAAATATCCAGACGAGCCAGGGCCTTTCGTGCTTCAAGATCAGAAGCCCGTTTTAGAGAGTGCCCCGCCGTTGTCGTCTAAGATCGAAAAACAAGAGTTCGACTTATTCGAAGACCCACCCGTCAGGGGTAAGCATCCATGGGCCGTTGATCCCATTGACAGCTGGCCGTTACTGACCATAATTCTTAGGTGCACGGATTTACTTTATGAAATTCGTATTGCATGACTATGCTGATGAGCAATGCATACAGATTCTTACCAACGTGAAAGCTTCGATGATCAGAGGATATTCATACCTCGTCATCAACGACTTCATTCTCCCAGACACGGGATGTGGGCTACTGCAATCTCAATGGGATCTCATGATGATGGTGCTTCTCTCTTCTATGGAAAGGTCTGAGACTCAGTGGAGGACTCTATTGAAGTCAGCTGGACTGTCTATTGAGGGGATGTATTCGCCCCCGGGAGATGGACAAGGGATTATCGTTGCAACATTGTAGGGGTCAAACCTCTCGTCAATCTCGGAAAAGTGGTGGGGCAGTCCATGATAATCGACTAGACCGGTTCTCTATACCTATATCATCATAGCTATAGGTAGCTCTTCTTGCCCAATCAGTATTTCTCAGCAAGTATATAACCTATGTAAAGAGATATCTATACCGTTAGCCAAAGCCCCCATAATCATGTTCACACTAGCAGTGAATGCAGAGTTACCAGGCTATCATGAAATAGATGTAGAAGAGGTATATTCAGTCGGTCATTAGTAATTGACTTGCTATACCTGTTTCGTGTTTTTAACGAAGCTCCTATCTGGCCTTATGAGTTACCTCAGTTGGCATGGCTCAGACTATGTGATTGCGTAACAAACAGAAGCTGACAAAACCGTCGTTTCGATACTAGGGAAGATAGCTCTATCTCTACGTTTAATCAATATTCTGAAACCTACACCCTTAAGGGGCTATGTTATTACCAGCCTATAAAGTTCTAGTCTTAAGCTCGCATACCGAACAGATGGTATCGACGCTTGCCCCGGTGATAAACCTCAAGCAGGGGTTTCCTCTGCTAAGTAGGTCGATCTATTCGAAACATAGTGTGATATCTAGACAGCAATGAAGTCAATAATCAATGAGTCTGACTTACGGGTGGCCCTTCGCCTGGTTTATACATGCTATGACTCCAAGATGATTATTGCACATCAGATCATAGAATATAAGACGACCGACAAAATTCATACCAGTATATTCGAATCCTTAACAATCACCCGGGGATAGCTTAACCGTTGAACTTCCGCTGTATGCTTTGAGAATGCCTGTCAGTTATACCGAACACGCTCGGGATACTAGAACTTAGGGCTTTCTACACATTGCTCTAGTATTGAGATGGCGTGGATTGGCGAGTAGATCTCGCCTACTACCAGCATAACTTTCGTAGGTGCTTGGAATTGCATTCTACACACTGGCTCGGGGCCGATGTCGAGTGCAGCTGGCAACCTTTGAAAGGCATTGATTACTACCATGCCAGCTTGAGAAGTTCTTAGGGGGGTGAGGCCATATTGAGGCACACACCTGCCTTGTGTACGCCTTCGAGACAACACCAGTTGAACAAGGCCACGACGTAGGGTAAGTTCGTCCCCGGTCAACGCGTAATCATGCAGTATGCGTAGCTATGCGGTTGACGTTCGTGAGAGAGATGAGATGATGGCCAGTAAAGTTTCGCGTCTCCTTTAAATATCTACATGCTTACATTGGTTTTTTGATAGAGGAAGCATGTGTCTGCACATACTGTTGATCAGGTAGGTAGAGAGGAAACCTTCGTTCTTGCCATCCTACCCACCTGCCTTTCACCTACATCAACAACACATTTGCAGTTCCTTAGCGATTCCTCCTGCCCCTTATTCTTTCCCTCTTTACCTGCGTGCCTACTTAGTACTGTGCTTGAAGGCAATCCAGTCGCTCTGTCTGTACTCGTCTACTGATGAGTGGGCTTCCGCTGACGCGCAGCATCAAGTGAATTTACTACAACTTGCCTCTCTATCTCTACTTTCTAATCTTCTAGGAGTTGCAGTCTTTTTAGTGTAGCTCTAACATTTTGACGCCTTTACGCTACGAGATCTGTAATTGCTTGAAAATGGCGAACATTATCTCTACCACAACAACGTTGCTCCATTCTGGAGACTACAGCGACTTCACGATCGAATGTGAAGGCCAAGAGTTTCGAGTCCACAAGAACATCGTATGCCCCCAGTCCCCAGTGATAGCCGCGGCCATGAATGGGCATTTCAAGGTATGTATCCTTCGCAAGAGCTTCCTCTGATCTTACGGTTAACTCCCCGAAATAAATGAGCGAAGAGACCTAATGATCAGACTATGATAGGAAGCCAAGACTGATGTCTTTCACGTTGTTGAATTCACGCCTGCCACTGTCAAATGCATGTTAGATTATATGTACACGGGGAAATATGAAGACATGCCTCCCGGTTGCCCTAAGGACAACAAAGACCAAGGTACGTATAATATTGGATACCTCTATACTTTGCCACAGCACCGAGCTGCATGCACTCTACTCCCATATTCCTAGTTCCTGTTGGCTAATCTCCCATACTGTATTCAGAGCCGACCGCAGAAAGCGACAACAATCATTCTGCCAAGATCACATCCCCGTCACGTATCTGGGTTCATCACGGACTTGTGAACTGCATCGCCGATTTCTTCGTCATCCCCGATCTAGCCAAGATGAGTATTGCCGCGGTACACAAACTTACTCATACAGACCATTGGTCGGCGGACGCCTTCTGTGATCTGCTATACGCAACCATAGAGAAAACCGGGGACTGCAATTTTCGATGTCTATTGGCAACACGAGCTGCCGACCACATAGGCGAACTCACGCAAAGGGGGCTCTTCAACGGGTCTGACCTGAGTGACGAGATATCTCCGGATGTCATCAGACTTTGTGCTCAACGACTTGACGCAATGCGATCTGAATTGGAGGCGGCGACGGCGGGAGCGGCAAGAGTCAATTCGCCATGGCCTGAGGGGAAGATTTCTAGTATATATTCTATTCATTGTTAAAAAACCCGGGAGTCATCGTAACGGATTGTATCGAATTCTTTGTAATGAATGCAGCGTAATATTGGGCGCCGCCGAAGAGACTAAGAGGGTCTCTTATTGGCACGACGAGGTGCTAGAACGGGCAGAAAGATTGCGTAAGAAAGACTACGATGCTCCTGATGGAAGCTAGCCCAAGCGAAGTGCGTACCTGGGTAGACGAGTCTTTCCAGATAACTGATCAACCAAGTTGCCTCACTACGTATCAGTATAGTAATGCAATACATGACTGTAATAGGACTCCTTCTCTGGGTATCTGTAAATCGTCAGATGGCTTGATATACCTAGGAGATTGCAATACTACCGAACACTGCCCCTACGACAGCGAAATGATGTCATTATATTTGGGCTATCGACACTTGGGTTCGTTGTTCAGCGTTCAATGACAAGTAGCCGCTGCACCACGTTTTGTCTCAGCAATGGTCTCGACTGTCGCCAAGGATAGCAGCATGCGCGGTTGATCGACGTACCTGCGTGGTGGCGTAAGTGCCTAGGTAGGTACCTAAGTATAAACATTGAATGGAGGTTCGTCCCCCACCTTCTGTAATGGGCAATGGGGAACACTATGATAGGCAGGCGCATGATAGCTGCTGGATCTTTTTTTTTTTTTTTTTTTTTTTTTTAAATGCGAAACAATATGGATAGGCACCAAACATTGAGCACAGCGAACACGTTGCTCCATGAACTACGAGGACCTTCGATGGTTTAATATTATCTTGAGTATATGGCCGAGGTGAAGGTACTCGATGCGAGATTTCGCAGCTTTATCGAACCTGTCAGCTTGACAAGCTGAATAAGCTGCATATCGCTCTCGTGAACTGTTGCTCGACTTCCCTGGATTTACGTTGATTGGATACCTACGTACTGCACTGTAGGAGACGCAAGTTACGTGAGACCCTAGCTTTCTACATATGTATGTATCTTCATCACCAAGCCCCTGTTCTGCATCAGAGTTAACTAGAGCGAGACTCGACTTCTAGAAATGTGTTAGAATGTGTTAGATAGAGATTAACCGGCCTCTTTCATGTAGAACCATTTGGCGCTCTGTCGACGGAGACTCGTGTAAGTAAGTGGTATATTTAGTACCCGTCAAGTTAAATATAGCATGCCTATAGATCTCGTCGAGACTGCTAGACTACCGACAGATCCGAGATACATGTAGGTAGGTACTCGCAGATCCTATGTACCTACACCCATCTTCAGATATTTCAGGTAGTTAGTATGAGGCCGTTGTTGCTTACGATCTCTGTCAGATACAAGTGGAGGAAATAATAACGAACTCAAATCTAGAAATCCACACGTACTGATAAATTTGATGCCTAGCGATATATCTTATCATTAGGCTTGGGCTGATCGCCGTAAGTTGTATGTAGCTTAGATCAGTCGGATAGGATTTGGATAGGGAAGTCTCCGATATCGCTCGGTGTCGGAGCCCATTCCGGTAGGATGTGAGATGACAGAAAAGGATAACCCAGATTTGAAATGTGAGGTTCGACGATGGAAATATGCAAATCTAAGCCGGGAATGGTTTTCGACGCTAGCGTACCTATGCTACGGTAAGCATTCCATGCAGGAGCATTGCGTATACCTATGTGCCTCCAACCCTGGATTTCTGATTTATAAACCGCCTTACTCCCGCCCGCGATTATTTCCCAAACAGACGCGTTTGCACTCGATATGTTGGCTTCAAATTACCCCTTTTCTTTTTCTCTTTCCCTCTTTCTCCCCCCACTTCGTTTAGGTATCAAGTCTTGGGTATCTATTCTGACCATTCGTCGGGAGATTGATTCAATTTTGGAAGATACGCTATTTGTTTGCGCCAAGAAATCAGGAACAGAAACGTGAGCAGCGGAATTGATTTCAATAGGGTCCTCTGTGATTGGCATCCGATCTCTGTTGAGTAACACGCTAGTCCATAGAGAGTTAGATGGGTTTGATGATGGATCAGATTATGGGTTCGTCCGGGGTATGTGGCCCGAGCTTGGTCCGGGCTTGCTTCTCAACAGATGAGAAAAGCGGGTAATAACTAGTTAGTGGGAAGTGCCGTGGTAGCGGTGACAGCTCTCTGCCGGCAGCTTTCCTATTCGACTACTCCGAGCCCTCGACCGTCGCTCGACTGGGTACCTGGGCTGTGTGTATGTACGTACATACATGTAGGCTTCGGGGCTTGTTTTAATTGTACAATCTAAATCTATTTAGGTAGTGTAAGTAGGTATGTATATGGTGTACAGCACCAGCTACACATCAACACTCGTTGATTTGCAGCGCAGCTACGTAGCTTTCGGGGTTGAGCTCAGTGTATCGTTCTGCAGCAGAATGGAACATTGTACTTGGTCTCACATCCGCATACCTCATGTACTTCTTGAAGTTCTTACGAACGTGCTGAATCTTGAGTCTGTGGCAGCTTACTGTAATCGCCCATTGCAAGTATACCTATACATAGGAGGTACGTATGTATATACCTTATCAGGAGAGATAGAATACCGTGTACCTACAGCATTAGCAATACACCGCCTTGTTGAAATGCGAGAAGCTAATGCTATAGATCTACAGGTCATCTAGGGTCCTTAGTCCACCTAATGTATGTATAGTAGTTACTAGTAGGTACATAGTTATTCTAGTCTACATAATACTGTACGTGTATATTGCCAAGTACCTGTCTCCAGACTGCCTAAGGTTACGTCTGTATGTACATGCTAAGATATATATTAAGATGGGATGCATGTCCTCCATGCGGTACTGCTTCAAACGTGCTCGTTATCGCTGAATACCTACAGCATAGTTACTGCTAGTTATACCTCCAAACCACCATCAGGTGAGTATCTTCCCACCACCCCTCCCTCCGACCTGCATCTGCATCTCTTTGCACCGTTTCATTGTCTTCAGGGTCTCTTCACCCCCCGGACCTCCGAGTCACTTGTATAACAACAGGACATTTACCCAGTCGCACCTCGCTCCCCGTGCTCTATTTGATTTATTATTATCGAATCCCTCTACGACGTCTCTCGGCCTTAGCAACTGATTGATTTTCCATTCATCATAGTTCTCCTAGATCTTCGTCTTGTACTATCTAATAAACCGTCACGACATCCTTACAATGGCTGGTCCCCGCGTCACTGCTCCTGTCGCTAAGAAGCTCGTTCGCTCCATCACCACAACTACACAACCCTCGACCCTCCTCACAAGCTCAAAGGCCGGAGCGCCTCTATCAAGGAAATATGCCGATCTCCTAAAAGAACGGACTACAGACCCTGATGTAAGCATCTTATTGATGATGGCTTCGCGCGCGCCCGTACCAAATTAGATCACCCAACCGTAAACTGGGACTAACAAGGCAATCCGGTGAATAGCATCCCCGCCATCTATACACTCGATCATCCAACCTGCCTCATCCTCAACCCCGCAAGATGCGCCTGATGCAGACCTTCTCAAGTACTGCCACTCCCGGTGCAACTCAAAAAAGCATTGACAACATTGTCTTCCCCGGCTCGGCCGTGTTCCATGGCGCCAGCCAAGACCCCTTCAGCAATCTCCGCGTCCCCTTACTCCCCGACAACGTCGTGTTCCAGCATACCCCCGAGTCTGTTGACGGCCCCGTTACTGCTCCCGAGATCAGCATCGTCGCTGCCAACCCAGATCTCGTCTCGCCCTCGGCGCTCACAGAGATCGAGGGGATGGGGATGGACGGCGTCGAGCTAAAGTTCATCCACGACGCCGAGTCTAGCAAACAGGAGCCGGGCGTGTTGACAGATATCTGGAGAGGTCTGGTCGATGACGTTTTAGGGCAGCAGAGTAGTAAAGGCAAACTTGCTCTCTAACAGCCAGTTGATCCTACGATCATCACGAACGTATTCTTTTGTATTGGCTGGGAGAGCGAATTTGATTTTTTGATGCACGCTCTGCTGAGACGGCACTTCACTCCTGTTTTGGTTAAGTGAAGCCGAACTGGTTTATATCTATTGTAATTTTGGCGTTGGTTTCTTGGGGAGTAAGAGCAGTCCATGTTACTGGCCTCCCGCGAATAGGGGCTGTAGTGCATGTGCTCAGATACTATGCAAATACTCCTTAACGAGTGTACGGACTATAGTTTGGCTCAATTGAATAGTAGTATGCCCAACTTTCCTCTGTCAATGAAGCGCTCCAACTGCCGGTGACAGTATGCCCACAGTTTCTTGATGGGCCGATCGGTAACTGGCTCTACCAGCTCTAAATCATTGTGAATCGATTAATAAACCATTACTGCAGTACAGTCGCAAGATTACGAACTTCTTCACATCTAATTGATATTTTCATGCTTGTCTAGGCCGAAGAGTGTTTTCCTTATTTATTACCGTCAAGGTACCTAGAGTGCACCGAAAGGCGTTCTGCCTTTCACTGACTGGCCGCTAATCAAGGGGACAACTACCTAGGAAGTTAGCAACAGATGATTGACTTATACGCCCACCTAAGCCAAGGAACTTAAAACGTTCGAGTTCTAGAGCTAGACCTTCTCGGACCATGGTTCTCGTTCGAGACCCGATACTACTCTCCCCGCACTTTCTTGACGTACCCCACGATCGTCCGATCACGATTAGGTTTTCTTTTTTCGGTCCACCTTGTAAATTACTTACACACTGCCTCTCCATCCACGTGGGAAAAAAGAACCATACGTACAGGTAGTTGAAAACCTTACCGATAAATGCCCCGTAGGTTCCCTGTACATATAGGCTTCCTACCAAAACCTAGATCGAATCATGCAAGGGGCACAGTTGCTAGGAGCTGGGATGCATCGTCTCGTTCATTTTGAAAATCGAGGTAGCGATAGGTATACAGTATGCTAGTGTCACGTCACTAGATCACGACTCTAGCGTACTTAACTTAGACGTACCCAGTCCTGCCCAGTCTAGACCATGGCAACTTTGTGTTGCGGGTGATTGCGGGTCGAGTCTCTTGTTTTCTTGACGGGACCGATGGCTATGAAACAATTCGTCATTTAGTGTTTCCGATCTGAAATTTCCGATAATGGCCGAATCTACCAATGTGATAGTCCCTGTTCAATCCTCAACGGGCACACGGAGCCACCCTATACACTTGGGACGGAAAGACTCTCTGTTGTGTAGAGAACCATGTCCGTCTACTTGTCCTCGGTGCGACACAGCTACTGTCATACACCGCTAGGGCTGGACGATATAGTGGTTCCTGGTCAGTCTGATGATAGGTCGACGTAGCACGTGCCATATCAACTCTTGAAGCTTTGCTCAAGACGATAATGGACGCCAGCCCCGTGTCTATTCGGCCTGACGGTAGCCCTAGGGCGTTACCAGGCCCACGGAATTTTCTGTTCAGCTAGTAGTCTAAGTGTCGATAGTTCTGTTACTTAGGCAAGCAATTCGTCGAAGCTACACGTCATCTAGTGTAGTGCAATGCTCCGGAGTTGCCCGCGGGACTGTTGTGATTCGCCCCACTGGCTTCGACCTCCCTCGACGGACGAGCGGAGGTTGTGTCCCATTGACATCTCAATCTACCTATCCCTTCCGAGCCAATGATGCGCGGTTTTAAGCTTGCCTCCATGCGAGAAGTAGTTCTCATGCCCTGTATGCGACGACGTCAACGACTGCGTTCGGAATTGGAGTCTACCTCGCTACCGCGCCAACGACGTGCTAGAATCTAGCGATCCCGATACCACCGTAGATGCCGTGTTGCAATGCTCGGTTAGTCTTCGCCGGTACTTTCACGTATGAGGATTTCGTGCCGGATCTGTTCGCCTCCTATCTGATCTTGTACCGGTTTTAGGGCTCGGGGCTTGGTTGTACCTATATCCCTATATATTTGCGTCCTTCTCACGACAGCAACGGTTCTACAACCGCCCAATCAGCAATTAAGTCTGTGATATGTCCATTTTGGGCGGATCACGTCTCGTTCGGGTACTAGGTCCATAGAATACGGCGGGCTTCCGTATAAGCTGTTCGTGACACTGAACGGATGTCTCGCTGTCCGACTCAAAAGTGAACTAATTTCTATGGGTGGGCAGGTAGGACGGCGATACACTCCGAGCTAGGGTTATACAGTGCGGTATAGGATTCGGCTGACGATACGATCGAGGTTTGCATGTTGGGTCTCAGCTTGCGAAGAGCTCTAAAGTGAAAACCGAAGTGCCTGTTTATTGTCAAGCACAATCAGAATCGCGTGAATATGAGTAGCTGCAACCAGCTACATCTAGGCTCCGTCACTACTAGTTATATCTATGAGTATGGAAAACTCAAGAGGAGCTCCGCGGGAATAACGAAGACGATACGTAACTATACTACTTACACAGAGTTTGTGTCGCTCGTTGAGGAATTACCTATTTAAACTGATAGGGGTACATAGCCGGCTACCGCAAGGAATTATATCGTCAATAATTCATCGATTAGCAGCCACCCAGTAATTCAAGTAGTAGGAAATGATAGCCCTCGTTACTCTTCAAATTGAGCTAGGGCTCTTGATACAGGTTTCGCAATTTTAAGGAGTAAATTCAGATACGCTGCCACGTTGGCGTATAGACTACCTAAGGAGGTATCTCGCATACACCAACGTTTTCTCTCTAGTCCATCTCGGAGTGCTCCATATGTTACATTCTCTTAACAATCTTCATACCGAAGCCCTAGACTCCTGCGCTGAGCCACATCCCGATTTCATAAACGACATGTTGTCGGTTTAATCAGAGGAAGGTCGGGGAATATCAAACCCGACTTTCTTGCTGCCACACGAACCAAGGTGCCCACACGCATCGCAGCGAACACACCGGCACTTCTCTTTACCCTTAGAAGGTGACTGGACAGCGGATTTGGGTTGCTGAACCGCAGCTTTGGGCTGCCGGACCGGGAGTTCAGGTTGCTTGACCGTAGGCTCGGGGTCCTTGACTATGCGTTTAGGTTCCTTAGCCGCAGGTTCGATGTACTCAACTTCGCGTCCGAGATCCTCGACTGTACATTTAGGCTCCTTGGCTACGGGCTCGGACTTCTTGACGGCAGGCTCGGGCTTCTTGACGGCAGGCTCGGGCTCTTGGACAGGAGGTTTAATTGCTTGAACTATGGACTCGGGCATAGATATTTTATCGTCAGCCCCATGACAGCACATGCGCCTCTGTGAAAAGATTTCGAAGAGATCCCTCAGGCTCGCGTTCAGCTCGTCGAGTTCCGCCTTCTTAATTGTGATCTCAAGCTCGAGGTCGAGCAGCCGAGACTTGGAAGTATCGAAGACCTCTAGAGAAGCCCTGCGGATGTCATCAATAAGCTCCTGATCCATCTTTCCACCGCAGAAGATACCCGTCTTCATGAGCTCGAAAATTCTGTCGCTGGCGATGCCCACTATAATCCAATGGAGATTATGGTGCATTACCGAGCCATTGATCTCTTTGATGAAGGTACAGAAGGCCTCTACCGACCAATGTTTCGTAAATAGTGCTTTAGCTCTCTTGGCTGATAGTCTAGCGAGCTCTACCACGCCGTAGTGGGCTGCGATGCCGTTTACACGTGCATGGTAGATCAGGGCATCGGAAACGGTGGATATGACACGTTTCTCGCCGTCGCCTAGTATCATCGAAATCGGATGGGCTTTGGGGAGTCAGTGGGATCTTGCATGGCAATTATGGGTGACGCTTGGGCCGAGGAATCAATAGGGGGTCTACCGCAGGGAGGTGCTTCGAATAACCAGTTGTGCTTTTGACGAATGGATCAGAACATACCTTCCTGATCCCATGCAGGAGTAAAAGCGGCCTGGAAAGTTTGGCGTGCGTCGGGGGGATTGACAGGTTTGAAAGGAGTCTCTGGATATGTGCCTTTGTAACAAAAGTCCAGCATGCACTGGAGCGTCACAGGATCAAACTCGACCTCGATCTTGAGAGTCCACAGTTCCTATAGAGTGATCAGTCTTCATCTGCTGGCGACTAAAAATACCGGGAACTCCTAATTACTTACCAGGAACTCGTTAATTTTCACCTTGCTATCGAACAGAGAGGCGGCAAGAACGGGTGACTGTGGGCATACGATGCACTTGTGCACACGAAACACTTGGCCCCGACATACGAGCGTAAAGTCGGACCAGTCTCCGGAGCGCAGGAGATTGGCGCCGTTCAATGCGAGGCTAGCCATGGTGTCAGGATTGGGCAGACCGATAGCCCTGGGAATCTCGAATGTAGTTGGGTTTAATAAAGGGGTTGGCAGTAGATCTAAGATCCTTCGTGCCACAGTTCTAACTGCTGGCGATGACCTGGTTTTCCCGGACAAGGAAGGAATTTCTATCTTAAGCAGCGAAGTCTGCTCTGCGAACTTATATACGCGAGAAGATGGCCGTGCGGTATGGCTCGAGCCCTCTCTGGAGTTTGATTCCGTGACGCTACGGCGAGATGCAATATCCACTTAGATAAGAAGACTAAGCTAAAGATTTTTTTCCCTAGCACCGGAGGCCACTTCTAGAGCCTTTTATATGTTTGTTTCTGAGCGATTGTCTATATGTTCAAGCCGCAATAAGGCCCGACCGAAGTTCAAAAGCTACGTGTGATACTTTTTCTTAGGGGTAGACAATCGACTTAGGCGCCTTGGTGTCATGGAACCGAAACGCCGGAGAGGGCTCGGGCCAGTCTGCGCACGCTGTATTTATCTGAGCAAACTTTACTAGCTTGGATAGCCTTTTCTGTGCAATAGTACTGCTCATTTCTAGCAAATCCTGCAGTTGGTAATTTGTTGTCCTCTAGGGACTGACGCACATGTAATATGCATTTTTATCTAACAGCGTTTCTTCCCAATACTCATATCAGTATAGTATAACAATACTTGCCAGGGAGCTGGGAATTGCCAGAGATTTAGCTACGAGTAATGTATCACGAGCATGGGCACAAGGCTGTAATGGGCTGCCGGTGGGTTTGTCATAATCTCATTACGTATATGCGATAATAGTCTCATGAGAATTAGGTCGACACGGAGGGTAGCTGGATGCATAGTGTGTTATTTCCCAACCTCAAATTTGTCATATTCCCTATTGGTATAATTTGACATAGAAGAGAGACCGGAATAATGTACTTGAGTTAATGTACCATTCATTCTCAGACTGACTCTTCATGACGGCAAGAGCATCGGGAGCACCGAAGGATATGCTTCGGATGATACCATGCTATTTGCTCAAGCGTACAGGCAAAATCAATACCACAGTTACGGCAGCGCGTATTAGTATTGAGAAGTTGAACACATGCATCGAGAGCCTTCGATCGATGAGCCGACTTTTGATCCTCCTCCTCTAACTTCGACTTTTCGAGAGACAAAATGGATATAAGCTCGCGCCCTCGAGTCTCGGTCGCCTTCAAGTTTGCCATGAGAATAGGTAGCATATAAGGGGCGAGTCGTTCCGCCACCTCGCCTTTTTCGAATATGTGCCGCTCGGCGAGTTCATCAGCGTGGTCAACGGCTTTCGCTGCTAGCATTTGGTGGTACTTCTGGTCGCTCGTTGAGTCCAATGACTCTTGTATCAAGCCACAGAATGCGTCAGCAGACCACTCATGTACTAATATCTCATCGACTTTAGCCCTAGCCAGAGCTGAGAGAGCTGAAATGTCGTAATAGCTCGCTATGGAGTCCATACGCATATGACATTCTAAGCGTTCGGGAACGCTAGTAGGAACCCCGAGCTCATCCGTGCCATCGCTCGAATTCAGCTTGCCGGGGTCGGTGGCTGGTTTGGAAGTTGACATGAGACTTGGTCATCTTCAATTGGAGCTTGAGAGATTCGGAGTCTCTTACCCTTTTCCGCACCGGGGTAGTCCTTCAACATACCAGACGAGAGGAACTCCAAGGCCGGATCTGGAGACAGCTGATAGTCCCCAGTGTACATGAATTCAATCAAGTGCCTTACACTCTCAACATCGAATGGGACGTGTAGAAATCTACTTGTAGCTTCCTAAATGCCTTTGAACAAGAGGTTATCCAATCTATACTGAAGCGCGACTCACTTGAGAACTATCCCGCAGGGCGTTTGCCATGACGGATGATTGTGAGCATACGATGGCTTTATGAAGGTCGAATTTCCGTCCATGGCATACTAGTGCGAAATCACTGAAGTCTTTGATATTTAGAAGCCTAGCCTTCAACGACAATGTGCTTTCGGCCATGATGGCGCGTAAGTCGTATAGAATATGATAAGGGGACGGTGTGCCGAATCACTTTAGCAAGCATAGACAGCACATTAAAGTAGAGAGAGGCCATGACGGCAATATTACGAGTGTTAGTGCCTCGTGGCGGTAGATGGGATGCTATATGCCACGTGACGCCAATGCACTCCGCAATTCTCTTGGAGTATTCAGGGGTATGCCATGTTGAAAGAAGGCAGAGGTGGCAATCTGAGAGACAGCATCCCGCTAGCTGCATAGTTCATTATAAGTAGATCAGACGTGTTTATCCACCGCCGAACAGCTAACTTCAACTTCGACTCGGACGAATCTCCCAGGACGGTGCGAGATATGAAGACCTCTGTTCTTTAGCGGAATTCGCGGCCCCCTGATCGCCTTGATGACAGTTTGATACAATCACGATGTCGCACCGTCCTCTTTGCTTCTCTTGCTTATTACAACGAGGTTTTCATCTAGAGTAGGCCATTCGGTGTCAAGGCTATTACTATCTCTATGACATCGTAGTTAACTTGTAGCGTTTACGGGGTGTAGAAAATTTAATAGAATGAAAAGCCTTTACACTATTATAAGTACTTATCCTACGTTGAGTCGCATGCAAATACCGCACCCACGAGTACGGCTGTCGGTCCCTAATAATGCGACGATGGAATGCCCCTATCTACAAGTAATGAAAGTAGGGGTGCATGAAATTTGAACGACCGACTAATCATGGATTAAACTGAGCTTACATGTGAACTTTTCTTGTCCCGTTTTTGTGTGCTCCCCCCTCGCTCCATGATCCACTTCCACTTGATTGTCTTGAAAGCTTGCCTTGGTGCCATCGTGCCGTACTCTCGGAAGCAATAGCAAGCAAACAGTGTGATGACGGTAAGCACCCCTGATGCGACGAAAAAGTACCAAATATCCGTAGAAGCAACAATTGCGCTTTTCTGCCCATCGAAATTGAAAAAGTTTGTCCCAAAGACGGTCTTGGGAATAAAAATGATTAGATAATACTCCTTTCAATAGAGGATCCGATCATGGCTTACAGCAACAAGTGTTGTGGGGAGATAAAGCAACCCCATGATAGTGATCAAGTACGTGGACTTGCTTAAACTGGCCATGTTACTGGTCTGGTTCTTGGCAATCGTCTGCTCCCTGAGGGACAGCGTATCAGAAAGAAGTTGAGCGGTTGTCTGAGCGCGTTGATGTAGACAGGCTGCTGTTCGCGAGTATGCCGCTGTCTGGCGTCGGAAATTTTCGAGTTGTTGTATTCGGGGATTGTTTGATATTTTGTCGTCCGTAGAATGGCCCAAGAGGCCATCGAGGACGTCTAACGAATGAGATATTAGAGTCGGGATCTGTAGCAATTTGTTCATAACAATGTATAGCGTGTTCAGCTGTTCGTAATTAACACGCATCTCTCGATCGATGTCAGCGATTAAGGTTAGATTCGTCTGAGCTATTGTTAAAATATCGTTCCCAAAGCTCCTTTTGGATCATGATTGTTCTTACAATTGGAATCAGTCTGCCTTCTAGCCAAGATATGTATCGTCTCCATGCAGGAGTGTAAGTTGAGAACATCAATCTATGAACCCAGAAGGGATCGTCTGACATTGATCGTAATCGTTTTAGCATCTGACTTTTTATAATGCTGTGTGCGGCTGAATTCGGCAGCGGGCTGAGTAAGAGCAAGAAGTGTTGGTTTGTCTTGTGATTGAATCGATAGTATATTCCACTCTGGCGCAAAGCCCAGCGATTCTCATTTTCTTTGAGCTCGGGATACCGTAATGTATACGAGGTATCTGCAGCCGAATAATAAGCCACGAATTGGTTCTCCGGGTAATTAACGTCTTACCCACCAAGTCCCCAGATTGCGCAAGGGACAGGGGTGCACAATAGATATCTTCGAGGTCTAAGTTGCGCGTAAAGAAGCAAGAGGAAATATCGTGAACAGAATCGTATAAATCATGATGATCGACTATGAATTGGAACATCGGTTGGGTAATCTGTAATGGCCTCCACGAGTTCCGTTGGCATATTGATCTGAACCATAATTACTGGTAAGCCGATGTAGCGCAACTACCATGACATTATATTACTTACATGAAACGAACATGTGACTGTCGTAAACTTGGGAATTTTAAAGCTCCTTTCAAGTCATTCAAGTTCGCACAAGACTCGGAGAATAACTTCTCCTTGTTTGGTTCATCGTCTAGCAGGACATCAATGATCTGAACCGGTTCAATGACATCGTCGGACTCGGAGAAGTAACTCATATTCATGATTAAGATATCTATGGGTAATATTGATGCAGACTAGACCTCGAAGTCAACTAACTTGCAGCTAATGATCTTAGCGCTTTATACATTTCTTGATCCCAATGTCAGATAGCTTTCCGCCTAAGTTGGAGTGGACGCCTCAGACCCCGAGCGGGGAATGCCTAGATAGTGTGCCTGGAGGGGGGCCAACCATGTCCGTAGCCATATGCCGGTCACCTTTCCCGAATGGCGCTTGTTTCGGTCAGCACGGCCTCAGAACTATTTAGTTTATTATGACTGAGGCTCACTTGATTTGGGCCTATGGTTTTTCTCTTCTGGTGAGCCTCATATTCTCTCCTTTCGCTTATGGCAGTTTGACCTACATCGGTGACCATTGCGGGTGCCGTGAATACGTATTGATCATCGCCACTCTGGGTAAGACCTGTGTTAGATACTATCTGGTGCATGGGCGCGTTCTAGGGTAGGTAATTGTCTATGTTTGCGTACGGTGACGATCTTGATAGGGACATGGTCGGGGAAGAGTTCCCCTAGAAGCTCTTCTAGCTTTTCTCTTTTAAGATATCTGCTCGGGACGTTGTGTTCAAATGGCATCGCGAAATCTTTAATGATTTTTTGGTAAGGTACAAAGTCGCGGTCGCATCGCCGGTGCTGCTGCCCCCCCTTTTATTCCGTATCCCTAGTAGTTGATAAGGGAAGCAAGAAACCCGCCACTCGCGGCCCGGCACATTGTGAATCCCATTCCTAAATGCAAGCATCCAACTCGCATGCATCTTTCGGGACCGCTCTCACCGACCAATCCTCCACATTAGTTAATCAGGTGTAGCAAGCCATGTGGCGCTTTGGGCTGTCTCAGGGGGCAAGCTGTTAGGCAGAACATGCATAAAGCCGGTCGGTACTCAGTAGCACCACCTACTGCTGTATGTTGCTGCATTGCTGTGCCGCAGTTTTGCTTATACAGTCGCACCTTGTTCGGTCACCATCAGAGTTTAGTCTGCCTTTGCAGTACAGGTCGCTCGCCCTACTTATGCATATCTAATCCCTGCACGTCCATTTGAAATCCTGCCACCTCTATCTGCGTAGCTGGTCTACCACATCTCCAATTCTTGTAAACGGGTTTCATTTACGTTTAAAAGAAATTCGAAATAAATTTCAGATATACGTATAATCCACCAACTAGGCGATTATTGCATTAATACTAATGTATAATTCATTACAACTTATACCTGGAACCTCGAGTGATGTCCATGGTCATCTATCATCGACTATCCGTATTCGGCTATGTCTCCTTAAAGGTTGTTTGTATAACTTTAAAGAGCGTAAATCGTTTCGAATAGACCCCATGAGACCGATCATTGATATGTAAGACCTGAAAGGCGCTTAAGTGTTTCGTGAAAGCCTGGTGCAGATAGATCTACGTCGAAGTAGTAGTTCCGGCCTAGTTTTCGACGCCTATAAACTTTAAGAAGGGCCCACAAAGCAGCGAAGATGATGACCTATTTAATCCTTTTCTAAGTCGGGTACTGATTAATAGGTTTATTGGTAATGAATACTTACGGCAAGATACTGTGACAAGAAGGGCTCTATGTGGAAACCGTGATAAAGCGCGGCCGAGTCCAGTACTAGGAGAATGAACAGGCATCCCGCAAAAGCAAGGCTGCCCACAATTGGTTGGAAATGACTACGATACGGATACTTCGTATGATCTTTTCGATCTACGTAGTTGGGGTCGTTATCTTTGAGATAATCGCCGTGCTTCTTTAAGCTGGGGTTGTAAATATAGTGCTATAGTATTAAGCAACGCCGACTTACTAATGACGATAAGAGAGAAAGGCGAGACATTCACAGGCCCAGACTATGATGACACCGACTGAACCGAGTTGGGATAGGATGTCGATAAACTGAGACGTAAGTAAATCTAATATATATAACGTATTGGGGACACTTACGCTGGATATCCCCGCTGAGACAATGTTATTATTGTCCTGGTCTGAATTATCGGGGGTTTGGTTGTACCCTTGGAGCTGGAGAAAAGGAATCCAAATAAATGCGAGAGCAGATACTACTACGGCACGAACTGGTACGCCTCTGCCATTCGTCTCTCCCAAAAAGGAGAGAATTTCTAAAAATTTGGCCTCGCTTCTGCGTAGTTGTGTAGCGAGCCCATATAATGCTCTTGAAGCAACGTAGAGGTTCGTTTGGGCGGAGGACAGCGCGGTAAAAACTAGAAAGAAATTAAATGTAGATGCTAGAGCCTTTGAGTTATGAAGCTCAGCGGCAAGAACGAAAGCAGATGACGTATTTCGACCACTATATGGTATGTTATCTGATTTGGTATACCATGTGCTGTTATATGATATGACACAGGGTCCGCTATAGCTGAGCCAGCTGAGGTGAGGAAGATCACACGCATCGTGGGGAACGTTGAAGGTGGTCAAGAGACCGCTCACAGTGTACGCCGCGCCAACTATCAGAGAGAAGTATATGAGCGAGAATCTGGTTTTAGAGCTCATAACTGTGGTCCTTGAGTCGTTGCTGCTTGTTATTGTCGTGTTCGACACCGGTGGCTTCGCTTCTAGGGCACAGGCAGCGACTACTTCAATACCAATAAAGGCAAAAACTGCCGTAGAAATAGCCGTGCTACGAAGGTCAGCTAGGGTTGCATTGCACTAGTTATAGAGCCGTACAGGAAAGCTGGTCCCCTCGTCGTCGAAGCATGGATATCCCAAACATCTGTTTTGTTCCAATCTGTGATTAGAATAATTAGTAGGGAACTTGAGTATTCCGAGAGCTGGATTTACTATATTCTATAGGAATTCGAGATTCAGGTTGACTTGCTGTCGTTCAACGTAAGCCGCGGTGAGCTGGGCTAAGTCGCTTTAGTGAAATCCTTACAGAGGAAGATCATCGCTACTATTATAATGAAAAAAAATAAAAGTTTTAAGGTTCCGAATATGACTTCAACTCGACCATAGTACTACGAAGTAATTAATTAGCCGCTCCTGTCCCCCCCTATGTAGACGGTAGTAAAATTTAGCGAGTGTAGGACCAGCGACGCCAGCATACCTTGACTGGGAAACAGTTTAATATGATGAGTATCAACGGAATGGTGATGTAAACAACAGTGGCCTCGAAAGATCCGTTTCTTATCCAGTATCTTATTTCGCTAGCGGATGTAGCAATTAAGGCGGCGAAACTGACCGAGTACGTGAGCCTACCATAGGTTAATACTTTGCGTATTAGATACGATAGTGCTTTAAAGACGAACCAGTACATAATACCAACAGCAATGCCGAGCTCGTAGTCTACGAAGTTGCTGACAAAGACAGAGATAGCGCCTGGTGCAGGCCATCGTCCAAGCATTTCACCGATGCATTGCATAACAGCCCAAGCTAAGACAGTAAGCAAGATGAACGAAACTAATACGGCAACGGCTCCTCCAAGTTCCAGGATCTGGCCTGCACGCCAATACAGGCCTGCACCCAATGTGGCATTGAGGGTGATCATCTTTTCACGTTAGCTCGTCAACAAATCGGATGCGGAAATAGATGACGTACGAATATCTGGAAGGGCGTCAGCTCCCTTCTAGCACGATCTGTGCTATCACACATATTTCATATGTGTATTGGGGGTCCTCGCTTGGGCTGGTTTCTGGCATTGGGCCGTCGGATGGGTTTCGGCCGGGGTCGGGTCCTGAGGTCGACAACGCGGAATCGGAATTGTTGGATGTATTGCCCAGGAACACATTGGCCGGCCGGTCCGGTGTCGCACTCACTTTGATTCTCTTGGATCTTGGAGACTGAGTGGATCGTTGATGTTGCGCGTCTGATGATAGCGATGGAAAGGAAAGGTCGGGGCAGCGAGAGAAAAGACCCCCATGTAGAAACCTCCAGATTTGCGATTCCCAACTTTCATCTCCCGATTATAAAGGGTGTAAGGATAATGATGTAATGCGGCCGCAACCGAGGGCTTAGCAAACAAAGCTCCGAAGGAATCAGCGTAGGAATCGAGATAGCTCGGGAGATTTGCTACCGGTGTGCTCTAGGCAGCCAACACTTAGATACCGTTGCTTATGATTACCAATGGCAGAGAACCTGCTCTAGCTTTGGCTGCCTCAAGCGTTTCAGCGGGCAGATCCTTTGCGACTCCAACTCCTGATAGGGAAATTGATCAGGCGAATCCTTTTAGTTTCCTGACACCTCCTTGGTAGGTTACAGGTGGCTTGGGAGACTTCAACACTGCCTATAGACTGCGCCGGGCGCCAGTGATTTTTGCACTTTTATCATAAATGCCTCGTTCAGCTGATCCAGCTCGCTAAGCTAAGTGTCTGACTCCGGAATCTGGAATACTTACATAGGTATGTCGACCTAAGCATTACGGATTATGGTTTTTGCAACCAGACCCCGGTCGGAAATATCTATTTTCCTAGGATGATCGAGTGTCCCTGCACCTATAGTATGAGAAATAATCCCATCGACCGGCTAAGATTTCATAAAACACATATCATACCTGTAATATTGAGGTCTTTGATCCGTCGACTGGCCCGATCTACGAGATGAATGGCTTACCGGGCGCTGAAAGTCGCTACAAAACGATTTGCTCCCAACTTTACAGGTCTCTTGAGTCTAAGATGATTATGAAAAGAGAAAACGATACGCGCACGCGATTTGCCACCAAGCACGTTGCTCCGGACGTCTTTCGGGACGAAAGTCTGAGAGACTTTTATCGATGTCTAAGCTCAAGTAAAGTCGGCGACGATGACACCCTTGGAATTGAGGAGGATGAATTCGTACGAAGGGTTATAGGGAGAGAACTGCAACCCTTCGTTGCGACGTTGGTTTTCATTGGTGCTGCCATCATGGCCGTGAGGGCTTTCGTGACCAATGTCGTGGCCGAACCTGACGACCTCGGAAATAAATTGCCCCTAACACAAGCCCGGCTCGAGGAGATATTCCTTGGAGATCCCGCTACTGTTCACAATTTTCTCAGTAACCAGCACCGCTTTTGCACTCTCACACTGTTCTCCGACACAGCCCACATGGTGCTCGACGACGATGATACTATAAGACTCCCTTATATCCGAGAACGCAAAATCGCTCGGGGCGGATACGGAAGTGTTTGGGAGATCGAAATTCCTCATGGTCATCTCGTGATCCATACTCATAGGGAAACATCACTTCCAGGCGGGCCCAAAGTCGTCGCGCGAAAAGATTATCACAGGCCGGATTCTTCCAGACAAGATTTTGAGAATGAACGAGACCTTTGTAAGGCGATTATTAGCAGCCCTAATAGGTGCGACAATATTTTGTTAAGCTACGGCACTATTGAATACAGCTCTGGCTCTGCTTTCAGTCTGTTCATGCCAAAAGCGGAGTTCGACCTGCACGAGTATATGGAGTACCACGAGGGCGATAATACACATTCAGTAGAAAACGTGGCAAAGCATATATTATGCGCTGCCGGTCTTGCTCGCGGCGTAGCCCATCTCCACAATGGTATTGAGTCACCAGGTGGTGGGACACTAGTTTGTTACCACATGGATCTCAAGCCGGACAATATCCTCATATTCTACACGGGCCGTGAGATGATCTGGAAAATAAGCGACTTCGGATTGTCTCGCATTAAGACCTTACCTGATGGCAGCATCAGGAGCACAAGTCATCATCTAACGATATCTCCTACGCGAAATCTAGCTGGGCAGGGAATCTATTTAGCCCCTGAGTCAGCCTCCCCGCGCCGAATGACAAGAAAGAGTGATGTATGGTCGCTTGGTTGTATTGTTAGCGTGCTATGCGTTTGGCTTCAGGGAGGATACAACGGGGTTAGGGAGTATTCTACTTCTCGTATTGAGGCTGGCGATAACTCGGCGAGTTTTTATATCCCCAGAATATTCGGCTACGTGAAGTTAAACCCGCAGGTCAAAGAGCAACACAGAGTGCTTATCCGTAACGAAGAAGACGCAGGGATCAAGGGGATGCTCATTGATATCCTCAGATATCTTGAGAAGAATACGTTCTCGATAAAGGCGTCAGAGCGACCTGAAGCGAGTGAGTTAAAAAGGCGCCTCGAGAATGCGGCTGCCAAAGGCTTGAAAGCAGCGGAACGAGCCACTCACGCTCCTACGTCCGTCAATCCCGTGATAAGGACGTTAAAGTCTATTACCAGTCCACGCAGGTAAACTATTACAAGAGTGATCTCTTTCAACATTGTATATTGCTAAGCATTATAGTAGTGTATCGTCAGTGAAGGGCTGGCCTATTTCGTTTCCTATCCAAGGACAAGCGTGTCGGTTCTCTCCGGACGGTGCTATACTATCGTACTATTCTTCCGAAAGGAACCAGATTGCTCTTTACTATGGATCTGATCAATTTCCAACAAATCCTGGAGATCGATTAATTGAACCAGCCCCAATATATACTCACTCTACCGATATTATGGATGTTGGACTCACTAGGAATTATATGTTAATCGCAGAAAAAGCAAACAACTTCCGCGTGCGTAATACCCCAAACCCTTATGTGCGCATGCACACCTCATGCTGACACTCTCTAAGTTTTCGCTCGTTAGTTTTATAGACGCACGTTCCAATGGACCCTGTTTCGACCATCAAACTCTTATAAGTGCGAAAATACCTTCAATACATCTCATAGCGATATCGCCACAGGGCCACTGGATAGCATGTATTGTCAAAGGCAACGTAACCAACTCGGTTCCCGGGCGACTATATCTCGCTGAACGTAAAAATGTTATCTCAGCTCAGAAGGAGAATGGCGAGTTAAATAAACGTGTATGGAGGTATCGAGATCTACCGCGATGGACAAATCAAGACGCAAACAATATAATGTCCTTGAGTTTCTCGTCCGAGTCCTCAATTTGGTTCGTAGTCAAACCAGCGCCAGGATGCAACGCCTGCGTAGCTCGCCTACCGTACACTATGGGTGATAATGAACCACTCAAGACATTCGAGTCGGCCTCATTTAAGGGACCAGTGAGTTCTCATTGTAAGTCTTTTGAAAAGGTCGGCGAAACTAACATGAACTTTCCCATACCAGGCAGCAGGAGAGGTGGTGAGCTTTGCTCCATATCACCAAAGCAACAAGTGCATCATCGTCACAACAGGAAATGTTTTGGTGATTCACGACTTCGATCACCTAAGCTTACCCGGAATAGAGAAACGCATAGACGAGCGTTTCAAAGTAATACAGATGGTTATGAGCAGAGATGATCATAGGATCCTAGCCTTGGTCAAGCCTAATAACGAATATGGAGAGCTCCGCCTCGTAGAGCTTTCTATCGAAAGAAACCATACGAAAGTCGGCATGTTAGAAATCGAAAGATTCAACGTCCAATACCTAGAATACAGCCTCAGAAAAGTTCAGCTCAAGTGGGTTGAGGGCACCGGTACCCAAAATAGGACATCCCGGGGAAGTCGAGCTCTCATCGCGGTCTTAGCTAAGCAGCATGAAAATGCCATTTTTGAGGTAAATGTACCACCAAGATCCCCTAATAATTGATAATCAACACTAGAATCGGACATTTGCATCTCTTCCGTATGTAAGATTCAAATTTCACCGATATTGTTAGAATACATACCCTTGTGTACATCTCCCGCTCGTCCTGGGTCTCGAGTTCTAAATACTTTATTAGGGTGTGCTAGATTCTATGTTAGGGAAGGCAACTATGAATCCTTGTTTCTAGTTTACGTAAAGACTCAATTTTAGAGTCACTCATGAATAGCCACTTAAGTGTAATCATAGCAGCTGCAAGGCCTGCGGTTCATCTACACTAGCTTATTTTGATGCTATGGATAGGTGTATGTAGATCGATAGGGGTTCTAATTGGCTTCATTGCTAAGCTCGCATGTGTGCCGGCATATGTACCTACATCTACCCCCAGGACGAGCAAAACTTAGCACTAAGACTTACAGAATCGGCCACAAGTGGTTATTGTGCCGCATTAGACATAAAGTCATCCTAAAAGTACGATTTGAGAGCTCCGTAAGCTTTGAGCTCTCCCTGAGTGCATGGTAAAGCTTCAAGTCCACGGTCGTCGATCTGCGGTTATCCTCTTTGCGCCGGCCTTGTCTAATGAAGTATCTAATAGCCTAAGTATTGGCGTACGTGAGATAACAAGAAAATTAAAGATAGCCGCTGCCTATGTTTTGAGCATCGTCCAAATTTATACACTAGTCTGTAAAAGCTTAGCTAGTTAGGTAATAACTCTCTTTGGGTTTAGAGGTCCATGGTTCCCCTTCTTTCTTCTCAATTAGGACCAGCCAAGCCCGTTTCTGCCTAAGGACCCTGGGGGCATAGTACAGTCTGATATTATTAATCTTTCTTGCATGCAGCTAAGACCCTAGTAACCTTGTATTAGTTCCACCAATTGTGCAGTTCACTTAGCCTCGTATGTCGTATGTTGGTACTATTATATCTCTAATGCCAACAATCTTTCTAGTAGTCACTTCCACAAACTCTATCTCGCAGTTTAGTTATGAGTTTCTGGCGACATTCCACTACAGGTGGGTGAATAATAGCAATTGAGTATAAGGTTGACGTAACATCTTGACTGTTATCGATCGAGAGATAATAAATACAAATAAGTCACACACATTGCTGGCAGCTTGCAAGCGACATATACAGTAGGGAGTAAACATAAAGGAGTATATTCTCCAAATGGGAAGGTAATTGAGCTCGTGCTAGAGTCCCTCACGATTGTTGTCACGGCCCCCAATGCTTGTAATTAGCGTACAAGGTTGCTTATCTAGGCTAAGCTTAGTCTTTCTGACACCCTTGAAGGCTAGGAGTATTAGATAGCTAATGGCATCTCATTCCGACAATCCTCTGTGTCCTAGCGCGACTAGTGTCTCTTGGCAGGATCTATTATTAAGTCGAGCAGGCGTTTCAGCCGCGATAGATAAAGATTATAAGAAACCGAGTTGTCCAGATGATTCGTGCAAACTTCGTGGTACACTCACTAATTGCGTCGGTACGAAGTAAGAGTTACTTACGGAGTATGGCCGAGACTTGAATATAGGGGGACGAAGGGCGCTTGCTATTTCCTAGACTACCTACGTCAACGGCATACCTCATATATATATTCTCTAATTACACACTCTACCCAATTCCCATTAGCCATCATGGATTCAAACTACCATGGCGAGTACGAACGTTTTCGCGGAGGCTCAAACCCCAAAACAGATAATCGTGGAGTATACGAGATGGTAACACCAGCCGATAACCCCCACATCAACCCCCTCATTGTTGCTCCATCGAAGGAGTCCGCGTCATGGGGATGGGAACTCTTCACCCTTCTCCTAAGTGTTTTATTGTTTGGCGCTCAGGTGGCTATCTTGTTATGGGTGAAGGACAAGCCATATTACCAGACTTGGGGGGTACCTTACCTGTCTCTTAACGCCGCAATCGCTATCCTCACTACCGCTTGCAAAGCGAGCCAGCTGCACGCTGTTGGCGAAGCCCTCGGCCAGGTGAAATGGGTTAATTTCAAGACGGCACCACGTCGGCTCAAGCAATTTGAGTTGTACGATGCCACGAGCCGAGGGCCTGGGGGAGCAGCTCTATTTGTTTCGACAGTGAGATGGAATCTTGCCACCGTGGGCGCGTTCGTCGTCATACTTGCCTTAGTAGCCGACCCCTTCACGCAGCAGGTTATTGAACTCAAGGCTCAGAATGTCACTACGCGAGACGAAACTGCTCTTTTTAGCGTTGGGCAGGGGTATAATACAAACCCTCTCCAGACCGCCCTAAACGAAATTACTCAGCCAGATAGTGGGTTCCAAAGACTCAAATAGCCTATAGGTGCTTGTACTTACTATATAATATAGTTGCATCTAGAGATCCCGGTATCCAAGGAGCTATTCTAAGAGGTATCTACAACATCAAATCACCAGATGAATTTCAGTGTGGCGGTGCTTGTAGTTGGGATGGGACGTACAAGTCGCTTGGCTTTTCAAGCGCTTGCAAAGACATCAAAGAAACAGCAGAGGCCACGAAAGTCTGTTCCAAATCAGAAAATGGGGTGATCCTATTTTGCAACTACACGACTCCTGGAGATGTTCACTTTTCAACAGAATATGTTCAGACGGACTCGGCTACGGCGCTCCTAGTTGCCGTAAACGACACGTTGCTAGACGCAATAGACTCTACTCCCCTATCTCGTGTTTCAGCCGATTTCCTCCAGGTAGCCGTGTTTCAGTCAAACAGCGGCGAGAAGTCTTCATTCAATGACCCTGGCATTGTAGCAGACAATATAACAGAATGTACTCTCTCGCTATCATTGTACGAGTACTCCAACATTCGGTCGAACGGTTCTCAGCTCTCCTTTGATCATATATCCAGGAGGCTAGAGCCCGGCTGGCAAGACTTGAGTCATCAACTCGAAAATCCTCGCAATATTACATTCAATCAGTCTGACACTGGACCAATAGACCCCCCTTTCATCGTCAATGGGTATGATTGGGCTAGTGCGGTTTTGTTTTTCGAATCTACTGCATTTACATCCCATATTATTTCCGGGAATGCGATCAAAGGAAAGGATACGGACAGAATAGGAACTGGGGCAGCATTCTTGAACGCCGACGTCCCGACTGTGTTCAGTGCCCTGGCTCAGTCTATGACAGAGTATCTTAGGTCTCTTAGCAAAGGTCCGAATATAGAGACTGTACAGGGCGCACGTGTTGAGTCGGTTGTTTTTGTGCGTATCCGGTTGGAATGGCTAATATTGCCGTTAGTTGAAGAGTTTGTCGCCTTGGTATTTGTTGTTTGGGTTATCTTCTACAACAAGCGCCACCGCGTACCGGGATGGAAGTCGTCTGCGCTAGCAGTTCTAGCACATAATATTCACCATGACAACTCCCTAGTAAGTAATTTTCAGGGTCCCAAAGAAATCGAGAGATATGCCGAGAATGTGGACGCTCGGTTAAGATAGGGTTGCGTCACAAACTACCGAGGTCTGGATGAGTTTCGTTCGTTGTTTTGGCATTGGCGAGCTTCGGTCGCTATTACAGTACGGGCTGGCATGAATGAGTAGGCCGATGGAGATACCGCATGTAATAGGTTGGCAATATATATTTATGATATTAGACGGTCCTTCTCTTATAATCCTATGCCTAGGTGCTCACGAGTTCAGTATTAAGCTGCAGAGGAAAGACTCCATAGTCTCGACATTATCCGGGAGCCGATATTTTGTTCGAGTCAATCATGCTAACTAGGCAACTACCTAAGCTACGACAGCTATTCGATCAAAATCTGGTGCCCAGCCAGACCCAGAGCCCGATATCGTAATAGAGTTCGGTGCCCCCGTGTTGAAACCAGATAGTTCTACACCATAACCCGCGTAGATATCTGTAGCCCAATTGTAGCCGCTGAGGGGAAAGCTGACTGTCTTTGCGGGTTTTCCATTCACGCTAATTGATGCCAGGCGTTCGTTACTGCCCGAGCCAGTATATGCGACGTCGCAATTAATATAATCAAACTTGACAGTCTGGTTTGCTTGCGAAGTACGAATATTTGATAGGACCACGCTGCCATTTGAAGATCCTCCGAGATTGCCAACCTTGGTAGACGAGGCGCACCCTGTGCATGATTGAAGGTTGGCGCCAGATGCTAATGAGCCGGTGGAAACGGAGATATAACTGTACGCTGATCCCGACCCCGATGCGCGTTGGATATTAGAAAGACGAAGAACGATAGAACCATGGCCATTGACTTGCTTAGAATAGCTACTAGCACTCTTGACAGTTGCGGAGGTCCAAAGATCTTTGACGTCGGCGGACTTGATCCCCAGATCAGAAAATTGGATGTTCAAAGTCCGACGTGTGTTACTAAGGTCTACCGCAAGGACAGCAATGTCGCCATTGTTGAGGTTTCCAGCCCACAGGTCCCGATCTGCAGTCCAGCGTTGGACGAGCTCGATCGGTTTGACGGCCGGGTCTTGGTTGACGGCAATGATTTCTTGATTTTGGAGAACTGCAACGAGTTCGTTAGACAGAGCAGAGACATTTGTCGATATCATGAGTGCGGATTTTAACATAGCCCAGAATGCGAAATGAGTGGCTTGCTCGTCAAAAGTCATGCCGGTGTTGCCAACTTCGAGCAGGTCAGCATCAGCGATATTGCCCGGCCCGATAATCCCGGATTTGGCTATGTGGACGGCTTGGTTGTAGATGCGATATACATTCGCCCACCCAGTGGCAATGTCGTCTGATAGTCGAAATGATGTCGATAGACCTTTCGTCCATTGAGATGGTCCTTCGAGACCGCTGGATACGGAATACGGGACTCCCCATTGACAAACCAGCATTCCCATGATCCCTACACGTTGGAGCTCCTCCCACATGGCTGTAAAACGCGTCACGAAGTCGGTCCTCGACGCTTTGGGGGCATTCTGGGACGACAGGGGTCCATCAGCATAACAGTTATCGTCTATAAATCTGGTCAGCGGTTGCATATAACTAAGATAAGAGGATGCATAAATACATTTGAGGTATTCTGTGTTCAGGGATTTGAAAAGATCTGCATCGGCTGCTTCATTGCCAAGAGAGCCAGCAACAGGGCTGGGCACCTGGGTATCGCACATTCGGACTCCAGCATCTGAATACATGGACCATTTCATCCCCTTTGATCTGGCAAGATTGCTGAGAGGTAACAATCCGTTTGGGAACCTATCCAAATCGATCTTTAGAGCCCCAGTCGTCGCGTTTCGCTGCCCATCTCTCGAAGCCCAGCCGCAATCGACCTGAAAAAATTTGTAACCGGCGTCGACAAATCCTCGGTCTACCAAGGAATTGATAGCTTCTGTGATACTGGTGTCGTCGGGACTACACGCCAATTGGTTGTAAGAATTCCACCCCATTACCGGCGTTGACTGGAATTGTTGTGCCACTGCGAGATAGGTGCCGCCAGCGAGGGCAAAGAGGGTATAGTTTGGGATCCGCATGTTGAAGGCGTGAGACGAGTTCCTGTGGTCTTAGAAATGAACCTCTCTGACTTTGGCTTTCGAAACTGGGGGTGCCCTTTAAACCCGACATTCGTTGGCGTGAACTATATATGAGCTTGATTCTTGAATGCCGATATATATAGGGCAGCTATGAGCTTTCGGTGGTCGGGAGCTCATGCCAAGACCACTTACTTCCCCGTGGGGAAATGGGACTCGACTAGAGTAATAGCGCTTCATCACCTCCCTTCCCCGAGCCCAGACCTTGTTAGTACCATGTTCCCGCTAGAGGTTGTTATGAGGTGGGGAAGAATCGGACTGCGCTGGGAAGCTTCTGTCTACATCATTGATGGAAGAACAGGTTCAGGTTCCCTTACTCCGCACGATTAACCTACCTTAAACGGATGCGCGGGAGCGGTGATTGGAGCGCATCTAATGTGGGTATAATTTAGGTTAGTATAATAACAGCCGTCATATGAGGTATGGGTTTAGAAAAGGCTCGATTACACCCAGAATAGTAGGTGGCATACTTCAACTTCCAATATAGTTACCTCTAGGCTCTTCGCGCAACAACTGGTATCCATGATACCCCATACCTAAGCTTTCCCCGTTGGTTGTTGGCACCGACTCTATGCGGCACAATAAAGTTCAATACCCATCTAGAAGCACGTCTGATTCCTTCTTAAAACACATAATATGAGAAGATACTCATGTTGCTACGTCCATACGAACAAATATCCTACAGTATTATCCATACTGAGACAGCGCGGGTATCGTAGATTCAAGGGGATATGTTGGTTATATAAGATTGACTGCGTCAATTATTTTTCTAGGTATTTAGCCAAGACTTAGCTTTAGACTGTCCTAGTCAAGCAGGGAGCAGGCTGGCCCGGAGTCACCCAGAAATTCACGTTCATCTTACTACCTACCCTCAGGAAGACTCGGGAAGTGCCTTAGTGAAGGCGTTTAGGTCGCGAGAGTGCAGTACGTGTTAAAGAGCACGAGCCGTTTCAATACCAAGAGTTTATTATTATAATGATAGAGTAGCTAACACGGGACTCCTTAAATTACTATTGAAGGCTATGTTACTCATCGTGTACAATTTTGCATCCATTTAATACTAACAAGTGTTACCTACTTGAGGAGGCAGTGCTCTCAGGGTAATCTGTATCAAGCAGACATAATACAGACTTTATTCAACCTTCAGCGGGTTTCCCGCATGCGCAAAGGTGAATATATGAAAACCTTCTATACGTTGCCGTGACTACACTGGACTGTTTAGCTTCCCCTTCCCCTACAAAGCACAACCGCCAGCCAGATTTATTTTACAGAATCGGCCACCACAACGACAGAAGAGACAGAAACGTACGTCCCTAAGCTTCGACGAAGTTGGCTAGTCCACTTAGAGATATTAACACAGTCAGAATAGAATTCCAAAGAGCCTTCCCACCTCGACCATTCGATATGGCGTCGATGAAATACCCCAACTTCCTTCGAGCGAAACAGAGATTTGGGGAATATAGTGACCTCACACTTATCTGCGGGGCCCAGGGGTTTCGTGTACACAAATTAATTGTACGTGGACGATCCCCCGTTATGGCCGCAGCTATGCGGCATAACTTCATAGTATGCTATTTGAATGCTTCTCTATGTTGAGGCTCTATACAAGGTCAATTTTAACGAAGTAGTGTGCCAACGCATGATCGATTTCCTGTACACAATATCCTACTCAGTTCCTCTTACAGCTCCTTCGAGCATGGCTTCAATGTTTAAACGGCTCAAGCAACACTTGGAAATCAGCGCCATCGCGAATTACTACGATATTCCCGCCTTCTACCGGCTCGCTACACTCAATATTCAAGGCAGATTTAAGAGAATTTGGTGGGCTGACTTGTTCACGGCGACCCGTGGAGACTGTCATATAGAAATTTATACAATGGCGGCTGGGACAGCTTCAGATCTGTCCTATGAACTCAAATGAAATAATGCATTTTGCCGTCTGTGTCTTCCGCGCCAATACACAATGGCGTTTCATGCATCAGTCGTCACTCGGAATATGCAGTTCATCACATCGCGCGATGAGCCAGGGGGACTGCTATTTATTGAAACCGGCTATTGAGAGTGAAAGCTGGGCAAATAGGGCTGAAGGCAAATTCTGAGTTTCGAAGCTACAGATTTGCCGTAACGCTTTTCTACTCCTTTATTTCTTTTTGCAACTATCAATACTCGATGCAATTTTGGGGGAAACCCAGCTATGTAATTATATTCGTACTCATCATCTATATTAGTCAACTTATTCCTACCAGCCCGTAGCCTACTGGATTGCACTCCCTAGTTTATTGAGCACCTCAAAAATGTATAGATCAAAAACAAAACGTCGAACACGAACCTTGCCTAGACATCGAAGAAGTAAATTCGGGTTGGGGGAGAACTGTTTACAACTTCATTATTTGCTAAGTGTTTTTGAATAATAGGGTTTCATAAGTTCAAACCCTAAGGGGACCAAGACAAATAATACACTATATTCTCTCACATACTCACCTCTTTGCACAGAATGCAGGCTCACATCCACTCCCGGGTCCTCCCCAACCGGTCCCGTTCGTCCCGCCACACCCCTTCCTATTTCGACCAAGTATTGATTTGAATCCGCCTCCTAGTTCTATACACTGCTTTCATATCGACCATCCCACAAGAGCAACCACCTCAAACCCTCACACCTGTGATACCGAAGGAGTGAAACAGCAGAGGCAGGGCGAGTGGGGACACCTAGAACCGACACGGACACGGGGTAATGGTTATGCGGTGTGTCGTGTTGTGCTGGGACTTATGGGCTTCATTTGAGCGCAAACGCACTCACCTGCCTACCAACTGCCTAGTCCGGAATGCGGTGCTGTGTGCTGTAGGCTGGCGTTACGTGTGGTCGGGACGGATTGCCACCGGACAAGATTCTCCTTCCTCTACCCCTCTCGTTACCGTGTATATCGCATACCGTGCTAGACGGGCTCGCGTTGCACGCCATGCAGCGGCCCGGTTTCTCGTACCACCTCGCCGTCCTTAAACCGTACGTCACTCGCCTAAGCAGTCTCTAGCCGATGCTTGGCTAGAACCATTACCCCCCGGTGGTTTCCAGGATTACGGCCAAGGTGCCGACGGATTGGGTTACTGGAAAACCAGTCACTAACGGGTTATTGAGATTGTGGGATGTGAGTTACCGGGACGTGGATTCTTCGCCCAAAGTATTAAGAGATTGAAGGACCTGGCTGCTAAAGCTAGCCTCTAGAGGATCCCTTCTTCGGGTAGATTAACTGCGTCGGGAAATCTGAATCCACGGCCAACGTGTGCTAAATCTATCTAAGGGTGAAGAGAATCGTTAACGAAGAAGGCGAGTAAAAATTCACGAGCCGAGGTATATTCGTCTCTAAGTGTTTCATGTGCAGTGCAAACAGCTTCTACATTCGCTGACCTGCATGTCATAGTCCTAGAACCCTTGACATGCCATAATTGGTGTTAAAATGAGAAACCTACCCGGTAACCTGTCTGTTTAGGGTATCGTGCCGTGACTCGTAGTGAACATGTGATACTACGAGATCTTGAACGCGAGGGGCCCTTGACGTGAAAACCAACGAGTCAAGTCGGATAGAGAGACCGTAGAACAGATATCCACTCGCGTTTGATTCGCTGAACTAGGGACTTGAGAACCTTTCATATATCGGCCCAGGGGTTTCGGTGAAAAACCAGCCCGATATTATCGCACGTGAAACACCTGTACGAGGAGACAGGGAACAAAAATGAGGCGCGAGGATGAGACATAATAATAGTTGCTAAGGACTGATTATATCAATCAGGTACCATCAAAGCCCGGCGCTGTGAGGGGATAGATAGCCCATGTTGTAGCCCTCGAGGCTTAACAACAGCAACCGCGCGGGATGTGAAGAAATCAGTCATCTCGTTTTACCATAGGTGAGGAGATTGACGGAGCACGCATATCTACACAGAGCTCTTGTGATTGCAGCCGACAATCTGTTAGCTTATTGATATTTGCAGAAACCAACATTTCGCAACCGACGCTTTTCTCCATGTCGACTTGGGCAACCACATCTGTGCCAATCGATACGTTTGTGTCGGTCCAACCATCACGCTGTCACGTAAGACAAGAACACAGCTTTCCGTCCCAACTATCCCGCTCGCCGCCTAGCGCAGTTTATCGGTGGTGAGTTGTGATGATGAGCCATGCTGACATATCCCGTACTTTCGATTTTTATGCCCACATGTGTGCCAATACTCATTACTGGAGCTTACGCCGATGTTGCTTGTGGGTGTTGGTGCGACGTCCTTGCGACTAGTTCCGGTGATACGGGACAAGAGCGGTGTGATGTTCTTTCTCTTTTCTCGCCGTTTCAGGCTAGATTTGCAGATGGACAGAGCAACACAAAGCACGCAAATCATCGCACTTCTACTGAGCCCACCGCCCCCCACTGTCCCTCATTCGTCACTGTCACAAGGACGGGTATCATCAGCCAGACGTGGCTAGGCTTGGTGATTGAGGAACGAGCTGATATTCTAGACTATGTGTGCACAAGGCTAACTGGATGTGTATATTCGGCTTGTCGTAGACTATCACAACTTTCTTAGTGTTCTAGTCTGCTGAGGTGTCCCAGTAGAGTGTCTTGCCCAAAATGTATATCACCTCGGCAGACAGTAACGTCTGTGCTTTCGTCTGCAACGCGTAACAGCCGTAATCTGTACACATGTGTTCATATACCCGGCATACAGATATTAATATTATCGGCTCTGGATGACATACTCCTCCGTCTGTACTCAACCCTCGGGTGTAATATGAAACGATAAGCCGCCTCTGTAAAAGGTCTGTAACTAATTGGGAGAGAAGTATGATAATGTTTCCTCGTCGTACGGATTGCCGTCCTTGTGCTTTAAATGCAAATGAAAATTTTTCTACTTGTAGTGTGGATAATGGAAATTCGGTAAACAGTGGTCTTGACTTGCTCTTATGGGCACTGGTAATGATATCCTTGCTCCATACCAAGAGTCTACGAACTCTCGTATTCTGTCCAAGGATTCAAGCCTTTGGCCTATGAGCAGCATATGGAAAGGCTTAGCTAATATCCTCTTAAGCACGACATCTAGCGCTGGTATTCATCGTCAGAAGCACGCTGGTAAAACAATTTATATGATTTTAAATCATCATTGGTGGTGATGTCAATTGTATGTAGCTCGGAATCTAATTCACTGTGTATTAAAGCAAGTGAAGCTTTTAATCCACCATCGAGTTCATCACCATACCGGAAGACATTTCCAACACACGCCCGCTGACACCGTCCCCTATTTTTGTTGGAAAAAAAGAGTCATTTCATCATTCATAAACAAGGGAATACTGAGCCAAGTCTTTAGCTGGCTATGTCTGCTAGTAAGACTGGTCGATGTAATGAACAAAGTAAACCAAATGCTTCGGTCATGCATGAACATAACCCGCCTAACATGTCGTAATAGGGGGCTTTTTCGGTTGGTTGAGTGTCTCGTTTAGCTCGGCGTTAACGTCGCAGAGAGTATTATCTCATCTCGAATTAATGTCCATCATGCGACGCATCAATTCGTGAAGCATGTACACGGCCATCATTGGCATTTAATAACAATAATCAAGTCGTAATTTTCGTCATCGTGTCTTCTTCTAGTACTACAATGCGAGGATGTCGATGTTCCCTCACAGCGAGTACAACAAATTTTGCAAAGAGATCGAAAGAGTGTTGGGTGGCCAAGAAAACGTTGCTTCGTCACGCAACGGAGCATGAATGTACTTGGCCTAAGATTAGACCGCCAGGGACACATTCCCGGCATGTCGTGACCGAGAGCCGAATTGTCACATTATCAATAGGAATACTATCGTCGTCGAGCACCGCCTACGGTGGATGCTGGCCGATTCATTGTCTCGTAGCCCGGAGGAGGGATTGTTCCGTCGACTAGCGTTTTCCGACGCTTTATATCTAGACTCCCGCTTGGAGGCCGCTGGAGGTCGTCTTCATCGTCACGTCCTCGCTTCAGAGGCGCTGGGACACCATTAAGGACTGGTGGCGCCGCATATCCATTCTGCAACGACGGATTCATGTCTGTTTGCGAACCATACACATCCGAAGCCGAAGTTCCGTTCGGCCCTCCCCGATCGTTACTCATCACGTTATACAAGCTGCTAGACGATGGTGGTACACGCGGTGGAGTGCTATATCCAGTGGGCTGGGCATAATATGGCTGAGGTGGTGCGGCAGTCCGTGGAGTAGCACGGCCAGAGTGGGCTTGATGACCAGGAGACCCAGCTATATCTGAAGATAGATGTCCATGGTCTCCGGACATGGGGGCAACGGGAGGGGCGTTGTAGTTATATGCTGTTCGATTTGCATCGTAAGCACCACTGTCGTGCGTGTATTCTGCTTCATGCTCTGCCTCATCTTCCCCAGTGGGATGCGAAACAGAATCACCATGTTGTATCATACCGTTCGGCGGCTTGACATCTGAGCCTTCCCCTACCCCTGAACCAATTGGTCGGCCTGAAGGGGGACCCATCTCACTCTTCATATAAGAATTCGTCTGGCTATAGACGTTCCTATCGGGCGGACTATTGTGTGATGAGTACGGCGTTTGTTGTGCTGTGTGATTGTAAACACCTCGAGAATTGTCATACGGCTGAGTGGCTTGAGGATATGACTGCATGCTATGTAATGAATTGCCCGGGGGAGTTGTAGCTGGAGTGGCAGGCATCGACCGAGTAGCATTGCTAAGGCTTGTGTCAATAGACATGGTATTGGCAGCTTGAGCCCCATTCATGCCCTGTTGACCCCAGTAACTCTCCGCAGCGCCCATGCTTCCCATCACACTTGAAGCACTAGTTGGTGGCGTAGGGAATGTATGGGCGCGATCCAAGGAAGGCCGTCCAGAGCTACTGTGTGATGGCAGAGGCTGTGGGCCAGGTAAACCCATATGATGATGATGCTGTTGTATTGAGGGCAGTACACCACTGGGGGGTGATGGTCCCGGAGGCGGCCCAGGCCCATGACCGGGGGGAACAGTACGCATCTGGCTAACTTCTTGTTTGCGACGTTCGGCTGCGGCCATCACTTGATTCGTTCTATTCTGATTCGTCGGGTGATACAATAACGACCCGATATTGTGCACGAACAGCGGGTACAGTAATTCGGTGATCTTTTCCTTGTTGGCGAAATCTAGAGCTCGCTCAAATGGAATCCTACGACGATGCTGTTAGCAATTGGTCTATAAATCGATGAAGGATACCAGCTCACCAAACGCCCTTTAGATGCATAGGCCCAATTTTTACCACATGTCGAATTTTTTCACTTTTCAATATCCCGTCTCGCCTCCCTCGCGTCATACCGGCGACGTTCAATAGCTTGGTGCCATTGATCATATGGTTATCTAGAAAATGGTTAGTTTACTATGGCTGATGTTTTCCCGGGATAATTTCTGTACCTTCACGACGGGCAACACAGATTCCCCTCGCCTCAACTTGGAAGCACAAGCTTCCTTCATCTTCCCACAGAGTCGCTGTCACGCGGGGTTTCATACCCGGTGGAGCAATCTGTCCAGTTGTATCAAACCCCTGATATGTATTCGGCATTTGTCCCTGATTGGCAACTCCTGGCAGTGGCAGCACATTGGCAGCACCCATAGGAGCCGAAACAGCTGGTGGTGCTGTTTGTGGTGAAGTTAATCCATTGGGGTAACTGTAAGGATACGGCGAGGCTGAATATTGCGGTCCTGGTTGCAGCAGGGTTGGTTGTTGTTGGTGCCCATACTGAGGCAATGCGCTCGAGGTCACGGTTTGTGGTGCTGGAGCTGGACCAGCAGACATGTGCGCGGTTTGGTAGTACATGTCTGGCTGCGGATTCATCGCTGAGTAGTGATTGTATCCTCCAATGCCGTGAGGTGTTGTAGCTATTGCAGTCGATGTCGAAATATTCGGCGAAGGGGTCTTCGGGCCGTTTGACGACGGAGCTGAGGTGAAGGACGATTGGGAGTCGCCGTTTGAGCTCGCCGACGAAGCAATGGAGCTAACCCGGGGAGACGAGACACTCGGAGAATACGCCGCCGATGGCTGAGGCAAGGGAAGCGATGGTAACTTCTCGCTTACATACGGTGGACGCTGGCTAGCGAGAGAACCGTAATATGGAGCTACGTCAGACGCTCCCCGGGTTGGTGGATAGGCTATCGGTGGTAAATCCAGCTTTGCGGCTTTTGGAAAATCAACTGCTCGAAACAGCTGGAGCTCAGACCTAGCTAACGCCAGGTTGGGTATCAGAGCAACTAGGGGCGAGCAATTGGGCAGTCGACCAAGTTATAGTCCACGTAGCAACCACAATTGGACAATTGGGTTTGAACGGTTGATAGCTTCGATCGCGCAAGTTTCCAAAGGACCCAGCTAGCGTACGGACGTGGAGGGCTTGAACACGACGACCACAAACGCGAAACCTTAAACAGAATAAATAAAAAGCCTCTCTTATCAATAACTTCGTGAGCGGGTCGTGACAGGTCGTAAGGACTGTACCAAAATTCCTCCAATTGAGCGCAGAAAGGTAAAAAAAAAACCCAGGACCTAGCCGGTTATGGTTGCGGGTTGCCAATATGGTGTTGTAAATTCAACTGATCAACACTATTTCTCCCCCTCTCACCAGGAATCAGGATCTTCCAATGTGCGTTCGTATCGTCGTCCTAAGGGGTACAAAGAAAGACTTCGCTGAAAAGGCCGCGTAAATAGATCGTAAACGTTGCTTCGTTGAAAACGCCGACAACTCGCACAGTGACAGGGAAGATATGTAACTGGACGCTCGCACATCAACACTAAGCTAACCTTCGCTTCGAGAGCGCAGTTTCTTCGCTCTACTGTAGAAACGGTTAGCCTAGCAACGGAGACTGGATAATGCTAGGGGAAGCACGCCGATAAGGTGTCTTTGGTAGGTTCGCGCAGGGGCAAGTCGCTGGAGGGTTTTCCCTGAAGTAATCGTACCTTCGCGTCTAATCCTTAAGCAACCACCAACCTAGAAAACTGGGGAGGGTCGGGTCAGATGAAAGAGAGGCGGAAGAGGGCGAGGGGGGCGGGGAGAGAGGGAGAGAAAGAGAGGAAGTCTGAAAGGAGACAAGACGAAGAAAGTCTCTCCTGGTCGGTGGTGAGGAGGCAGGAAGTCTGAAGAAGAAGAGGAGAAGAGAAGGAGGAGGTTGAGGTGGATAAGAGAGAGAGCGAACAGATCGGTTGGCTAACTGAGAAGGTGATAGGATAGGAAAGGGTGTAAGTACCTTTGGTACAGCTGGATCTAGGTAGGTTGGTGGCAGGTACAGGCGTAGGAGAAAGCGAGGTACTTGCCGTGCGGGCGCAACAAGGTAAAGGCCGCAGGTACCGCTGTACTCAGCCCAGCCCGGTATAGGAGGAAGGAACTTTTGCCCTTTAGGGGGGATAGGTGCCATAGCAGGAGCGCCCAGAGTATCTAGACAGAAGAATTGTTGCACACACAGTACAGTACTGTCCTTACACCACCTCCATCATCACCACCCGCTAGGTATCTACCACACTACTAACAGGCCAGGCCCTACCGGGTAGGTAGGTACCTTGGGTATGTACCTACCTGCCCTACGAGGCACCTATCTACTTACAGCAGCCCCTCCACCACTGTTTATGCCGTATGGTCTCGAGTTGGTATCGCAGGTGAGCATCTAGAACAAGTCTATCCAGCACCATCTGCCAGCGAGGTTAGGAGGACAAGGCCCCGCTAAGTCACGAACTTGGGCGGCGCCTCTCTTTGCTTTGCTGTTGCCGTGTCTGCTACCTAGGGCTTGCCATGGTCGAGCTGGCCGGGGCGTGGAAGCGGAGGATAAAGAAAACATGGGTGGGATTCGATGGATTGGTGAAAGGAGTGGGTTTGGCGACTTGCGATGGGTTGCTAGCTAGGGTTCCTTCTTTCCAGTACCTCACTCCTCGCTGTACCGCTATACGGTGCGAAAAAATAGATATACACACGGTATCTAGCGTGTAGGTGGAGTGTGGTGAGATAGATTAGGCTAGCGACTCTGGAGGTTGGCACGAGGTGGTACTGCTAACTAGCAGGCAGGTAGAGGTACTCAAAGTACCGCAGGTTTTGCTAAAGGGCCCCCCTGTCCCCCTGTCCATGAGCCCTGTCGATTGAAGTTAGTACACGCATACCCTGATGTCCACTCTGGTAGGGAGTGCAGACATGGTAGGTCTAGGTAGGTGGCAGGGTTTTCTCAATCATCTTCGCTCAAGGGACTCAGCGTCGTACACCACCTGTAGCACAATCAACAAGGCTCCAGTGTGGCTCGTTAGCGGCAAGCGTGTAATTCAGGGGTGCTTACAGGGGCCTGCTGAGGGTGTACCTCTATACAGATATCGTATAGTGTACAACAATATCCTTGATCATTCGATGACGGGATCGACGTCCTGTTTTTTGTCCCTTTTTAAAAAATAGGTAAAATAAAAACAAGAGGGAATGTGTCCGTATGCTAATATATAATACGTACTGTGTGTAATCAGCATCCCGTGGAAGGACAAAGCCCAACAAATATTCTGATTGGGTCATTCAGAACCAGGACAGCCCTCACGGCTCGAGGGCTCAAGCTCAAGCTCTAGGTGTCCCGATATGGTCGAGAGAGGATCTTGTAGGTGGAAGACCGGTAACCATAAGATTTGCCCGTTTGAGGTACCGTTCATTATCACCATGGCATGGTACATACACATACATTCGGGACCCAAGGGTTAAACTATACCACGCCAACCTGGTCTGGAAAGGTTCGCCGTTCAATTTGGGTTGGCTTCTATTTGGCTTCCCGAGCGAGTCGTGGAGTGAGTCGTGGAGTGCTGCTCGACGTGTGATGGCCGATGCGATATACCTCGCGGATGGAGGGGGGATGAGACTTGAGGTCCAGTCGGGCATATTCCCGAACCGTACAACAAATATCTCCCGGAGCCCGCTTGATTCGATGGAGTAGATACATGGTTGCCTACCTGCCCCCCAGCACTAACACCGAGTTAGTCTGGCTAGGTAGTTAGAGCAGTCAGTCGCTGCCATTATTGTTCTTTAAACATGGCCAATCGACAGCAAATTTTGTCTTCGCTGCTTTTTCTCCCATGTCCTTAGCTTTGCTCGTCTCTAGTGAAGAATTGATTGATTCGATGTAGTAGGTACTCGACAGTACCGTACTATGGTTGGCCATTATCGGGGACCATCCGTAGGATATTAAGCGGCTTGTGACTTGTCTACATGTATCCTAGTTCCTCACAGGTACACGTATCTAGCTCTCCAGCCGTATAGGTAGGTAGGTAGAACGAGAGGTGATTACTGTATTGGTATCCGGAGAGTGGAGATTGGAAAGGAAGATGGCCGCAGCCCGTGTGGCCTTGTGGATTCTTGTACGTACACTATAACGGGCTTAGGGGAGGTAGTAGGGTAGTCGGCGGAATGGAGTCAACGTGTAAGAACGCAGTCGGTCTCGGTCGGTCGGTCGGTCGGTCAGTCTCTTGTTGATGGTTGAGGATTGATGCACAGTGCGGGTGGTTATTGACCCTCCCCTCTTCATGGGACACCTGGCTTTTCCTCTTGTGAAAACTGATATCGGCATCATGAATGAGACTGAAAGCGTCATTCTGATGAGCCCGCAAATAAACGACGAAGATACATGCCTAGGCGCTAGGTGAAAAGAGAAGAGAGGATAGAATATAACAGAGAGAGGAAGAAGAAAAGCAAGGCAGAGGAAGAATAAAAGAGCACGATTGTCGAGACACTATGAGAAACACAGGCTTCACACTCGACTTCATGTTATGCTTCGCAATTTGGATACATGCCGGCCAAACCCAACCTTCTCGTGTGCCTTGCTCATCCATTCCAGGCTCATTCAAACAACTTCCGTAATTCACAAAGGCAGGCGTACTTGGGCCATAGAACATGATGAGATGAATGGATCTGCCCTTCAAGTCGACAACACCAAAGCTTAAGCAGCTTCCAATCTCATCAATTAAACTACATTTAGTCACAATAGTGCTCGAACGATTGCTCCCGGGTGCTCGTGTTATCGAAATCCATATAGATACGTCAGCCAATGTGACTTCTATAATATAATCCCCAAAATCCTCCCTATGGTTCGATCCAGCCAGAACCATTTCTTTGCCTGCATCAGACCCGGTAGATGGTAGATGGATATCATCGGAAGAACATATCATAGCATACACACACACACATATACGCACATACGCACATACAAGTGTTGCTCTATGAAAGAGCTAGGAAGCAACAGGTAACGATCGTTCCTATTACGATGGCCGTGGCGAATCAAAAGTCAATACAAGAAATGGGCGTTCCGCTCATGCTGTTGCTAAAGTGTCACGCTGTTCCGGCGTGGTATCGTGGCACAAGAGCAACTTAGTCTATATCCATACCCACTGGGTGCCCGAGACAGTAGTGGCTTGAGTGGCTTTTTCAACAATGCCACGGCAAATACCACAATGAGCAAGTTGGCGTACTCGAGAACAGAACTAAGCCTGGTAGGTTAGTTGTTTTCTGGGGAGGCTTGATTTGATCAACACTAAAACATGTACTTGCGCGAGGGGCCCAAGTATCGTGAAGCTTACACGGATGTCCGTCCTTCCCATTAGATAGTGAACAAGACGGAGGCGGCTAAGACGACAAGCCGCGCGCGCACGTTAGTTAACAATAGCGGGGGGTGGATGGTTAGTATCAGAGGAATTCTGCATAGTGTATCAGGCACCGTGAGTTTCCCGCTAGGGAAGCAGTTAGCCTAGAGATTTAGACGTGTCAAGTTATCCTCTGCTCAGGCCACACAAGGTGGCTGGCTGGCGGACCTAGAGAGCATGGTCTTGCTTCTGTTTAAACCCGGTGGGGCAGGCAAAGAAAGACTCGGTTGTTTCTGCCTCCTCGATAAGTGACCAAGTTTCCTTCTAATTACTCGGAGTGCGGGATTCAGCGAGCTGACCCTAGTGTGCTAAGCTGAAACAATTCTTTAGGAATCCCGTTACCATATCTCGTCTCTTGCTCGAAGCGAAACGATTCAACGATGATGCATGAAATAGTGGATTAGGTACAGCTAGATTAGTCTATAGAACAGACAGACAGAGGGATAGATAGATAGATAGATCCATGGAAAAACGATATTATTAGGCTGGGAAGACGGCTGCCTTCTTAACGTACCGAATGTACATGTAATAATGTAAGCGCTGGTACGACATACCTTAGAGTAGATACGGTATATCGGAGAAGACTGTCGCTTGCTGCTGGTCCACTAGGCTGGCTAGGCTGGCGTTGGGGTTCTTGGCTCGCATCTTCCCCTCTTCCGGACGGCTCTGACCTGCTGGTGCGCTTGGCGAAGAGCTGTTTGTTGGTCCAATTCTCACGACCCTGGTGATAGATGGAGTTGGATAACTAGAGGCAATTCAGCATCGCGGCCACCCGAGATCCACTCGGATCCTCCAGTTTAGCGCACCAGACTGACTGACTATCCACCTATGTATGTACCTACCTACATCCCGTACCAGGTTTAGTTAGCTAGTCGGTAGATATGTACACCACAGTACCTATTGCACTTTGTCCAAGCAGGACAATATGCAAAAGCTGTCTGCGCAATATTAGATAACTCAGCCTGTCAAATTCTATCTAATGTCCTTCGCTTGATCGTCCATTCCGTGTTGGTAGGCTGCATATATATCTTGATCTACCTAGGTAACTGTGCAGCGTAGAACCTGCGTCTGAATATGTCTACCTCTACGTAGTCTGGTGTTCGTCGCTGCAACTAGCAGCGCGGCAGGCGTTCAGAAAGCGGCAACCAATGCATGCGATAAGTCAGGACCCAGGCTGATGTGCGCATGTATGCACATTGTTAGTAGGCAGATGCACTGTATTCTGTAAGTAGGTCGTCTAGTAGCATGTTTATCTACAGATGAGTATGTAGGTCCCCAGAATATTAATAGGTACTCGCAGCCCGCGGATAATTGAGTGCATGTAAAAGTGCTATTAACTATCTGCTGAACCGGGTTATTCCACCACAAATTTATAACACTTACACTCGACAACTGTTGATATACAGAATATGGCGCCCAACCTACCTGTTATTACTTGTAAATACGATAGCACTTACTAACCTAGAGCATACATAAAACTATCCATACGCGTTTCTCGACTCGATGCCGACGAGCAAGCCCGCGCGGCTGGTGATCGCAGTTTATCTAGACCTTAGGTAGAGAGGGATACCATATACTCGCTCCGGCTTACATCTAGGTTTAAAGGGCTAGTCTAATTGCAGAGTGTAATTTCAACGGATCGTCGTCTAGAGTGTCTACAGTACTATGTAAGTATGGTGGGGTAATTTGCACATTTTGTTCTAAAGTGCAAGTTACACATTCGTCATGCCGTGAGATGCAATGCGACTTGTACGTTGGGGGCCAAGGTTTGCCAGGAACCAGGCTTGAAAGGATCCCCCGTTTCAGATGCACCTCTCTACTCAGTATCTAGGTGGTAAGTATAACCAAGAATGTTCTATCCGGGAGAATGGGCTATTAGACACCGCAGCAATGATTCTGTACACGTGAGTATACCCCAACGCAAAACGTCAAAACCTAGGAACTACTGTACCCCCAGTCTAGGTGTTTGCCACTCTGTCAATACGAAACTCAATTAATGAGTCCTTTTTTTCCCCAACAGAATCGGATCAAATTCAATTGTAAGGCGAAGCTTCGTAAAATACCTAGAACTCTACAATATTTAGCTTCGCCCGGTCCGAGAATTAGCTAGTCTGGCAGTATCATGGCCCCTTGGAAAAATATATATGTGGAATTTTCAAGACATCAACAACAGCCATAATAGCAATAAATACTGCAGTAGGAAATGCGGCACCTGCAGACCTTATGTCCCCCGTATGCAAGATTCCGTGACTTCTTAACATGCATGTTGCCTGCAAGCAGACGTAGTGTTGTACTCCGTATGCGTACTTACAGTAGGTACTTATGTATTCAGACCAAGCAGCCGCCAAGCCCGTTTCTTGCATGCCGCTTTTGATCTAACCGAAAGAGGAATCCCTACCTAATCCACTTTGTATATGCGCAGGTTAGTTAGGTTAACACACTATCAACCGTCTCCTCCCAGCATGCCAGTATGCAATGAGATACTTCTATTTACTTACAATCTAGCCTTTTGGTCTCCCGTGCGACCAGTTCAACTTAAAAAGAGGCTTACGCCCAGCCATCTCGTGTCTTTGGAAGACGCCCGGATCGTGCTTCCCCAGCATGGAGTACCAATAATACACATCTTCCCCATCAACCGTGAATGCATCTAGCTTTCGAGCTACTAGGTAGTTATATTCCGGAGAAAAATAGGCTCGATGAAGAGCCTGAAGGACATTGCCCTACGTTAATGAGGGCGCCGTTGATGAAATTGCGTAGTGTCCCGTTGCTCAATGCGTAATGCCTTACGTGTCTGACCTCTTTAAGTCTTTATCAGCTTTACATGAGCTGTCCATTCTTATCGTGGTCTATCATGGGTGCATAGTAGATGCCTAGGCTATTCCGCTCGACTCAATTAGATCAATGGCGAAGGGTATAAAAAAGTGAAGGTAAGGAGAATGTCTCAATTAGCTAATCAACAAGGCTGCATCAGTCGTCTCGTCGATAAGCTGACACTTGATGCACCTGCAAGACTAGCACCAAGCGATCTGTTCACCTACATAGGTAACTTATATATACATGTATGCTGTAGGTACCAGTATGTTATTTTCCTTAGATTAGCCAGATATTTACATCTCCTCTCATCTTCGTGAGATATGCGTAGATATTCAGTAAGGTACGAAATCCGATACCCAGGCCGACGGAAAGGAGCAAGTTCTCGAATACTACTCCTCTGTAAGGCAAAGGCCGGGCGGGTGCAGGCTTCCATGCAGTGAACTGTCTCCTCCAAGGTGCGTGGATCTCGTGCCATGGTTACTTTGTGCTCACAGGGGAAGAAAATGTAGCTCTAGATCTTCAGAACATCTACATCGTTGGCAGCAATGTGGGTACGAGGCAAGGTGGCCAACACATGCCGTGGAAGAGAGCCTCAGGTGTCCACTGCATGCGATGCGATGCTTATGCGATGCACGACATTCGTTCGTCTGCCCGCGCGCGCCAATACAAATGAGCCTCATTATAGATGAAGCGACCGCTATAACTTGCCACAATCTCTCGATATTACTTGTAATAGCATACGCAGTAAATATCTCTAAGCGAGTGCTCGGATCTATCTCGATAAATTGCCTGGCACACAACCACTCGGTCCGGACCTGGTCAATTACTTACTGTCAAGGGATACACTCAGTTTTCAGCACGTATTGTCTACAGCATACATTGCGGTACACAGTAGAGATACCCATGTGAGTAAGGGAGGGATATCTGGGGCCACGACCCCCACAGGTCGCTGTGCGTGAAAATCTGCCGGCTAACAATCCTACAGCGTGTCGTCCGAACATACGCATAGGGCATGGGGAAGCATGTCGATAGAGGCTGCTATTACTTACATATTCTGTAGTGAAAGGAGACATGTATGACCGACTGCATCGCATATGACTTTCCTCGCAGCCGTACGTGTCATGCGGGACACCGTTGGCACAGACATTACAGGACGCCGTACCAGTTCGTTGGGTTCGTTAGGGATTCATTGCGGCGCTGTAGGTACTTCAATCTCGGCCTCCCTTCGATGGGCAATGCGGCGCCCTTGTTCGGCGGTGAAGGGCGAGGGCTAATTTGCAATTACTCTGCTTCATTTCATTGTGCCTGTCATTGTGCAACCGGAGAACTCCAACGGGACCGTTGCGCAACCACGTTTTGGTTACGAGTTCGCTTGCAGCTAATCTATATCGCACATCGCCAGTCTTCCTTCACTCATATACATACCTCTCACGTAGTAGAGACCCGGCCGACTAGGGCATGGTATGTAGTACTTAGTCGTACTTGTACGTGTGTGTCCAGGGTGAAATCGATACTCGTCCAACCTAACACCCATCGGTTGCGAACCAGGACGTCGATATAACATCCCGTCAGTTGGACTTTACAGTACCGGGCTCGGCCACGATACTGTATGTGCACTACCTACCCATGAAAGAAAAGCCGTTTCAACGGCTGACGAAATAAGCTTCTCCCGTCAGCGTCGTCTATAGTGTACTTCCTGTATGTATGTACGATTCGGTACATGGGACAACGAAGACAGAAGGCTGTCGAGGGAATGACAGGGGGACCTGGGCTTGAGCACTTGCATGACCGAGCAGCGAGACTAACGCACAGCGGGCGCGGCTATGCATATCTCACACCTAAACCAATCAAGCCTTCTTACCCCATGCGCCAGGGTGGCATTGACTCTGCAGGATCGTCGGATGGACCATTCACCATCACTTAAAGAGTCGCCAGCCTTGCCAGTGGATAGATACCAATACCCAGGTATACCCACCAGGTATGCATCTAGGTACCTGTTTCTACCTATACTAGTTGATTATCTCCTTACATATGTATGTTCCTACATGTTCCTACAGACTGCCGCTGTGGCCTTACTCCGGCTTACTTAGTCTATCTTGGATACATACGTGTGTACGTACCTACGCATATCTACATCCTCGTAGAGGTAGTAGTTAGTTTCAGGCGGCTCTCTGGATCGCTTCCAACAACACGCCAGCCACCTCTAAATCACGCGCACTACTCAAATCGCAAGTCTCCGTCTTTACCCACGGAAAGAAAGAAGGAATAGCAATTGGGTCTCCTAGTGTAGTTAGCTTGTCCTAGTCTCCCCGATTTTGTTGTAGCCAGCTGCGATATCTGTGTATACCTGTGATCATAGGACTATGGGTACTTACTCATGTGCGACATACTGTAGGAAATTGTAAAGGTCTGCTTACCTACTATGTACCTAGGCAGGTCGGTATATCAAGACTAGTATAGCGTGATGCGTGGTGCCTGTCCACAATAATATGACACCAGCATCGATCTACCCAGGTCTAACTACTGTAACTAACCCTACGGGACCATATCTAACCGTACCTACATTGTACATACCATAGCTGTGTATCTATCTACACCACAAGTGGCCTCTGGTCTGTCTCCGACTTGGGAAAAGCAAGGTCGGTGTTTAGTTATTCTACGGCACAGTCCCGGGCAATCCAATTCCGCCCTGAACGCCGAAATCTGGCTACCTATCTGGCTGGCTGGCTGGAGGGCTGGCTAGAGGGCTGGCCATCGGCACTTGTCTCGACTTGATCCTATCGGCTAGACAGTGCGAAGAAGACGCTTTTCTGTGTCGCTCCCGGTGTACTCGTCGGTTTTTGTTTTTGTGTGCCAACCTCTCTGTCACCCTCCATTGCCGTTCCAGCCATTTCCTGGCCAATCAACGGCACCCACGTCGACGAACACACCCATCCAGCTGATGTGGGACACCAGCCTTAGCATAGGGACCAGGCGGGGACCAGGGAGAGAGAGAGATGCCTCCAACGACGAGCCACCAGACTATCCAACTAATCAAGCGCCGGTGGTGGTGGACTACCTGCCTCGGTGGCTAATCAGAACGCCACGAGAAAGACCTATGGAAGTACCTAGTTACTGTACGATCGTCTGGTTTACCCTAACCAGTCGCATGCTCTCGTCCTAACACCTTCAATATTACAAATTATAAAGAGCTAAGCAGCGAGGGCGTATGGGCTGTTGTTCCTACGGACACTCACATCACCCTACGAACTGGCCAGCCCCGCATCCTTCGAACCTGTGGGCCCTCCTTAGATATGTAGTTATCTACAAGTAGGTATGGCATGGTATGTATTGTGCGCTAGGAATCACCGAACATAGAGATATTTACCGTACCTCTCTACTGTACATCATGACGGCTCCGTAATCCTCCTGGCAGTCAGCGGGCTGCAAGAGCGGACCGTTATCCGGGCTCAAAGGCTTATCAGGCTGTACTCGCAACTGGCATCGAGTATTCGGGCCAAGACGGAGGGGAAAGAGGAAGTGGGTGTGAAAGAGGGAGATTCGAGGATTTGTGGTGCCATGAGGAAATGCCTGCCATTCTCACTCACCATCTCACAAACGTGTACCACTGTATGCTTTTCCAGGCTGGTATTTTGGCGATTTGCTGGTCCAATTGGAGCAAACAACGTGGGAAAGGATGTCCAGCGTGTTCGCCTCTCCACTAACATCGGATTCGAAGCAAGGTACAGGCACATGTTATTGGCCACGATATACAATGGCTTTGATGCCGTGAACATGCGTACACACAACTTACTTGCACCTAAGCAACTCATACATATGTATAATACGCCTAGCGGGGAATTTTTTAAGGGATTCGACGGTCAGCAGTTAAACTCCCATTATATCCTTTCGCATCTCGATCTTGCGATCTGCTTTTCTGTGGACTGCAGCCCGTACACTACCTACTAGTATGAGTCTACCCACTCCGTCCGTATGAAGGAGAGAGAGTGAGTAGCAGCCTTTTTCGTACAACCTATCTGCTCATACAAGCCACTAACTAGTAACTAAAGATACCTACACTAGAATTGTATACTCCATTGATCTAGTAGTCCTAAAACGGAGCTATGGGGCGGTCTATACACAGTGTACTCCATAATCCCAGAGCACCCCGCGTAATAAACAGGCCCAAGCTTCTCTTCACCGCCACTTCATGCCGGCGACACCTCGTACATGTACTATAGGTAGGTACTATATCTCTCAGATCTTCTAACTGAACCCCCCTCCCCCCAGCCCACTACACTAGCGTATGTAATTCTAATCGTGTACCCTTGCTAGATGCCCCCAATTCCTTGTCCGATGATCATCGGTCCATTGGCCTCACGATCAAAGGCCTGAAATACACACACACACACACACAAGGTGCGAGTTGTTACCCCACGGGAAGAGTGCCCTCCTGTCGGCTCTTAATTCCGCAAAGAGTGGGAATGATTCTTCCTGAGGAGCCCCAGAGAGGACACAATACAGGCCGGGTGGGGTAAGGCAGTACACAGGATAGGTAGGCTAGGTAGGTTATTGTAATCTTTCTACTAATGTACACATGATGCCTAGTCGTTGTTTTCGTTCCTGGTGTCTCCAGACCTCTTTTTTTTTTTTTTTTTTTGGTGTATTCTACCTACAATAGAGACCTCATAACAGGTCGACTGGCTGGTGGTGTGACAAGTCACCTGGAAAGGGTCCTGTCCTGCCTGTTATGTGCCGTCATCCCATTCATTAGTGCGTCCAATGAGAAAATCCCTCCTGCCCAATCTGTTCCTGGCCAGTGATAAATTTGTCTAGCCCCGGAAGCACGTCAAGACAAGTGCCTACTAACTGAACAAGGGTCTCCGTTTGCCCCATGTGGTACATGCTGTCTACTTAGTAGTTATGGGTACTTAACTACATATAACTATACTGATAAAAAGCAGCATAGTGAGTACTATATACAGAATACAGGTGTACGTTGGCACCATTCCCGCCTATCTTCCTAGTGAATTGCGGGATGCCCTAGGTCTAGTGTTAATGGAAGGCCAAGAGATTATACTGCCTGCGAAGAAAAGAAACCGCCTTAATCAGCAACCGGCCGTTAAGTGTAATATGACTAGCAATCTCGAGTGTAGACTTGAGGCTCTAAGGACCTGTCTGTCCTAGGCAGTCGAATGATCGTCATCAGCATGGTCCAGGTTATCCAAACGAGGGTGGGTAGTGCGTGTCATTGGCTACAGGCGTCTTAGTGTGTTCACAAACAATGGACTCCATCCCTAAAGATAGTGAAGTCCGTGAGATGGCAGAACTCTTCGTCTCAGAATATTACTGTGTGTGTGTGTGCTTGTGAGACATTAAGGGTGTATTCAAGCGCTTGACTTTCTTGCGGTCAGCCAATGGTGCCAACAACAAATTTCCTATTGTCGTGGGAGGTGATCGTCTTGGATGAGAATACCTCCATCGGTTTCGATCTGACATCGTGCATGAGCCGTGGGCTAGCCCGGTTGTCCATCTGTAAGCCCACCCTAGCATCCCATAGCTACCGCAGTAGTCGCCTGCTGTGCTAACGTACGACGCATGTACGTATGTGTACGGGCAGGATTACCGCTACATATCCGCACTCTACATCACTAGCGGCGGAAGAGGAGACATGGGACCGAGGCACGATGACCATTTGCTCACGACCCCACGTCAAAAAGCCTTCTATTCGACCTACAATACTTCCATGCCCCCGTAGTGCACATCAGTATCATCGAGGTAGCAGTATACAACCTCCCAGACGCAGCAGATCTCGGTGCAAGCAGGAAATATGCCGTACTGTAATTAGAATCACAAACCAGATTGTGGATCATGGATCACTGAACGAAACTCGATCAAGCAAAAAGCCGCAATCTGATGCCTGCAGCTGCAGCTACGGTAGGTAGTCTGTACCCGCACATTGGCGGCGTCTTCTGCATAGAAAGAAAGAAAGAAAGATTTGTCTTTCCACCCGAGATCTAGCTATGCAGTTTCCGCAGCTCTTCTTCCGCAGCAGTGGAGGAGGAGGATCACGGCACGGTGCCAGCACAGACTGACGAGAGAGCTACCCCTAGCCAAGATTCAGCTAGCCCGGGCACCTCGTCAAAAGCTAGGTAACATGCAACGACGCAACCACCCCTCCCAAACATGTACCATACAGTATACATAGACGACGGGAAGCGGCACCACAGCACTTCTTTACTCGGCCAGCAGCATTAAGCAGAAGCAAGTATGATCCGCATATGTGCTGTAGCTCATTCATGGGTGGCAATCTCCCAAATGCCTGCTGTAGAACCTCAACAGAACTCCCTAGATTATAGTCTGTCTAACAGGAGCACAGAGGCGAGGGAGGGAGGGCTGGCTAACTAGCATCTATCCTAGATAGATGTCGATGGCTGGCATACACAATTTCTTGCCCCCCCTGTCAGTTCCTGCGCCATGTACTGGGGATGTACTGTACCTAGGCCGGCATCGAACAAGTAGTGTACATAGGCGAGTAAGATGGGGTCACTACACTGACCATACGGGACCGTTATCTTGTACCGTCTGGTAACAATAGCTTTATTTGTGACAAATATCACACAGGCTGAGATTAACAAGGGACCTGAAAGACAGTGCCGCCCGAGACCTGTGTGAATCAAGATTGCTAAATTTGACAGCAGAACCACGCTTCTCGAATGGGCTTTCCGATTGACGCAAGGGAGGAGAGCCCGTGATTACTGTATGGCGAACCAGCCTTTCCTATTCTCAACCAAGGATACGCAGTACAGTCGGGACCGTAGGTAGTCATGTATCTTCAGCCATGGCTCATGACGAAAAGTCTTAAAATAATTGCAAGACAAACGAAGTCCTCGATATGACGACTCACGGAACACGAATCGGGGACGCCAATCAAAGAGTCGGTTTGCTTCTGGCTCACTACACCATACGGGTTTTATTTGCATCCCTCTCGGATTGAATCCAGGGTCTCGGCGGAGTAGCGCACATGTGGTAGGTAACAATGCCCATCCCCGTACATCTCTAGAACGTGGCGATGCCTGCTGCTGCTGCTGCTGCTGCTGCTGTTATGTTATGCCGGTAAAAAGAATGCACGGTTGCGGACTCCTGCGCCTGCGACAACGGAAGCAAAGCACAGGACAAGAGCTTATTCGGAAAAAGAATCCGAGTTGACTAGACTCTACCTACCCCAACGAAGGTCCCGCCGACGTTATCATCCCCCTGAAGTGATGGCTCTAGCCCGTTTCCACCAGCAAGTAACGCCGCAACACAAGGAAACGCCCACACTGGCTAGGTTTTCTGCATGAACCCCAGACTTGCGGGAGTACTATGCAACTGATGAGCTTGCATATTGAAGGGTACGTAGACTCGACTATAGAAAATTCCCACACTAACTAGTACGTAAGGTAGTAGTAGTATACCAGATACTATAGCATTGGCATCTCACCATCTCTCTCCAGCCCGACGCCACACCGTCCTTCGTCTTCCTCTGTAACTAACTAGCTGTACACGTATCCAGGCAGGTATCATCAGATTCACTCGAGAAGGTCCACGGGACCTATAGTGCCGTCGTAATAAAACATGCCGCGGCGGCGTGAAAACCTGATCGCTGGGGGTGACGTCGGTGCAAGAAAAAGCCCCTTTCTACGACGGTAAGACCTTGACGAGGCTAGCCTTCGATCGACCAGCGGGCATGGGGTTGTACATGAGAACCATCAAGTAAGCATCGGGGAAGTAGGATTGTGAATCAGAGCAAGAGGTCAGAGTGCATCCAACATGCACGTTACCCTCCCAGACAATGAAAATTGGCTTATTGCTCAGGCCTTCTACTGTAGCACCGGCAGGGTCCCTTCAGCCCGGCTACTACCTACCTACATACATACATACATCCAGATATACATACATACTTACCTACCTACTCCTAGGATGTGTGTGGGCGCGCGCGGAGAGTTGTCGAATGCACAAATGCAGGAAGAAACGTCGACGACGGGAGGCCGTGTGCTGCCTGCATGAATTTGCGGGGAATAAAACCACGGACCCGAGCCAGGGCAGGACAGGGCACTGAACCCAGACCTCGAGTTCGCGCATGGGATGGCATCGCATCGTCGCGGGCGTCGAACCGGGGACGAGGTTGGTTCGAGGGGCAATCATAACACACACACACACATAACAAGTTGGTTGGTCCAATCTCGATTCTGGCTGGCTGGCTTGCCGACGGTCGGGGGGGGAGTCGTCTTCGCTGAGCGCAATATGCTGGCTGATTTTACGCGCATGTATGCTGTATGTATGTACCAGTAGTTATGGTGTATGGATGTGTATGCTGTATGTTATCTCCTCAGCTTATGCGTCTGCGTGCTGGTAGGTATTGGCAGACCACCTCTTCCTCGCACCCTTCATCCTCGTCGGCATGGTCCCATCGCCGCCACCACTGCAACCCTACCCGACTAGTCTATCCACCCAGTCCACCCATCCACCATCCATGAAACAGCGACCCCCGGTCCAGTCCATCGAAGGAATGTAACCCGCGGTGCGCGCGCCAAAACGCACAGCCCACTGTTCCCCGTCCCAATCCAAGTCCTCCGTGCATTTCCTGTGCAGGAAGCGGCCTCGAAGGAAGCAGCCCAGGCCAAGACATGGCTCTACCTACACACTAAGTCAGAATGTATGTATGTATGTATGATGCATGTAGGTATGTACATGGCTCTGTCGATGTTAATCCCCGGCTTTTTTGGCTGGTTCTGCGGGCATCGAGCCCACCCGATTGGCCCCTGGCTGGGCTCACCTTATCAGAGAGTCGCGATGTGCGGATTGTCGTGGCGCGGGTAGATTCGAAACGGCGCGCAACGCAGGCCGCTGCTGCTGCTGCACACTCAATTGCCGTCTGAGCAGCAGGGCCTTGGCAGCAGAAGAGGGCAAAAAGAAAGCAGGGAAAAACTAGCCTAGACCATGTGCTTAAACTTGATTGTTTGAAACCAACCTACTCTATTTTGCATCAAACACGCGACCTGCCACATGCTACATGCATCATGAACAAGCAGACAAAGCAAGCAGGCAAGCAAGCAGGCAAACAAACAAACGACCCAAAGAAAAAAAAAGGGGGGGGAGATGAGGCTAGACCATCCATTATCGTGAGGTGGTCGATTGAGGAGGAGGAGGAGGAGTCGAGACGGACAGACGGACGGACCTGCACCGCGAAACATGTCGAACAAAGAGGAAAGGTCAAAAATCAATGGACGGAGTCGTGGTCACGTGCACTTAAAGTGCCCTACGGAGGGGGGAAGGCGGAAGGGCGCTTGTCGTTCGCCTAGGTAACGCTTAACTACTAGTCTACAGAGTTAGGTAGGCGGGCAGGTAGGTTGTTGTTGTTGTTGTCTTGTTGCTGGGTGGCGGCCTACTACAGTGGACTTTAGGTAATAGCTAATGCGACGTGTTGATTGCTTTAGGCTTTAGAGACAATCCAATAAGAACAATAACATGACTGCCATGCGACGCTGAAACAAGACAATGACAATGGCAATGTGAAGAACAGCAGACCAAAACCAAACAAAGAACGGAACGAAGGGATAGGAGGAACGTGGAAACCAAGATGATTCCGAGACAGTGATATCCGTCACTACTAACCTTTTCTGTGTTGTTTTGCTTCACTGGTGAATCTCTCATGACTCATGAGCATTGAGCCGCGCTCATCAACTCCACAATAGCCGCCTTACTCATCTCCCTCGACGTCGAAGGCAAATTACCTAGGTTACATCATATCATATCATCGCCCTCCGCATCCTCATGCCTGCATCCAAGGCTCCGGCCCCCTCCAAGGCTGCCGAACCCGTCCACAGACAAGCTTTCGACCCCTGGAACTCATCATCGACGGGACATCAACGCGCCGAGAACCGCCTAGGCGCGAGCACAGGATGGCGCGACTCCAGGAACCGGAAATTGATGAGCCAATTTACCGGGGGCGCTGGCGGCGGTAAACGGGTATCAGATACAGTGGGCGAGGGGTCACAGGACTGGGACCCGCGAGCCAAAGCGCTCATCACGCCAGCAATGCGATCGCGCGCGCAGAGCTCCGTCCTGGACATGCTGACGAAGCCCGGGAGTATGATGAAGCGATCGCTTTCATCGACATCGTCATCGTCTGCCCCTGCGCCACCTTCGACACTCACTTCCGATTCCATCCTCCCCACCAGTGGCCCCCAGCACGGCAAATCGAGGAGTTTGAGCCCCGAGGCGAGGACAGCTGAGGAGGAGCGCCTAACAGCTCGACGTGAGGAGGAGGAGGACGCAGATACGAGGGGGCAAGCCAAGCAGCCCCGCCGGATCTTCGACGGGGTCGTCGTCTACCTGAACGGAAGCACGCATCCGCTCATTTCCGACCACAAGCTGAAGCACGTGCTTGCCGAGCACGGCGGCAGCATGTCCAGCCACCTGGGGCGTCGAAAGGTAACACACGTCATCCTCGGCCGGCCCACGGCGGGCGCCTACGGCAGCGGAGGCGCTGGCGGCGGCTTAGCAGGCGGGAAGCTGCAACGGGAGATTTCGAAGATGGGGGGTCCCGCTGTGAAGTATGTTGGCGTTGAGGTCAGTGCTCTACTTAGAATCCTTCCCTTCCGGGCCCCTTTTCTCACGTGTCTCGCGCATATGAGCCGCCTTGCCTAGTCTGTGGTTTCCCGCTTCTGCAGACTCCCGAAACCTAGATATCAGCTCCCTACAAACACAGATTTGCTAACGACAGATTTCTGGGATATAGTGGGTGCTCGAGAGCATTAAGGCCGGCAAGAGACTGCCAGAGGCACGGTTCGCGGACCTCAAGGTCGCGGCAAAGGGCCAGCAAAGCGTGTATAGTCTATATTCGAGACACGGGGACAAGCCGCCCCCTAGCACGTAGTCAAATACAAAATATAAACGCATACCATCCACCTCACTTAACTATATGCAGGGGCTTTGCATATAAGGTAACCTTATTACACGTGCTTGACGTCGGTTCAAAAGAACGAAATGAGTTTGATAGAAAGCTTAATGAAACATCCATCTACTGCCGCTGGGGAGTTCCGTAGTAGCCTTCGGTGACTTATGCACTATACATTCGTTTTAATAACTACGCCGTCTACACCATTTCTCCTATTTATCATTGCGCCTTTTACGCGTAGATGCGGACACACAGTTAATCAAGGATAAAAACAATATAGAGTAAGCTAGCCAACAGTTTAGCTAGATGCCAACAAGGTTATTTATCCGTCTACTAATCAATATGGCCAGCGGCGCTTATTCGCACGACTTCTATGAATAACCGTTGATGGTTATATAATGTAGACACATATAACAGCGCGTGTGGGCGCTTATTTCATATAATTAGCCGTAGTTTTGATCCGATGTAGACTAGTATAATCAAACTCCCTGGTCTATGCTTAGTTTTTCGGTCTTAGTATGAAGCTGGCTAGATGATAAATTCTGATATAGTCTTTTGATCGCTTACTAAACGGGTCGGGAGCACGATATAGGACGGGATACAAAAGAGAGACTCGTCAAGGCACATCGTAACTTAGTTATACGAGAGAGATATGGCTAACAACACTAAGAGTTGGAAATGATGATATATCAGAGGGGTAGGTATAGCCTCACTTCTGACATTCACTATACGTCCGCTCTAGCCTAGAAACCAACTACCCGACTAGCAATTTCCACAGCGCCCAAGGGGAACTAAACCTTTAGCCCACCAATATGTCGATTAATTACGAAATGGAGAGTTTGTGTGATCCATGTGATTTGCGTAGTAGCTTCAGTCCCTGCTTCCCGAATAGTGACAATTCACCCCTCGAGATTACTCCTGATGAGGGGTTGCCAGACTGCAGAAAACCTGCCTGATAGCTTGATTACTGTTGCCCTGAGGCATATCAATCTCTTTGCAAATATCCCGGGAGGGATTGATCACTCACTTGCCTTTTTAGCACATATAAATACTGCTTGGCTCGCCTCGAAATCTGTGTAGGTGAGGGTGCTCAAAGGTTTCTTCACTCAAAGGTAACTTCAGGTGTGACCTAATGCCACACAAGTTTCTCATCTAAGTAACCATGCTGCAGTACCTAAAGAACCCAAAGAAAAGTGTGCTCCTGAAGCTCTATGTCTAACCTCTACTTAAAAGTAGATGCAGCATGTCTTTGCTTGCAGATGAGACTATCGTTTTGGGTAACTATAGAAGAAGAGATACCTTTGAATGAAGGAATTATAACTTTTCTAGCTCGAACTCGATAATGTTGCTTCGGTAAGTCTTCGGCGACTGCTGGAATGCCATTCCGTTTCTACATTCTTTCCGGGACACCGACTTTTGAGCTGCTGTTCAAAGCTAGCATCGGAGTTGCCTCGTACCCTATGTCTACTAACGCGAAACTAATCATAATAAACATTCATCAATAAAATATTTCCTTTCAGGCAGCATGGTCCTGAGTCAGCTACATGGATATTAACTATAATTAAATCATGTTAGATCGAAAATACAACAACAAGGGGCAACCCCCGCGGCTGATTCTAGGTTTTCTTGTATTTATATCATTTACCAATGTTACATTAGACTTGAGAAACAACTAAAAAGTTCCAGAGTATAAATTAAAAGAATGCTAGTTCAAGCCTACAATTTTACTGATATAGGCTTCTATAAGAAAGGGGGGAGGGTTGGTATAGCCCGTGGTTCTATAATTCATGGCCTGGGGCACCCACCCAAGATAAAAAGACCGGCTTCTAGAAGGAAATAAAGAATTGCGTAGAATTCTACTCTGACTTGTACGTCAGGATATTGCGCATTTTGGCCTCCAACCCCGAGCGGTGCGCGCCCCGCCAGTTTCGGTGGACGCCCATGGCACCGAGCGTGCTATGGCGCCTTTGTCTCGTGACTAATCTTCAGGTCTCAGGCCGCCATCTCCCCCCTGTTGGCCCCAAACATCGAAAATTCAAGAGGCGTTTCACGATTGTTGAACCGTGTTGCCATTGTTAGGCTCTGTGCTGCCTTCCCCGAAGTATCCTGTAATGGAAAATGGGTCGGGGAATTGGAGGGCGGCACCTCCTGCCATGGGCTCTGACTAAAATTTTCAGTCTTTCGCAAATGCTGTTGTGTGCTTGAGGGCAAGCCCCAGGTCCAGCCCGGGGGTAGATACGGTGCCATAGCATTGTATTCTTCAATCCTCTGGCGCTCACGAATTCGCCGTTGGTTGCGCTTCCGAAGCCAGATAGTGAGTAGCGTACCAAACACGATGACCTGCACGGCGAGAAAGACGATAATAACTATCGTAGCCGTGGTGATAGCCTTCGTCGCGTTATCGAATGTGGCTTCACTGCCGTTGATGGCGGTGGCGGTGGAGCTGGAAGTGGTGTTGTCGTTGTTGTTATTGTTGTTACTTCCAACTTCATTGTTATCTCCGTTATTGTTAATAACATCCCGAGCGTAATTATTGACCATTCTGGTCGGCATTGATGAAAGATGGGATACTCTGAACGCGGCGAAGCTCGAAAGTGTGGACGGAAGTACGGTTTGGACCTCATTTGTGCGATGTGGTAAAATGAAGACGGACAATGACGACTAGTGAGAATATATTCATTGAAATACCTGGCTCCTCTCGTAAGGTTCCTCATCCTTTAAGAATTCTGAAACTAGCCCCGTCCTCCTTAGGTAACGGATTATAAATGTAGTTGCATCGCTTCTACTGATAGGGCTGTAGTGGTGGCTGAGATGTAGTAATAGGATGAGTTCGCTTATAATTGGAGAGTAGATTCCGGATGCTCGAAACACGTCGATCTCCTCTTGCGGCGAAGAGAGGGGGGGCTGTTGGCCCCCAGATCGGTCGTTTTTATAGATTAGCACTCTACTGTAACCTATCGCGACATAACTTTATAGTAAGGTCGACGATGCTAGCTTTCACCGTCAAGAAAACTGAAAGACTAGTCGAAATTAGAATGTTTACTGTGCAGCGGCACATTGAATGACATTCAAACTTCTGCGTTAATCAATCGTTGTGGAGTCTACTAGGTTGGCGATATGCCGTTTCGAATATCAGAATCCGATGCTGTCGTTGGTCCCGATCACGTTGACCTACCGGGGTGTATTACACGAACGAAACGTCGCCTTTTGGACCCCGCTTACCTATCGAAGACACCGTATCACTCCCCAAGCATCAATATATAGCTAACGAATGAATACTAGGCGTCCTCCTGCTACCTACCTTTCCCCTTCCACGTGCCCTCCCGAGGCGCTGCTAGAATCATGTTACACTGTTAGGGATGGTAGGGCTGCTGGCCCTGTTGGTTACTTGTAATACTCGAACAACTATACAGGAGGCCTCTATGATAGCAGCCCGTCTACGGGCCCGTGACCTCTGCCTGCCTGCCATTGGCCCGTCACTCAGAAATATCTATTTGATTCGATCGGCGCCGTTTATATAGACCCTGGTATTTGTGGCGTCGTGGGGTCAGGTGACCTTAGGTCACCCTACTATATACTTCCTCTATTGGCATTGCCAGACCTTCTCCCTCCTACTTGGTTCTTCAGTCACACATCAAGGCCCTATTTTAATCCATTTATTGCGCTGCGCGGGCGTATATAGCGATTAAACATACGCCACTGCGCCCTGCCTAGTCCCAGCCCTTAGTCTAGGCCCCTTACAGTACCCGTTATTTAGCATGTCTGTCGAAATCGACCCCCAAGAACTTGGCTTCCATCGTATGCCATACCTACTTCACACACGACCCTTTCCTTCGAAATATGGCGATTGCTTACTAAGAGATATATAAGGTGGAATCTGTTGAAGTGTAAAAGTAGTCTATTTTCTATCTTAAGGTAGAGGCATTTACTCGTAAGAGGATAGAGCGAGCATCTCCTCATATATCACCAAAGTTTATTCAGACACCGAGGTATTGACGTCACAACATTGTCGTACCAGTCTCAATGATGCGCGCTGGCAGTGTTCCCCCGTCAGAGCAGCGGTCGTCTGGCCCGTAGGTATGCGTGACGTAGCCTGCCTTAAAGGGGCCGAAGTAGCCGTCACCGACCACGTTGTCCTTGAAGCGGTTGTTGTGCGAGGGGCATTCGTCCCCGGTGTCGTCGATCCAGTCCGAGTAGGCCGAGTACTTGCCTGCCGTGATGAAGCGATTTCCCTCGATTAAATTGTCGTCTGAGCCGTCGCGCGTGCGCACCGCATCGCCGGTAACCTGATTGAACTCGTTGTCCGAGATGATGTTGCCCCTTGCGTTGTGCGCTGCGTATATGGCGTGGATATACCCCGTGAGGTCCTCCAGCTCCCCGTCGCCATCGCTGTCGGCCGCGTCGGAGTTCTTGACTCCGTGGAAACGGTTCCCCGTAATGGTATTGTTGCTAGACTGGCGCAGACGCAGCGCGGCGTAGCCCTTGGCGTTGGGGAGTCCGTGGGTGTAGAAGGCACCGACGCGCTCGAACAGCATGTTGCGCACCTCGTTGAAGCTGTTCCCCGGCGCCTTGTCGCGCCCCAGATCTAGACCCAGCCAGTAGTTGGTCACAGTGAGTCCGACGAAATGTAGATTGGTGGGCACCGCGGCGTCCGCGCTGTCTCCCATTGTGAACCACGTCAGGCCGGTGCCCTGGCCGTCGAATATCGGCTTCGTCGCGGCACCCGCCGGCGGCGCGAAGGTAATGGGCTCGCCGTTGAAGTAGGTCCAGACCACCGACTGGTTGAGAAAGGTGCCTTCAGCTACCACGATGTCGACGGCGTCGGTAGGCTTCGCGGCCGTGACCTTGGCGAGAACCCCTTTGAGCGTTTTCAGGGGGTTCGTCGCGCTGGCGCCGGTATTGCTGTCGCTGCCGCCAGGTGACATGTACAGCGTGGTGGCCGGGATCAGCGCAGGCCCTAGCGCCAGCATGCTGCACAACGTCGCCCCTTTTCTGCGCAAGTGCATATTGTTTACTTGTTATTGGTGAACTGAACAGCGCATGCAATGCCCCTGGATTCCGAGAAACCGGAAGATTAGTCAGCTATGCCGGGCGGGTAATGCAATCACTGATGGTTAATAATGAGAGAGATGGGATTCATGTTAGACCAGGAGGTAGTTAAATTCGGCTTTTGGATGTGTTTACGCTCTCCGGATATTTCTACTAAGTACCTAACGGTCACCGAGATCCTGCTCAGCCCCGGAGGGTCCACCACTAGTAGGTATGCCTACACATAACAGTCAGAGTACGTAATGTAGATCTATGCCTTTATAGGCGTATTAATAAGGTAAAGCTTACAGTAGTGGCTTGGAATGATGATTTTGCCTAGGTTTGATGGGGCGACGGCTATGTAAAGTTCTTCGTTCTACGCGTAGGTCTTGAGATTGATTTCGGCGCCAAAAGCTTCAGCCCTGGAGGCCTCTACGAATGAAGCAAATTGAGATAGATATTTTTAGGCATATCTGTTTCCCTCTATTTTAGATTTTTAATCGCGATGGGTTAGGTGCGGGTAATTGGTGTCTGTGTCCACCTTGGCAGTGGGTATTGTAAGTTATGATTCTTCAAAATGATCTTCTACCATGCTAATAGAGCCTTCACGATGGAGCGGAACGACGTCGCGGTATTGGAAGTAGGACGCTGCTAAGTTGAGGGACTCGGTCGCTTGCGATTGTCTGGGTGTGGATTCGCTGGAGTTGTAATAGTCCTGAAGAGTCCTTGTCTTCTAGCCTAGACGATTGGAGCTGGCAATTTATATATAGCACAAGTTCTCACAGGTTGCCTCTCGCTTCTAGTTATCTTCCTGACCCTCGTATTGATACCATCTCAGACACGAATTGAAAGTTTTGCGGCGAGGCCAGAGACTTTATGTCACGTTCAAATCCGTATGATAAAAAGGTGATGTAGATACAATGCTACTAAGCACGGATACAGTCCGGTTTATGGCATATCGTACCTCCGAACTCTTCTCCATTTGAAATACTATTCACGAGGCCGTGACTGCGGCAACACAGATCGGCTGACCGACGCATGAAAGGGATCGATGCGCCAGGAATACCCGTCAAATGGTGTTTCGTATTGGATATACGTAACTATTCTCTTGACAAACATTTTGAGGTATCGATTCACAGGCCACAACCAAGAAAATGAAGACTCTCGGGGCAGTGACCCATCATATAACTAGTGATAAATAGACTAGGGAGCGGTTGACACTGATAGACTGGCTGGAACACACGATTATTTAGCAGTTTATTAGGAGAATCTTCCGTTTTCTTTTTCTTCGTTTGCTGATTTCGGCTACTGTTAGAGCTGAGCGTCTCGAGTATTTGGTTTTAGACGAGGCGCCTGGTGAATCTGTACACAGAAGAGGTTTTCGCCACAATCATTGACAGTGGACGGCCCGTCTACGTGTATATGGATGTAATATCTGCACAAAGAGCTTTCTTGGTTCTCGTTATTTACATCTAAGACTGGAGCTGGCTGGATCTGGGATAGTTTGTGGAGTCGTATCGCGTGAATGGCATATTTGATGTCCACATTGTCGTTGCTATGTGGTGTCCCCTGTTTTGGGCACTTTAAGGAGGTTTGGGAAGAGTAATCTTAGTATGTAGGTGCTGAAGTAGTGCGAGCCGGTTTCTCGGAGAGGGCTCGGGGGTTGCTGTAACCTTACGTCGCCGCCTCGTGTACTGTAAGGGCGTTTACCCGATACCGAATTTTAGCAAGCTTTTATGGGCAAGAGAGCTCCGATTTGAAATCGACACGTGGGGAACTTGGTTATCGTTACTCGATCGTCGGAGGGGTTGTCGAAGCTTTAGTCGGTTATGTCTACATAAGGTATTTTGTTGCCACTTGTTGTATCAGCGCGTTTGTAGGGCAAGAAAAATCGAGCTAGGGAGAGGGAAGAATGATTATTTGCGAGCTAGGGATAGTTGTAGAGGAGGGAACCTGTTGGAAGACAAAGTTTCGGCTCCGAGGCTGAACGGGTCGTCTCCTAGTAATTCTCAGCTATCAATCCCTTGAGATGAGGTTAAGGCTTCCTGGGAAGTGTTATCTGAGGGTACTAGAAGATTGCGGTACCTTGAAGTGAAGGTTTCCGTGCTTGAAACCAAGACCATTACATGAAGAAACGGCTGATTTCATGGCATGTCGTCTAGTTTACGGATCACGTGTAAGGCGGACTGCCGAAGACAAGGAGCAACAAATTAGAGCTGTTTACTAGCGCGGAAAGTTCCAGACGTTCATCCAGCCTGCTGGTGACCACCCACATACTGAAGAATCAGCGTTGCATTGCACCGCTAAGCCCTATAGCAGCGGAATAGATACCTAAAGCGTTGTTGTGGTACCTCGCTTGGTGTTGTCGGGTTAACCAGTTGGAGACAAGCCTTCAGAATATTACGCCATTTGGCTAGCAGACATGGTTAATTGGCTAAGGACAGCGTTGTGCATGTTTACCCAGTTGTACACGCATAAGAAGATAAACGTCCAAATATTCTCCAGAGACGAGGGTAGACGGTACCGTAACAGCTCGAGAAAGCTATGTATCCCATGTCCCCACATCCTCGCTGGCATAGTGTATAATACTTTGAAGCTATGTATCCCATGTATAGTCTTACAAGTTTTTGGAAACCCGTTTTATTTCTTTGCTGAGCCCCCTCTGTACTTCCACATTATCATCTGGGATGCAATGATTGGATCTACTGGCGAGAACGCCAATACGGCTGACTCCCCAACCCCTCGATTTATGCTTGAATGTTGCTTGAAGAATCGTAGCTCTTCCATAGGCTACGCTGCGGCAAACCCTAGGGTAACATAGCCCCAGTCGATGCGTTCACGGAGCTTTCCATTCTCACATTTGGACGCTGTTCTTTTATTTTTGTTTTCCAAATGATTCCGGAATATTCCTCCGCCGGGATCTGGTGCCTAGAACAAGACTTTATGTACCAACATTGCGCTTATTAGGGTAGGCGGCTATCTCAGTGTCTAGGGGCATGTGAGCCGAGATGCAGTGGCCGGGGTGCTTGGGTTTCAACCAAACAATAATAAATAGTTGCACCCAAGCCGCGGACGTGACCCGTATGGGTCACTGTATATGTAAGACACATACCACCGGGTGCCCACGACACCGGTAGCCGGGTCATTTATGTTTGGGTGAATCTGTGGCGTCTGGATGTACACGCTACTTAATAGTATTGTGAGTACTGCATAAGGACCTTTTGTTGGCTAGCATTGCCGACTAGTTTCAGCAAGGCTCTTGTTGTACCTCGACGGTTGGCTAAGTCCGCGCTCCCAAGGTGAGTCGGTGAAGCAGTAAGCTGATCAATCAATAATGACGGCTAGATGGAGTGGTAGAAGACCAAGGTCACGCGGTTACATTGTTGGAAACACCTTACGCCCAGGTAATAAGGCGAAATCCGAGTACCCATGTAGATCTAAGCTATAGCGCGAGAGGTTGCAGGATTGATGACCAAAGCTAAGACCTAAGACAAGTGGGCATGTCACCTGCGTGTTTATCGGGAGACGTATGTAGCGGCGTGTGTTATATGAGGCGCATTTACAGCTACGTGCCTTCGAGTAGCCCCTGGGGAGCGAGCAACCTGAGCTAAGCAATCTAACTTGCCTGTCTTGTGTGCCTAATATGAATATATTACATAGGTAGTTATGGGGGTGTATATACCGACACCAGCCCTACTCATACTCTACCCGTACCCCGTTATGACGACGTTCCTGCATATCATTTATCGTCCCTAGCCTTGAACCCCTGTCCCACTAGTTTACCCAATTTGAAGCCTGCTGCCCCTTGCAAGGATCGTGGGCCGCGAGCTGCGTTGTTGCCTTATCCAGAAGATTCCCCTCCTGCTACTGGCCATCGACTCCAGTCCCCGTGGATTCTAATCCCTACGTTACGGACAGCTATCCGCGGCTGCTCCATTATTCACCAACTAACAAGGTAGTTCACAAATCGGTGATGTTGCATTTCAGCAATCTCTGCAAGTCTAAAAACTGAACCCATTATTGGCCTCAAATTCCAAGAGCGACAGACCCCGAAGATCAGCGTTAATCGTCTTGATTAAATTTGAATTTTATGCATTCATTTCGGCTAACTCACACACGCATGCGTAATCGCATGCACACACATACACAAACACACAGACGAGATAAGAAGTAATTTTAAGCATGACTGTGCTGCGTTTAGATACTGAATACCCGCGTCATGTGCTATATCCCTGTGAGGAATTGCTGCCTACCGCGCTAAGTCAGTGCGCGTTGGTGAAACAAGGTTGATCACTTGCCAGCTTCCGGTAACCGACCGAGAGGCCGATCTCCTGTTGCAAGCCGGTATTGTCTACACACGTGCACAAAATAGTCTATAATAATCTAATTACAACGATAACATAATGACATGGGTTGAAAGAGGTGCCTAAGTAGCATATGTAACAACCTGATTAGGCGAGCCTCAGTGTAGTAAGTACCAGCAACCGGCTGGCTACGATGCACTTGTCGCCTCGCCCAAATGATTATTGTTCCCTCTGAATAGCTATTATTATTATTGAAACATGGAGATGGCGTGAGTAATTAGTAAACCTATAATGAATCGACAGTTTATTAAATAGTCAATGTTAGATTTAGCGTTATATTTGATTGTTTAAGGATATCGAATTTTGGGTCAACTTCGAAAGTCATGCACATTCCTGCCCAATTTTTCAGTACATGTCACTAAATGTAGCAAAGCTCTGCTGCATTCAATGCACATAGTACTACAGTCAAGTAGGTCGGGCGGTCATTGCGAAAGAAACCTCCTTATTCATTACTAGATCTCCCATATGAGCCCTATGCTATCAAAAGGATGAGGCCATGCTCCATATTCTAACTGGTGTTCAACAACTCTACTTGCGGAGGGCGAAAAAGTACTGTTGCCCTTGCTTGGTTTTTGCCTTCGACCCCGTTGGGCTTGTTTCCCCTTCTCCGGTAGCCGGATTGTTGTTTCTAGTTTGTTCGTATTAGCTGGTCGCTATCACGGATCTCTTAAAATTGGTTGTGACGTACTCTGGGGGAGTATTATTATCTTCGGTAGGCGGGAGTTGGGAGCGCATTGTGAAGGCTATTGGAAACAGGCAGAAGATTAGTTCGGTAGCCAAACATTCAGCCAACTGCGATTTAGACAGATTCTTGCATTTAATCTAGCAGGAGGATTCTTCAGAGGGACAGCAATAGAGAAATACGTTCGTACCTTTACGGTGGTTGTGACTATTAAAGACTATACCGGGTGAGGCAAGGTGACGGGCACTAGGTAAGGCAGCTGGTGAAGATTCCAAGGGAACGATTCTAAGAGAACTAAATGCTAGAGCATTGCTTTTATACTGTGAGAGATGCTTACGTTCACTTGTGCTCCGCAGGCACATTTTGGACAATACCCACGGGCTTGGACAAGTGGACGGATAGATCGATCCACAGATATTGTCAGGGGTATGTTTGTATGCACGAGCGGTGGCATGAGTTCAATAGCTTCGTAACTAGCATCGTGTGTCGACCGTGCCCTTCAGCAACTCAGCCACTATTGTGATGCCTATTCTAGCCTACTGAGGGGAAGAGGGTCACGCATTGTGAGCTCAACTATTGAGGGGAGACAGGGTTACAGATTGTAAAGTCGACTAGTGAGGGGAGGCAGGGCCGTGGATTGTGAATTCGAAGAGTCAGCCAGATGGGCGGAGCCCCTCTGTTGAACGAACCGATTAGGCGGGGCAATATGTAGAAGAAGCCTAGAATAGAAGTGTGGGGATGATAAAGATGGTTGCGGCGGTAGGCAGGCAGGCAGAGCATGGATGAGAAGGGAAAGAAGAGCATGGCGTATAGCGAGGAACATTAGCGGGAAACACGGATGTAAACATAGGAACACGGAGATGGGCCCGATTGGGGGAACGAGAGAACGGGAGAGCGACAAGAACGACAAGTAGGCTTAGGTAGGTATCTTTGCTCTAATTATCCGTCTGTCTGTACTTATCTGTCTGCTTATCCACCTATCTGTCTATCTACCCAAGTATTTTCAGTGCGTCCTCGAAAAAAATAGAGTCCCGGCTCTTGCTTCTACCTCGTGGGACCTACCTACACTTAGTAGGTATACTTTAAGTACCTACCTACTGCAAACCACCGGACCAAGCGCCTAGCCACCCGGGTTAGCATCTCGACTCGACGTCTTTCTTTTTTCCTTTCCGATCGCAGCCAACCACAACAGGTGTCATTCCCACATTCTTCGAGAACCGACGCACTGGTTCCTATTTCTAGGGACTGACAGCGGTTGTTCCGTACAGCCCTGGCATAATTTATTGCTTCTAGTGGAGCCACTCTGCCGCGGGCTTCAAACCTTGGTAGCTGGTCGCCTGCACGAAACAGCGCTTGGCATGGATGCGCCCATTGGCATTGGTGTCGAGCAGGTCAATTGGTCCCATGCCCAAGATACGACGGATGTATTCTGCTCGTCCTGTCCAGGTACCTACCTACCTGGTGAGTAGCGTACGGCCGATACCCGAAGGTATGTACATACAACCAGGCCCCGCTCGGGAGATCCCAGAAGCTTAGCCCCAACTAATCCCTGCGCTGAAGATTAGTGTATGTAGCACTGTTTGATAGTGCGAGTCTTCGGTGAGGTGACAGGTCATTAGGCCCAGGAGCATCGGAGACACCTAAGCTATCCTAGCTCATGTCACGCTCTTAACCACTTCTTCTCTCTCAACGTCGATGCAGCCGTTTCTTCTCCCGAGTCGCTTGCTAGTTCCGGTATCTCATTTGAGGTCCTTGATTGATTGGCAAGTCTCAATGACCGGAGTAGAATGCCGTCGCAGTCTTGGACAAGCCGGAGCCACAGGCCGGTGTCAGTGCTGTGGCAGTGACCTGATTGGCTGCTGTGGCTGCTGTGGCTGGATGCTAACAGGGGTGCGACAGGACACCGGGCGGCAAACGGGCATTGTTACCCCTCCCGCGGGCCATCTCAGATGAACGGAGCGTGTAAACGGTGCTTGCGGTCGGGCGTGTATGTGAAGAAAGCCGGCACGAAGCCGGCATGTAGTTCAGATCGGCAGCCATAAGGCCGGGATCCAGGGCCGTAGATCTGGTGGGCTAAGATGCGGTAAGCCCCGAGACGAGATCTAGGAACCTTCCGTGTATGGTGGGTTTTACGCTGCCTAGATCCAGGGGTTAGAGCCCACCATATGGCTGGAGTCCTGCCCAAATCGGTTTATCACCTCGCGTATAGCTGCGTCAGGTGATTGTGGTCTTGAGGGGTAACAAGGTCTATGGTAGCCCAATCAGCGTCTGGGAAGCGCTTCTGATGAGCGATATACGGCTGCTGCACCCAACAACCGAATAGGGCGGAGAGAGGATGCGAAGAGTCGGAGAGCAAACACATCGGGGAGAGTGGTGGTGTCGAGGGCTAGATAGAAGAAGTGCGACTATCGCATCGAGTGAATATCACAGCATTTGGACTGAATGGACGTGATGGGAAAATGCGACAGGATGCAACGCGATGCGCTGCAATACCTACTATCTGTATGTGCTGGGCCGTGTTCTCTGGGTTGTGGCTCGACTTGAAGGGAAAGCCGTTCCCATTGTGGTGAAAACGCTTGGCTGGGTAATAAGAGTGAACCATTGGGTCCAACTGCGGGGATATGACATCTAGCAGACGCCCACACATCTGCATTGCGTGTTGTCTATCTAGTAGGTAGGTATATGCGTGAGTGGAAACTGGACTAACGCAACCGAACACGGCCTCCATGGCTACCCTGGTCTACCTGAGTATAGCCTGTCCAAAATCGGTCCTACCCATAAAAAGAAATCGAGTCCGCTTACGAAGTACCTGCCTGCAACCGAGTACGCCAATCCCCCGTGACGAAGGATCCTCGGATAGAGCACCATAGTCGAACGCTGCTGAAGTCCATCAAGTAGATTGCTGTAGCCTATTCTACTCGCTCGAGAGAGATTCCTCTACCATCCCCATCAACTGTCTAGGCCCTTGAATCGTATGTGAGGGCTTAGGAATGCATTGGTCTTATATTCTAAAACAGCGCGTCTTCATACTACCCAAGTCGCGAGACGGATAGTTGTATATTGGTTTCTCGACCCTTTTTTTCTCGGACGTTAGCCAGTTAAAATCCGTGCCCGCCAGAACAAGATCATGATTGCCCACGTGCTATATTGCACCAGTTTGCTACTATTTCCCGTCTCGTCTTATAGATGAGACTAAGACTGAAGCCCGTGGTTCTAGAAACCTTTTCCCACCTAATCGAGAATTTGTTTCATGTTTGTTTCACGCAATACCTTGCCAAAGTGGTGCTCTCAGCGAAATGTTTAATGCGTTACTTCTAGGGCATAAGGATTATGTCATGGAGTATTCGAAGCCACAAGCCAGCCAGACCCCAAGACAGCGATCCCGCAGTACACGAGGGGACGACCCACTGAGTGTACTTACTATACGTGTTCGCTAAAGTTCTGACAGTCTCGGGACTATCATCGCCTTCGATCAACAATATAGTACCGCTGTATCCTCCTAGCCATCATTTGTGATATTCTTGTGACGCATCGTTCGAAAGCTGGGCTCTCAACTGTCGGTCGGTTTTGGAATTATGTCCTGAAGACGGCGGTAACCCCCAAGCCAAATATTTTCCCCTCACCGATGCTTCCACGATCACAAGGACGTGACGAGGTGATACCTAGTTAGTTAGGCTATACCTAAAGAGTAAGTCGCAGCACTCTCATATATTTAAGGAAGATTCATTCTAGATTATACTCGAGTCCACAGGACTACCCAGCATCTCTCTTCGTCCTCTTTTTCCACACCATGCATGTTATATGTGGACATTAATGTCTGCGCCTCTGCACAAGTTATCACTCTCAACTCTCCTTGGCTGCCTTGTCGTAAGGGCGGTGGGATCGCAACTATCGAAACGGCCACGATGCAGGAGGGGGGCCGATGCCAGCGCCGCTATCCACTGACCTAGAACAACCTACACCTATCGCCGTACACCAAATCGTTGCCACGGCCAATACCATCCATACATCGATCAGAATAATTCTTCGCGCGTCAACTTTGCCGGCTTCACCGCCCCTATGGCCAGATAGGAGGCCCTGTTAATGCTACGACGATGAGGCTCTTCTTAAATCGGTGGCCATCGACTACGCACTAAAATGGCTCTTGTGATCTCTAAGAAGCACTTCTTGGGGGCTACCGAGCATGCAAGTACACCGGGGAGGTACCAACAACGCCATCTTTACCTGTCTCCGGCTATAGCCTCGTCGAACCTAGAGATCTCTTGATAAGTATAAAGAAAAGAGGATGTCTCTACGGCGCTACGGATTACAGAAGAACCTTGGACATCTAGGACTACTAGGACTACTACTATTCGTGTGACTATGGCACCGACCCCTGATATCGAAGCGGGAATCCCCCTAGGACCTTTAACCCCTCCTAGCAATACTCGCCCTCAAACCTATCCATCGGAAAATGCAGCCATAAGCGAACGACGGAAAAAGCATGACGGCCTTTATTCCCGAATCCTCGAGGGTACGTGGGTTCATGTTGTCGGAATACACTCTGTCTAACTGGCATGCTCTAGACAGACAAGAAGACGAGGGACAAGACGAGACTTACAGGAGCTACGAAGTCGGTACGAACTATAACTCATCCTAACAGTAATGCTTATAGTTTGGTTGTTGACTTACTGTAGAAAAGGTCGCTGTGAGGGGCTTCCCTTTGATCGCCGCATTCCATGCGAGATACGCCAACACAAGAACCTGCAGAGCCTTTCACTTTCTGACCCAGAGGCTCACGACTTTATACCAGTGCCAACTTACATGTCTTCTTGGTGCACTAATGGACCTCGATGCCGAGAGCGCAACAAGGGGCGAGGCGCAGGGCGAAAACGGGCGCCAGCGCGTCCCCTTCGATACGGAGAAGTTTGTCTCACGGTGCCTCCGATCCCCTGACCAGGCTTCTCTTTTGCAAATTCCCAATATAGATGATGGATGCGAAGAAAACGAGGAGCAAAAGAAAGACCGAATTGATGCAATGAGAGAGAACCTCGTGGCAAACATGGAGCGCATATTTGATAAGTACTGTACGCCACTCTTACATCCTGCGCGGTATTGTCCACGTTGTCGGCTAATCCCTCACAAGGTAATCGGGTCAACTGGCAGTATGAACTGCGCAAGTTCCCCCGGGCCTCCACGAATACGCACGAGAAGACCTTCAATCACATAAAAGAAATCAGCGGCCTCGATCCCGAGGCCCTCGATTACCTTCGAGCCGAGGACGACTTCATATACTCCGACGCCGACCCTCTATACGAGCGTTTCCATACCTTTTTGATATACATTCGCAACGCAGTTGTCGTACGCAGCCTTACTATTTCCTACCATCATTCCGTAACACAACAGCTAACAATATCCTCGATATCGATAGAGAAGCGTCAGGTTCCTCAGTGGTAATAGAATCTTCGCAGACGAAGACGCAACCCCATTCGGAAGAAGGGCCTACAGCGCAAGAGGGATCCGGCTCGGCGTCCAGTTTGTGATGATCGTCAGCAGCTCCATCCTTATACTGGCACCGGTAGGCATCCTCTATCTCGACATGCCTTCAAGGGCCATCTCTTTTGTTATTGTAGCTCTATTCGGTATTGTGTTTGCCTCTACCCTTATTGCTTTCGATAGCCGGATGCTCCACGTCCTCCTCGGCCTGGCGGCCTACTATGCTGTGCTCGTCGTCTTTCTGTCCGTATCTAATTAAGTAGACTACTGGAGTTTGGCATACGCGTTTCGCATAGGATATTGCAATTGCCTTTTGTTTCTCTTTTTCTACGCGTCTATTTCCTCTTCTTTCTATTTCTGTGTCCTTTTTATTTTATTTCGATTTTCATTTAGAGAATAACGATTGAAATATTCAGAGGGGGACAGTTAAACTGTTCTGGCGACTAATAGGGGTTATTTAAGTAATGTGTGTAACCTTCCGTAACGCAGTATTAAACATGTTATCAAAAAACAACTGTAAATGAGCAATTAGATTTCTGTGTTTATTGGTCACTATCTTCTTGTAATCACACGCAACCAGACCCCGCAATTGCAAATCTTATGGCCCCACGTGGCTTGACCTGCCCGCGCTGGTTCAACATCTTTTATCTTGCTAATCTACTGACATGGGATGTGCCTGGGGGTTGCCCTCGGCCTATCCAACATGTGTGCAAAGCGCGGAAACACAAATTTATACATAGACGGGACGCCTCGCGACCCTCGGGCCGAGCAAAGAAGTGCTGTGATGCTGGCCCCCATCCATGTACTTTATGGTACGTGTTTGGGGGTTGGTTGCGTTGTCGTATGTTACCCACATACTTGAGCTTTGACGAGATGGCGGGGTTTGCTGAATCTTGGCCAAGGGTAGCTATCTCATCAGTGTGCTGGCGCGGTGCCGTGATCCTCCAATGCCAAGATGGCCTCCCCAGAGATCCTGCCGAGGTCAAATATTAAGACGTCTCTTAACCAATACACTTTTGACGCAGCCAGCCTAAGTACCATGGGTACGTGAACAGTGGGTCTTGTTACTTTTGTCCTATAAGATCAGCTTATAGATAGGTATCCTGGAGACAACGGGAAATAGGCGGATATTAACTCGGACCGTTCTGAGCATACAACCTCCATAATGATCAAGATTCTTTAGTTGCTGCTGCTGCTGTTGCTGCTAATAGTTATTTATTCGACCAACTCATCCTACTTATACAGAAGTTTCGAATGACCGGTATCCAGTACTTTTTCCAACCCAGGAGTTGTATAAATATCATGAGATCTTATTGGATACCGTTCGGAAACGATCCATCGCACCATGACAGGAAAAGTTGGGTCAGGCAGTAAGAGGAAGGACAGGCAAGGTAGGATTAAAAAGACACTGCCAATCCGGTATTTTTGGCTAACCGCTAAATTATGAAGGGAAAATGAAGCATTCCATCAGGAGCGATGTAAATATCCGTATTACTTGTAATATATATCCGCTTAGGTACAAGTCGGGTAGTCACATTTAAAATCGCAGACGATGATTTATATTCTATTTCACTATATTATATCCTTTGACACTGAATTGCCTTCCCGACAGACATAAATAAATCCCATTCTCTCGCCGCATATTCTAAATAACTCTAATAAACCCGCCCACCGTAGCTGTATTGCATAGATTCTATGTCTATTGACACTCGGCCCAAGCTCCGTGAGCAAGATCTATCTACCAACGAGGGCCGTGCGCTTGCCGGCGTCCTCGATCATAGTAATGACCTCGTTGACAGACTTGTCGATACGGATTTCAAAAAGGAGTGGCCGGAGAGCGAGTCAGATATAGTGCCTAAGTTATTTAGAACGATTAATGAAGAAGTAGGGAAGAGGCGTCTCTTTGTCTGCTGCGATGGCACTTGGGTGAATGCTTCGGGCACTACCGCACCACTTACTAACGTAGCAAGATTCGCCCGTGCCATAGATCGATTCGGCCTCAATCCTGAGTATCCTGCCAGCCCCGTCACACAGGTGATCTACTATTCCGCTGGGATAGGGTCGGAGCCCGTTTTGAAGACGAGGGTAGACAGCATTTACTCTGGTGTTACTGGAGCAGGTAACCTACCATTTAGGGTTGAATATTCTCCTTCCATTTGTAATCAGAGCGCTAATGGGACCCAATAACAGGCTTAGAAGAAGACATCCTAAACGCATATTGCTTTCTGTGCAATCATTACAATTTCGGCGCGCAAAACGACGAAATCATCCTCATCGGCTTCTCACGGGGAGCCTTTACCGTCCGATGCCTCGCCGATTTCATCAGCCAGGTCGGGCTCCTTCAACGAAAGAGCCTGCCTTTCCTTTCTGTGTTATTCCAGCGGTGGATGCACGCGAAAGAGGAGGCAGATAGGGAAAAGATGAAGGTGGATATCAGGAGGATGCGCGACTCATTTTCTCTCCCTGTCAAGATCACGGTGCTTGCCGAATGGGACACTGTGAGCGCCATCGGTCACGTTGGTTGGAGGAAGAAGTTCTCCTTCATGAAAGAGACGGTACCCGAAAATGTCCAGAATGCCTTCTTGGCCATCGCTCTCAACGAGAGGAGGGGGAGCTTCAAGCCTATGGTGTACACGAGGGCCCGCCGCGGAATCAATGTGGCGCAGTGCGCGTTCTCCGGATGCCATTCCGACATTGGGGGCGGGAACTTGGATGCTGGGCTCTCGACGGTCTCTCTCTTGTGGATGGCGGCTAAGGTGCAGGGCGCTTGTAAGGTTTCATTTGACCGTGGGGCTCTGCTTCAGATGGTCCAGCCCCCACGCCCCAATGCGAAATGGTGGTATGGACGGAAGGTCGACGAGACAGATGCCATGAACTTGCTGTGGTCTAAAGGTACTGTTGATTGATAATCCTGATTTGGGATACCTGAACTTAGTTTTCGCAGGGAACATTAATGAAAGCCTTCAGGGGGTTTGGTATATCCCACATGTGCTCACGCTCGGATGGTCTAGCGGATCGCGAAGAAGACACTTCCGAAGGACCTTCAAGCGACGAGAACCAGATGAAAAGCAAGAAAAAGATAAGGAGAAGGACCCGAATACGAAACGCAATCAGCTGCAATTGAGTCCCTCTGCGAAGCTTTATCAAGCCGACTACAATCATGAAAAGCCGGATGATTTAGTCAAGATGATCAGTGAAGATGTGACTGAAAAGGTCAAAGAGGGTATCGCAAGAGCGGACAGGGCCAGTAAAATGACCAAAGAGCGTCTCAAGGCGAGTGTCAAGACCGCAGTTCACGTAAATGATAACGAGAACTCTAAGGCGAGGGTCACAGCAATCATCGACGCAACTTTCAGCGCGTTTCTGGAAGAGGACCAGACCACAGCATACCACGACAACCTTGCGCAAATCAGCAACGCCGCAATCGAGGCGGCAATCCAGGGAAACGAACCCGTACAGGATTATATGGAATGCGACCTCAAAGTCCATTTCACAGCGAAAGAGCTGGTAAAAGAACTTAGATATAAGTCCAAAGAGGGGATCTTAGAGGGATTGTCGGAGAAGCTTGGCTGGCTGGGACACGAGCGCTATCAGCTAGTAGATCATCTCCCTCAGCAAAACTACGACGGGAACGAGAGGGTGCTCTGGGAAGAATGGAAAAGCCAAGTGGATATGTGGCACACCAGCAACGAAGGGCGAAAAGGGGGCTGGGATGAGGACGTGATGTATTGGAGCGATGTCCTCGCGAGATTTAACAAGGGTGACAACCCGGAGGCTTTGGCTCGGAAGGACTTGGTGCAATGGGAAGTGTGCACAGATCAACTTTGCCGGGTCGCCGATGCTGCGGCGGCAGCGGCGCAGGCGGGCTTGCAGACAACAGTGGCGAACGTTGCGGAGGCGGGAAACGACCTAGAGTTCGCGGCGGCTCGCACAGTGACGAAAGTGGGGGAAATAGCAGGCCTACTGAAGGGCGGCGAGGATGACACTATGAGGAAGTTATGGACTATTATGGATGAGGTCAGGGAAGCATTTGAAAGAGTGCCGGGTGAGGTGCTGACGGGAACCCTAGCAAAAATGCTTGCTAGAGTCAAACAAGCCATGGCAGGTAGTGAGAGAGCAGCTGATACTCTTCAGATGTCAGCGAATGAGAGTAGTGCTGCGGTTCGCCCAGAAAAAGGAGAGTCATCGGAAGCAGATATCCAAACAGCCATCCGAATGGCGACGGGGCAATTGGCTGGCATTGCCGGGGATCTAGCACAGACGCTCTACTCTCCAGCTACCCTTGCTGATCCTGCTGCTCACAACGGCGACAACAATAGTAGCGATGATGATGGCCACGATTGGAAAGAGGGAATCTCGAAGGCGAAAGAAGCAGCTGACCGCATGATAGAAAGTGCGAAGGCACTGCAGAGTGTTGGCACGCCGGACAGCGATTCATGGGAAGCCATGAAGACCTATGCTATAAGGGCGAAGGAGGCGGCAGAAAGAGCCGCAAAGTCTTTGGCTAACGCTACTATACAATGGAAGCTCACCGATGAGCAGAGGATGGAGGCTCTCTGTTACAGAATCACCTACCCGGATTGGGACGTTATCTAGGATGGGGGAGAGAAGCGCAGTAGGCCTTGTCTCTAGGCTATGAGGGTTTTGTGGCGTTTGGAAATATCAAATATCCAGTATAACTCTGCGAAGAATGTTCGGAATCCTCTGATCATATTAATACCTAGGTAGATAATGAAGATTCAGACCCAAAATATATGGCCCCCCCCTATTACAAGTCATCAACGAACCGGAACGTGAGCCCCCTAACTTTTTGGGATTCGAGGTCAAGCTCGCATCTTACAACTTCGTACTTCCCCGTCTCGTAGCAGCGGAGAGCTTCTTCTTGATCTTGGTTTTGGACCAAGAGTGCATGGCCGTGCGCGACTCCGCCGGGACTATCAACGAGAGCCTTGTATCTCCCTCCCCACATTTTGAGAACACCCCCCTGAACTGATGCATCCTTGTATGACGGCTCTACCCCAAGCAGGTGAGTTATCACAGCAGGATCGGCAAGTGTCCCGTAAAAGAAATACCAAACTGGATACTGGTTCTGAGAGGGAAGCAGGCTTGGGTCACCTGCAGATGAAGGACGGTTCTGTGGCATTGTAGAATCGATTCCAAGCGTGGGATATATGGAAGTAGCCGATAACTGTTTTGCAGCTACAGAGTATCGAACAAACGTAGGCTGAAAGCAGGATTCGGCCTCTGACAGATAAGCAAGCATATTATTTCTAGCAGCCGTATCGATCTTGCACTAAGATACCTTAAGTTAGGCATGCGCTCATAAAATAAAGGGGAGAGGAGTTAGTGAGGTAAACATTGTAGAAGTTGACATTATTTAACAAGACCCCACCGTTTTATAAAACAATATAGGAAACGACTAGTGAAACTACTTACGAACGTGGCTGGCATTTCGTCGTCATCAGTGCCATGATATAATGGAGGGTCTTCCTTCAGCCGCGAAGCCAGCCTTACCGCTTCCAAATCCCCAATCGGACCTTCGAGTCTTAGGAGATAGGTCTGATTATGCACTTCAGTCGGAATAGGCGATAGATTGGAGGCCTTGAGGTTGCTAGAATATTCGTATGCCTCTTTGCTATAACCCTCGGCTTCCTTTCGGACACGCACCATCTCCCAGTGTGACTCGGAAACTCTGGGCCTAGATAAATCTGACCTGTGGTGTATAATTTCTTTGAGAGCCTGACAATACGAGAATCCAAATAAAGACTGCCACCTTCTAATGTCATCGTTATCGGGTTCGTCGGGCTGTTCAGATTGCTGGATGGCCACTTGTGCCATAGACTCAAGCTCGTTTATCATATCCATATTTAATACTGGCGAGTAAAAGTGAAATCTGAATGATAATATATGTAATTAGTATGAATAACTGGAGTTGGAAAATGTGATGAGGGAGAAGGATTCTTTTAAGTATTCCGGCGAAAAATGTCTGGCTATAGTATTTGTTTATAGTTTTGTTTATAAGATGAAAGTATCATTTGTGGACCCTAAAAGCAACTATCATACTGTGAATCTCCTTAAAATGTGATTGAAGAGAGTTATGGCTAAGTCTTAGCGTGAGAGCATAACCTTAAAGTAGCTGGAGCTTTTAGTTGTATTTATATCCCTACGTATATAACTTATACATAAGCGAGATAACGTACAAAGTATAAGATGCTGCGTTTAACATGTGATAGATTTTTGCAAAAGACATAGTATAATTCGCTAGTCATTCCTTATAACGTCCGATTCTACGATGTGTATTTACTATTATGATATGAAATGATGCATATTTTTCGCTTTTAAGCTGTCGTTCACTACCTAGGTAGAGGTACTACAAGCTTCCTTATATGTGAATATCAATGCTGATCAATTTGCTAGTAGCCTACGTAAAGAAGGAGCTCATAACTAGATAGAATTGCGAATAAATAGAAGAGCTTGCTATTCAATTGGCTGCGTCTCCAATTCCTGGAGGAAAGCTGCAGATCTTACAGATCAATCATCATGTGGAAGCGCCCTAGCATTTCTATATCCGGATTCGGTTGAACCATAATTCCGATAGCTAGTGTTAGACGAAAGAATATATCTGATAAAAAGATTAAGATTTCACGATCTTATATGAAAGCAAGGTATCTATTACGAGGCGCTAAGATCCGAGCAATTAAATGGGTATCAATTATGATCATTATGATGTGGCTCAGGAAATTGGCCGCGAGACTGCGGCTGTACTAGGCTTACGCTCTATCTAGTACTAGGACACGTACCTCTTCACGGTGGTCCTACATCCTGCAGCGATGAACAAACGTGCAATGAAAAGCCTTAGAGAATCGGCAACTTCCAAAGAAGCCAAAGCCGAAAGCTAGTTTGTATGTGTTATAAGGTATCCTATACGTCCCTAGTCAAGAATCCTTCTCGGGGGCCGTACAGCAGTGGACATACGTCGATTAAGTATTTACGTTTCTCTGGACACAGAATCCTTAGTCCGATTCTTCGTCACTGGTAGCCTCGATGTTCATCTTCTTTTTCTTCCGTTTCTGCTCTTTGGAAGGAGACTTTGCGGACTGCTGGGGGTCGGAAGTGCTGGGGGCGTTCAAGGACGTGGTGGATACTTCATGTCCTTTAGATTGGAGCTCGGCGTTGATGTCGGGGATGGCTTCGAGAAGAGCGTTGTATTGGTCGAGGGGTAGCATGATGCCCTGAATGTCCCAAGTTAGTGAGCCTCAGCTGCCACACGCTTAAGTATATAATCAATCGATGATGTATACCTTCTTTCCAGGTCTGAGCTCTCCATTACTGTCGTAGTATTCACGGATGTTGATGTAGGTTTTGCCCTTGAAGCTTTGAATCACGGCTCTCCGAGTGGCGCTGAGCTAAGACGACAGGCACGGGTTAGTCAGTGATCATCACGAAGGAAGCTCGCGGCCCAAGGGGGCGTGGGGGGAAGCGCATACAGGCCAGAACGAGTTGCCCTCATCATCTTTCCCAGAGTTGGCGTCGGCGGCTGTCTTGGTCTTGGTCTTCTTGCTTGGCTTAACGATTTCTTCGTCACTGGACGCCTCGTCCTGGTGATTACGCTTTCTGGCCGTCTTCGCCATCGTAGCGCGACGTAGGCGATGGGTTATATGATCAAAGACACGGAGCTTTCGCTTTCTTTGTAGCAGCTGTCGACTTGATAGAATCTGGCTTGTTTTTGGATCCTTCTGTAGGTTGGAAGTGGTTGGAAGGTATCTAAGTGCAGATGCTTGGCAGATGTATGTATGCTGCTGCTGTATGTGGGGTGGACGCGTTGGGAAGAAGGTGCGAATCAAAGACGCGGTACCACAGCAATTAAACTATGGCATGTCTCGGGGCTTAGCGTCTCCCGGGGCTGTCCCTTGATGTGCTTGTCATGGCCCTTGTTGAGTACCTAGGTACCTTCCTGCTTCCTGCCAAGGTGATGAAACGACCCAGTGCCAAGACCGGCAGCTACGGTCTAGACTAGGATGATGCACTTCGAGTTGGGACTTAACCCCACTAATTGCCTATTGTACTAGTCGGTTAAAGGGGGGAACATTACCTAAATTCCTTCGAAGCATGTGTACACCAGTTCCGTCTAGGGTCATTATCAGCATCTTAGACTCGCTGGGTACGTTAGATAGTTGTTGAGATGTAACAATTCTGCAACTAGGAAGAGACCACGGGGCACTACTTATCGTTTCTATTTTCTTAACTTCTTTTTTTTTTTCCCTGCTCCGGCATCTCAAACCTCATTTTACACTCGTTCCTATATTGTTCATAAGCTGCGACAGTCGAGCCAAATTCAATTCGTATCTTGAAGTCTGCCTTATTAATGTACATGTGTTCGTAGTTGGTGTGCAGCTCAAACCCTTCTTTATTCAATTTTAATGTGTCAGCCTGCCGATCCGCCGTCCGTCCTTGACATGTCCCGGTATTGATACCTTCGCCTTTCCTAAACGTCTCCGTTACTACGATACCGACTTGCATCCTCCAATGAACGACGTCGGGAATGGACTGCCGGGCGATTCTTCCGCCGAGTCCCAGAGCCATTCCCATACGGATCCGAAGTCCCCGACCTCGAATTCCGACTATGCGCCTATAGAGCCGCCGACTCCGCCGATAGACCTTCCGGGCGGCCCGGCTGGGTCTTCTGCTAGCCAAGAGGAGGATATTGCGACTAGGATATTTCGGTTCCTCTCGACGGTCACGCCTGGTACGCTTGGCGCCATTGCTGTGGCGCTCGCTGCCGTGACGTACTTCGTCTTGGGTCGGATAGGGCTGCTTCTGATTGGGGCTTTTGCTGGTATAACGTCATTTGTGGCATGGGAATCGCGGCATCCCGAGGTGGCGCGAGCCGTTCGGGGCGAGCAAGGGCATGCCTTCTTAAATCGCCTTCTGGACAGCAAGTATGGCGACTTGGGGTCGAAGTCTGAATTCGATGAGGAAAAGGATACAATGCACGTGGCGCAAAGCTTCGATGACTTCCAGCCGGACACGCGGGATGCGTTATATGAGTTGGTTGATGCCGTTATTCGCGACTATGTTGACTGGTGGTACGGCCCGATCGTGCCCTCGGATAAGTCGTTCCCGCTCGCTTGCCGCAAGGTCTTCACACAATTCATCCTGAACTTTTCTAACAGGCTGAGGCGCAAGCGCCCTGCTGATGCTTTTGTTGACTTTGTTACCCACTCCTGCTCTATCATTATCGTCTTCTTCTCCGAGATGGCGGCCGCTTATGCCGAGCTCCCAGCAAACACGCATATGACTGCCGCCGATTCTATCTATAACTATCTGGCTAGTCATACCGACGCACCATTGTCAAATCTACTCAATCAGCGACAACAAGCGGCAAAATTCAAAGTGGTGGCAGAGGATCTGCTTGGTTTCTTAGAAAAGTCGAGCTATGATTGTGATCCTGCCAGGACTTTTCTAAGGGAGATTCTATCGACTGTTATTCTTGAAGGCACCTTGCAGACTTGCTCCAAAGCAGAGTGGATTAATTCTTGGATTGTCTATCTGCTAGAGTCGGGAGAAACCGATCTGTCCCAAGCTATCGACGAAGCTATTCAGGACCAGAAGGCATTCGGTGATGTCGATGGAAATGTGGGGAACATCGGCTTGTCCAGGGGTAACCGCAACTCATATGAGCTAGACAGACAACGTCGGAAAGAGATGGTTCATAAAAAGAAGTTATCAAAAGCGGATGAAGAAATGGAAAGAGCGACGGAAGAGATGAAGAAGCTCAATGAAATGATCGCGGAGGCTGATAAAACCAAATCTGCGCCACAGCCAGTCATCGGCGAAGAAGACACTTCAGACTCGAGTACCCGCGGACGAGAATTGGGTATGAAAAATAATATAAACAGCATTTCGATAGAGACGTCAGGCTTGCCGAATGTAGCCACCGAGCCCACATCTAATTCATTACAAATAGAGAACGCTGATACTTCTCGGCACCCCTCCAATTCTCCAATCTCCCCTAAATCGACCGCGAACTCTTCGAACCAAACTGCACCGCCAGCCAGCAGCCAGGAGCCAGCTCCGGCTCAACGTTTTACGAACTTCGATCAGCTAGTTCCGCCAGCAAAAGATGAAGAAAGCGAAGATGCCACATCTTCTAAGCCGCCCCCTCTTACAATACATAACGCCTCGATCACAATCCATGATGATGTATCTACCGACAATGGCAGTCGATTGCGAAACAAGCCAACTTGGGAATATCTTCTGCAAATTGAGCCATCATCTTCCCATCACTCCGGTTGGATGATCATGAAAACATATGCCCAATTCGAGAGCCTCCATGAAAGTCTGCGACGGATAGCGAACATCTCAGGCGCAGCGGCATTCTTGGAGGCGCATTCGTTGTTTCCCGCTTGGAAACTACATACTAGATCATCCCTACGAGGCGAAATCGAAAGATATATGCGAAATGCTTGCGGTGAAAAGTCTTTGGCCGAATCGGAGGCTATGAAGCGCTTCCTTGACAAGGGGCAAGATCCTAAAATGGGTGTCAATCGCGGGTTTTCTTTTGAGTCTATGGGCAAGGGAATGCTCGACGTCATTCAAAACGCGCCAAAAGGAGCCCTAGATGGTGGGAAAGTAGTAATGGGTGGAGTGACCGGAGTTTTTGGCAACATCGGATTAGGCCCCAAGAGATCTACAAACCCCCCTTTACAAGATAACCAAACCACACAAGAAAACAGTCCACAAGGCGCAAGTAGCACTCGACCAGTATCATTACCTGTTCTTCCAAGAATGGACACAACCCTTACGAATGGGTCAAAGCTCTCAAGGGATAGTCTTGATAGCCAGAGATCGTCTATAGTTTCCGTCCAGCCTGGCAAGATCCCCCCAATGGATCGACGGCGCAGCTCACAAGCAGATCTAGATCTTGACAGTGGTTTACACCCGGCTAGCGCCGATAGATGGGACCGAAAGTCATCTATGAGCGCGGCTAGCAGCCGTGTACATAGTCGGGCTTCGAGTGCCGCTGCAGCACGGTCGCCCCTACGATCACCGTCTGAAGTCAGCCTTAGTAATTTGAAGCTTCCTCCGCCACCCAACGAGATAACTGATGATTACGGCTCGCCGACCAGTACACGGCTTAGTATGGATGGTTACCCGAGATTTAGTAACTCGTTCGCCTCTCCGTCTCGCACATCCCTTGATCAACAGTGGAAACCATCACAGGCTAGTAGCAGCGCTAAGCGACTTGTTAAACACTTCCCACCACTATCGGAACAAGAAACGCGGGTAGCGATTGAGCTTCTGTTTGCCGTTATAAACGAGCTCTATACTTTGTCCTCGGCATGGAATTTCAGACGGACGCTGCTCACGGCTGCGAAATCCTTCCTATTACGACCTGGTAACCCGTCCCTAATATCTATCCAATCTCTGATTCAGGAGTCAGTCCTCGATTCCAACACGTCGGATGATGGCCTTGCTGTACATATACGTAAACTGCGAGAAAACTCGCTGCCCACGGAAGAGGAGCGTAAAGCGTGGCCAGCCGAACTTACTACCGCGGAGAAGGAAGAACTTAGAGAAAAGGCACGAAAACTGTTTATCCAGAGCAGTGTCCCGACTGCGCTCATGGGCATCATGGGCCAGTCGGCCACTAACGAAGCACTGGGTCGTGTTTTTGATTGCCTGCAGATCGAAGAGGTTGCGCGAGGCCTGTTTTTTGGCCTGATTTTACAAGCGGTACGAGTGGTGACGCATTAAGTCTCCCTTGGAGCGACATGGCGGTTATGAGGCTATGTATTACGGGCAGCTATCACGATCTGATGTACATTACTAGAAAGAGGACAGGCGAAGCTACGCGCTGTCCGTATGATTCCCGCATGAGAAAACACGCGACGTGATGCAACAAACTCATTGTTGACTACGAAATTAAAGAAGTCAACCCGTGAACTAGGCGTGTTTGGCTAGTGATCTTATCTCGAAGAAACCGTTAATCTTGAGAATCGCCACGGGCGGCGGCAAGCAAGCCCGTAATTAATCAATTGAAAAGATGCGATGTTACGTAAAATACCGATTGTCTGCGCGGACTTCCGTCTCCGAAGGTCAGCGGATTCTTTCTCTTTCATTCATAGTTCTGCGGGGCAGCTCGTCAATGGTGGGGTTTGGTACCTGTTACATCACGGTATTGGTAAGCCGTGATCGGGTCCCACCGAAGCTCTAAGTATTGCCGTCAACGGTGTTCCGGTTCCATGATTACTTATTTAATAGTGATTAATCTTATTAGGATCGTATTCAGCGAAACTATAAGTAGACGGTGGTGCTTGTATATCTTTTTTGTCTCACTCATTCGGCATTAGAATACCTCTTTGGACGACCGTTGCTAAACTGACTTTTTACACAACCTACTTCCTCAACTGTCTCCCTGTCTTCAATAAGCGAATTGCCTAACCTGCCCGTCGAAATGGGCTCTACAGGCCAACATGAACGCGGAATCCGCATCGCCATAGATCGCGGCGGCACTTTCACCGACTGCGTAGGTACGCTCAACGGCAGGGATGTTGTGATAAAGCTGCTGTCCGAAGACCCCGCCAACTACGATGATGCACCCCTTGAAGGGATACGCCGCATCATGAGTCACTTTCAGAAGAGGGACATTCCACGTGGCGAAGCGTTAGACACCTCTAAGATTGACAGCATACGTATGGGCACGACAGTTGCCACGAACGCTTTACTTGAGCGGAAAGGAGAAAAGATTGCGCTGGTGGTGACGAAGGGATTCCGCGACTGCCTCACAATCGGAAATCAGAGCCGGCCGAAGATTTTTGATCTTGCGATTAAGAAGCCCGACGTTCTATATGAGGAGGTTGTCGAGGTAGACGAGAGAGTGACACTTGAAGACTATGCGGAAGACCCGGCTAGGACCATCACCAAGGCAGAGGCGAAGGCTGGGTCTCCGGAGGCGGCCGATGCAGATCTGGTCATGGGCTTGTCGGGTGAAGCTGTCCGGATACTTCAACGACCGAAAGAAGACAAGATTAAGGATCAGCTCAAGAGCATTTACGATAAAGGTATTCGAAGCATAGCTGTTTGTCTAATGCACGGTTATACTTTCCCCGACCACGAGGCCCTGGTCGGTAAAATCGCGAGAGATGTCGGGTTCGAGCACATTTCGCTTAGTCATGAGCTAATGCCCATGATTAAGCTCGTCTCCCGTGCGACGAGCGTATGTGCCGATGCATACCTCACCCCGGCTATCAAGAAGTACATTGCTGGCTTCCAGAAGGGCTTCGCCGGCGGATTGGGTACACGAAGTGTCCTAAAAGAAGAGGGTGATAAGGGCGCCAGATGCGAATTTATGCAAAGCGACGGCGGCTTGGTCGACGTAGATAAGTTCACGGGCCTGAAGGCTATTCTGTCGGGTCCGGCTGGTGGCGTGGTTGGATACGCGATCACAAGTTATGATGAAGAGACCAAGATCCCTGTTATCGGGTTTGATATGGGCGGTACGAGCACGGATGTTTCTCGGTATGGCGAAGGGCGGTACGAGCACGTTTTCGAGACGACGACAGCCGGTGTCACCATCCAATCCCCCCAGCTCGATATAAACACTGTTGCCGCCGGAGGCGGAAGCCGGCTTTTCTTCAAGAACGGGCTCTTCGTTGTTGGCCCCGAATCCGTCGGCGCTCACCCTGGGCCGGCCTGCTACCGGAAGGGCGGCCCTGCCGCGGTTACGGATGCCAACTTGTTCCTTGGGCGTCTCTTACCTGATTTCTTCCCCAAGATTTTCGGCAAGAACGAGAATGAGGCGTTAGACTACGAGGCTAGCAAGAAGGTCATCCAGGAACTTACCGATCAGATTAACAAAGAGACCGGAAAGAACATGAGCTTGGACGAGGTCGCTTATGGCTTCTTGACTATCGCGAACGAGGCTATGACTCGGCCAATTAGATCTATCACGGAAGCCAAGGGCCACGACTCTTCGAAGCATCGCCTCGCAACTTTTGGTGGAGCAGGCGGTCAGCATGCCGTGGCCATTGCGGAGGCCCTGGGCATCAAGCAGATCTTAGTACACAGATATTCCTCTGTGCTATCGGCATACGGTATGGCTTTAGCGGATGTTGTAGATGAGAGACAAGAACCCGAATCGAAAGTATGGCAAGACCAGGGCGAAGTTGTAAACGAGCTGAAGAGTAAGATGGAGAAGCTCAAGGAGAAGTCTCGGCAGGCACTTCGAGATCAGGGCTTCCAAGACGAAGAGGTTGTTTTCGAGGAGTATCTCAACATGCGCTACAGGGGAACTGAGTCGGCTCTCATGATTGTAAAGCCTAGCGAAGGGGATGCTAAAGCTTTCTTCGACGGCGACGACTGGGCATTCGGCAAGGCGTTCGTGAAACACCACCGGTACGAATTCGGTTTCACCCTAGACGAACGAGATATTATTGTGGATGATGTCCGCGTGCGAGGAATAGGCAAGAGCTTCCGATACCAGGACAAGACGGTCGATCAGCAGCTTAAGGAGGTAAAACGCCAGTCTATTGGCGACAAGAAAGCCTATGGCAAATCGCAGGTGTATTTTGAAGGGGGCCGCCGAGAGACCCCTATCTACAAATTAGAAGACTTGGCCGTCGGCGATGAGGTCAGCGGTCCGGCTGTCCTCGCCGATGGAACACAGACGATTGTTGTCACGCCAAATGCCAAGGCTTTGATTCTTGAAACGCATGTCATCATCGATCTCGAGAGCAGTGGCAGTAAGGATGGGTATGTTTATCATACCAATTGAATTTCGCTAGTAACTAACATGTGTCTAGGTCCCAGAAGAAAGAGGCCGGCGAGCGGGAGGTTGACCCGATCATGCTCAGTATTTTTGGCCATCGATTCATGGCCATTGCCGAACAGATGGGCCGAGCCCTTCAAAAGACAAGTGTTAGCACCAATGTGAAGGAACGTCTCGATTTCTCATGCGCCATATTTGATGCTACCGGAGGTCTAGTCGCCAATGCGCCGCATTTGCCTGTCCATCTCGGATCGATGTCGACGTGTGTAAGGACACAGGCTAAGATCTGGGAGGGCAAACTAAAGAAAGGGGATGTCATCATCTCAAATCATCCCTCGTATGGTGGAACACATCTGCCGGATATTACCCTCTTGATGCCTGCTTTCGACGAAAAGGGAGAAAAGATTTTGTTCTACGCTGCCTCACGAGCACACCATGCAGATATTGGCGGTATAACGGCTGGGAGCATGCCTCCTCACTCGCGGGAACTCTTCCAAGAAGGCGCGGCAATCAAGAGTGAGAAGATTGTTAGTGAAGGGAAATTCAATGAGCAGAGGATTACGGAGTTGTTGTACAAGGAGCCGGCGCAATATCCTGGATGCAGCGGTACCCGATGCTTGGCAGACAACGTCAACGACCTCAGGGCGCAAGTCTCAGCGAATCAAAAAGGTATCTCACTCATTGAGAGCTTGATCCAAGAATACGGAGAAGAAACGGTCCAGTTTTACATGGTCAATATTCAGGACAATGCTGAACAATGTGTAAGAACTCTGCTAAAAGATGTATACAAGAGATTTGAGGGCAAGGACTTATCATCAGTGGATTACATGGATGATGGCACGCCAATTCGCCTACGCGTAACAATCGACCCGGAAAAGGGCGAAGCTATTTTCGACTTCGAGGGCACCGGCCCGGAGGTCTACGGAAATATTAACGCACCAGAGGCCGTAACATACAGTGCCATCATCTACTGTTTACGGTGTCTTATATCGGAGGACATACCCCTGAACCAGGGGTGTCTTAAGCCGATCCACGTCAAGATCCCGCCTAAGTCACTGCTATCGCCGTCAGCGGGCGCCGCAGTCGTAGGCGGCAACGTGCTAACTAGCCAACGCGTCACGGACGTCATCTTCAAGGCATTCGAAGCCTGCGCAGCCAGCCAGGGCGACTGCAACAACCTAACGTTCGGGTTCGGCGGCAACCTATCCGGCGAGACGGAGGTGAAGGGCTTCGGGTACTACGAGACGATCGCCGGCGGCTCAGGCGCCGGACCGACATGGGAGGGTACTAGCGGCGTGCACACGCACATGACCAACACGCGCATCACGGACTCGGAGGTCTTCGAGCGCCGGTACCCGGTGATCCTGCGCGAGTTCTCGATCCGCGAGGGATCCGGCGGCAGGGGCCAGCACCGCGGCGGCGACGGCGTGGTGCGCGACATCGAGTTCCGTATCCCCGTGCAGGTTTCGATCCTCAGCGAGCGCCGCGTGTACCGCCCCTACGGGCTCGCGGGCGGCGAGGACGCCCAGTGCGGGCTGAATATATGGGTCCGGCAGGTCGCCAAATCCAACCCGGAGAAGGACCTCGCGGCCCAGGGACAGCATGTCGACGCCTCTGGCAATAAAGCCGGGGAAGGACAGGAGAAGATTGAATACGAGGAGCGCAGGATCAGCATGGGCGCGAAGAACAGCGCGCCGATGAAGCCCGGGGATAGGATCATCGTTAACACGCCCGGCGGAGGCGGATGGGGCCCTGTCGGCGGACGGAGGGCGCTGGCTCGGGATACGGATCATACGAAGGCGTGGCGTGGGGGAAGCCATGCTGCGAGGGAGGAAATGGCGCTACAGGCTTAGTTAGGGTGTGCTGTGGTCTGTGTGTTATCTGTCCGGTGTTTACAGTTTGTACATGATACGGTTTAGACGAATTTAGAGGCTGCCTTGCTAGTTTAGACATGTCTTAATAGTCATGTTCCCTTTTTGGGATTTTAATTACCAATGTCTTGTCATATACCTAGTATTCGTTGCACTACTAAGTATTCTGTACAGGTCCTCAAGCCGTCTCCTGGAATATTAGGGGGAGGAGATGATATGATGGTTGATGGTTCAATCATTACTGGTCCAATCCTGCTTGAATCCACGCTCGAGGCGCAACTAAGTTCTACGGGTACTAGATACCTACCTGTTTGTTATGGAAAAGTTCAAGGGTAGTATTCTTGCCTCCGCTGGTGAAGGTTTGTGTGATCGCCATACGCCGCACTATAGGACTCCTGACTTCGGAAAAGGCTGTGAAGCCATACAGGATCGCCGGCTATTGTTGATAGCGCTTATCCATTTCTGGATCTGCGTTGATGTCCCTTCGCCCCCTGTACTAGCAACGACGGAGCAGCGCTTGTCAACGAAGGGATGGTGTATATCTTCCACACAACCAGATAACACTTCCGGTTGAGCCGATTGACGGTTTAAACGATCACTATTAGGACAATCCTCACAAGAATAAAAGACGTCATAAAACGAGGTTGGTATGCTCGGGGTGTGAGCTTTTCTTCACTACGGTCTATGCAAAGGAGTTTCGTGACCATGTAAAATAATTCGTCCCGATAAACGGACCGATAGAGTTACCGATATAGGTGCAGACGTGGCAGCCTCGTTGAATTGACTTGAGGAGGCTTTCAAGAGCCACATGATGTTGGTATGGGTTGAACTCATTTGCAAATGGAATGTCACCAGGTATACGTTGAACATCATTAGATAATTTGAAAAGGCATGCAACGCACCGAACCTCGATATTTTGGGGGACTAAAGGAGCTTTGTCGTCGGGAGAGAGAGACATAGGGTATTTAGAATAGGGACGTATAGTATTGTTGTTAAGAAAGAATCGGAAGACTGTCAGAGATACCATATCAAGCGCACTGGAGGGGGCGCCAACGCCTGCGTATAGGTATGCCCATGATTGATTCCGATGATATGCGTTAGCACTGAGTGAACGCCCTTAAGAAAACGGCGCATATGATTGGGTTTTCTAGTATTAAGAGATCTCGGGAGTAATATTTTCTTGGTTTTATCATGGTACATGATTAGCAATAGAGTCACACATTACAACCAACAAGAGATGCCCCAATGGCGCAATGGTTAGCGCGTAGAGTTTCTACGACATGAACAATCGGTCATTCGTAACAAGTGCCTCTAAGGCTTTGGGTTCAAGTCCCAATTGGGGTTCTTTTTTTCCTCGTTGATATTTTCATTTTTGCTTTATTTCATGTTATGTTTTCTTTAATTTCAGAATTTCAGTGAGAAAACCCGGTAATATATTTTGTGTGAATATTAAAGCGAATGAACAAAAGACTAGGTAAGCAGCGTCACGAACTTCGGTGTCGACAGCGAGACAGCGAGGCCGATGATCCCCGACCGGACGTTCCTGCCGCTCTTCACCGCCCTTCATGAGTCACTAGCGTAGCAAGGTACGTACAGTACAACGCTAATGCCAACTTGAAGCGTTACCCCTCCTACCTCATGGGGAAGAGCACTTCGAAATTTCCACTGCCCCTCGTACAATTGCAGGTGGGGCATTTGATCTGTCAAGACCAAATCTGAATTATTTCGCTGCTTGTATCGGCGTCTTTCTCGAGCATTTCCAGCTCTTCTAGTGATTTGCCAATACAAAAAAAGTGCACAGAAAGCCTCCGCGATGCTCGACATCACCGACTTCATTGCCTCTCGTGGCGGCGACCCAGAGAAGATCCGACAGAGCCAAGCGAAGCGCAGTGCGCCCGTCGAGATAGTGGACGAGATCATCGAGCTCTGGGAAGTCCACAGAACAACACTCTACGCCGCGACCCAGATCGCCGCCGAGCTCAGGACAGTCCAGACTGGCATCACAGCGAGAAAGAAGAAGGGCGAGGCCATTGATGACCTGTTGGCGCAGAAGGACGAGATAACCCAGCGACGCGTTGCGCAGGAAAAGGCCGCTGCCGAGCTCCAGCAGAAGCTGGACGCCAAGCTCAAGACGGTTGGCAACTATGTCCACACCACAGTCCCCGTCAGCACGACCGAGGACGACAACGCCGTCATCCGCACGTGGAACCCCGAAAACCCCAAGACGGGCGACAACCTGCTGAGCCACCACCAAGTCCTGGCCCGACTAGAAGGCTACGATCCCGAACGCGGAACCAAGTTGGTCGGCCACCGAGGTTACTGCCTGACTGGTTGGGGATTGTTCCTAAACCAGGCCCTCATCAATTTCGGCTTGGAGTTTCTGTTTAACAAGGGCTATTCTCCCAACCAGCCCCCATTTTTCATGGATGGTGCATATATGGCCAAAACTGCCCAACTTTCTCAGTTCGACGAGGAGCTGTACAAGATCACGGAAAGCGAGGGCGATGCGAAATATCTAATCGCGACTAGTGAGCAGCCGCTTTCTGCCCTCCACTCCGATGAATGGCTGCAGTCTTCGGACTTGCCCATCAAGTATGCCGGATACAGCACGTGCTTCCGAAAGGAGGCTGGCAAGCATGGCCACGACACGTGGGGCCTATTCAGAATACACCAGTTCGAGAAGATTGAGCAGTTTGTCATCTGCAATCCCGAGGATAGCTGGAAGCATTACGAGGAGATGATCCAGGCTTCGGAGGAGTTTTACAAGGCTCTCCAACTGCCTTACCGCGTCGTTTCCATCGTGTCTTCAGCATTGAATAACGCAGCGTCGGCCAAGTACGACCTCGAAGCGCTCTTCCCCTTCCAGAAGGAATACAAGGAGTTGGTTTCATGCTCCAACTGCACTGACTACCAGACACGCGAATTGGGCATCAGATTTGGGCCTAAGAAACAAAAGGGCGCTCCTGATTCTGCCAAGAAGGTCTATGCTCATGCCCTGAACGCTGTATGTTCATACCATTTCAATCCTGTCTCCTCCCTGTCTCCTCACGTACCCTCGCAGCTAACACGAGATAGACCCTCTGTGCCACGGAGCGAACCCTCTGCTGCGTTCTGGAAAACTACCAGACACCCGACGGAATTGTTGTTCCAGAAGTATTACGCAAATACATTCCCGGACAACGCGACTTCCTCCCATTCACTAAAGAGCTTGAAGCGATGCCGATTAGAAAGAGATAGGCAGCTATCGAATAGAGTCATTTAGCTACAGCAATTGAGATGGCCCTGATGTGATGGGTGGCCGCGGTATGATGATGGATCAAACAGACCATCCTACACACCTCATCGTCTCGGGGCGAGCGAGCTGTTCAAGAAGCTAGAGTAAATACTGATTCAATCTAGATACTCGACCAAATGGGTTTCTGATGACTAGAATATGCGTACCTCGTGAAGTCGAAGTCGATTGGTAAAAGTTGAGCGCTCTCATCCTCCATTTCTTGCGTACATAGGGTTACACAATAAGATTCCAAGGGTTAGAAGATGGGTTTGAGGGCGGCGGTCTCGAGTCGTCTATGATTTGAGACGCTGACAACGAACGTGAAGCTACGTAATGGGCCTCGTATCACAGTGTTTCATCCATTGAAGCGAACTTCAACTATCTTGAGTCATCATTAACGAGCAGGAAATGTCTATGTAGTGCATACACACCTTCCTTAAGAGATACCTTAGGTAAATAAATAAGCCCTTGCACCGTATTCATGGCCCCGGCTTTCGCCGAGACAGGGGCCGCACCTTAGCTCGTCTAGGTAGGCACGCTAGACACCCACGAGCGAGCTCTTCTACCGGCCATTGGATCCCGCTTAATTTAACGTAGGAATCTCTAATTACGAGCAAAGTGAAAACATTCAGATGTTGACGTACGGCGCTGGGCCTTATTGGCAGGCGGATTCGAGTCCTCTATGTAAGCATCTGGCATGCCGTCCCCGGCAAACTTCACGTGCCACAACAACACCTTGCGTACAGTACGCAACGTACAGTGCAACAGCCTCTATCACGGGTAGTAGCTCCTAGCAGGCTCCTAGCTTAGCTAGCTGGGCTACATAGGTAAGTTCGATGCTATTACTAAGTACGGTAGGTATAATATGTAGGTATACCTCATACCCCTGCCGATCAGAGGAATCGCGATGGATCGGCTATCTAGATAGGCATATATCAACGAGGGTTAGCCAGAGAGGTAATAAACTTGGTCCTGCTCCCTATTCCCGTCGGTGTGGCGTCCTTCACCCGTCTGGTCTGGTCGCGGTGCAGGCATAGGCCATCTTGCCCAAGTAACCAGATCGCCGCGCTGGATCTGATGCGTGTCCTCAACCTCATCGCCTGGGTCTTCACGGCCGGTGCCGTTGCGCTCCGTACCACAAACTCGACCGTCGGCGTTGAAGCTCTGGTTCGACGCCGCCTGCCCCAGCATGCCGGATCTTTCCAGTTCGAGATTGTAGGCGCACTCGATGCCACGGAGACGGAGACCGAGCGCGTAAATGACACCTACGCCGTCTCGAGCACGAACCATGGCAAAATCCTCGTACAGGGCAACACGGTGGGCGCACTACTCGCTGGGTAAGCACAGCTTTAACCTCGTTGCGCCGATAAACCTGGCAAAACTAAGATTTCCGCGTAGTCTACACGCCTACCTATCGAGCGAAGCTCATGTCGATATTTGGTGGTTCATTGGTAGTCAATTGGATGCGGCGCCCCGGAAGCTCCCTGCTCTCTCCAGCCCTCTTAATGGCTCGAGTGTCGTGCCTTACCGGTACTACCTGAACACAGGTAGGTGCCAATTGCGAACTTGACGAGATCGAAATTTGACTAACGGGCCGGGGCTGGAGTGACCACATCTTACACCTTCGCATTCTGGGGATGGGAGGAATGGGAGGAACACCTCGACTGGATGGCCCTTCGCGGGATCAACACCGCTCTCGCATGGATCGGGTTTGAGAAGATCTATATCGAGGTCTTCCGCGAAATGGGCTTCTCCGATGCCGACCTGGAGGACTTCATAAGCGGTCCGGCCTTTCTCGCATGGAACCACTTCGGTAACATCCAGGGTTCCTGGGGCAGGTCCATGCCCGAGTCGTGGGTAGAGGATCAATTCGCACTGCAATTGAAGATCATCGAGCGTATGGTTGAGCTTGGTATCAAGCCTATCTTGCCCGCTTTCCCCGGCTACACTCCCAGGTCGATCACTCGGGTCTTTCCATCGGCTAACGTGTCCAATGGCTCGAATTGGGAAAGCTTCCCGACGGAGTATACAAACGACACGTTCCTAGACCCCTTTGACCCTCTATTCGAGGAGCTCCAGGTCCGTTTCATATCCAAGCAAAAATCCTACTACGGCAATGTCACAAATTTCTGGACTCTAGACCAGTTTAATGAGAACAACCCTGCCTCAGGCGATTTGGGCTATCTTGAGAGCGTGAGCAAGAACACCTGGAGCTCGCTCAAGGCGGCTGACCCCGACGCAATCTGGATTATGCAGGGATGGCTGTTTGCGTCCAGCTCGGCTTTCTGGACGAACGATCGCATTCAGGCGTTTCTAGGTGGCGTCACGGTGAACTCTGACATGCTCATCTTAGACCTGTTTTCGGAATCCCAACCGCAGTGGCAGAGGACCAATTCGTTCTACGGAAAACCTTGGATATGGTGTCAACTCCACGATTACGGCGGTAACTATGGATTGGTTTGTCCTCCTAGAGTCAGCTTCCCCTGTATCGAGATGCTAATCGCTTCTATAGTACGGACAAGCCATGAACGTGACGGTCAATTCGATCGAAGCGCTTCACTCTAGCGATACGCTAGTTGGCTTCGGACTCACCCCAGAGGGCCTTGAAGGTAACGAGATCATGTATAATCTACTACTTGATCAGGCTTGGAGTAACACTCCGATCGATACTGAGAGGTACTTCCACGATTGGGTCGATGTCCGCTATGGGGCTAGCGGCGTTAACCTTCCGAAACGCATATACGAAGCCTGGGAGATACTAAGACCGACGGTGTTCAACAACACTAATCTCGTCGCTAATGCTGTCCCTAAGTCCATTTTCGAGCTTGTGCCAAGCACATCAAATCTGGTCAACCGGACTGGCCATCACCCGACGCTCCTTAACTACGATCCCGCGGTCGTGGTGACGGCCTGGAAACTTCTGTATAGAGCGAGTATTGACGAGCCTTTACTGTTTTCCAACCCTGCCTACCAATATGATCTCGTTGATTGGACGCGCCAAGTTTTGGGCAACGCGTTCATTCCCCTTTACGAGCAACTCATCGCAACATACATGACAGGGGACCAACAGTCGCGAAATCATACACTCCAGGCACAAGGAAAGAAGCTAACTCAGCTTCTCTCGAGTCTCGATGCGGTCCTGGCAACTAACGAGAACTTCCGACTGTCTACGTGGATCAAGGCAGCTCGCGCGACCGTCAACACATCCGACTCGAGCTACGCGGCTACTGCGGATTTCCTCGAGTACCAAGCTCGCAACCAGGTGACGCTGTGGGGGCCGACCGGGCAGATCTCAGACTATGCCTCTCGGTCTTGGAGTGGCCTGGTGGCGACCTACTATCTACCGAGATGGCAGAAGTTCATAGACTACCTGGTAGCAACGCCCGCGAGCGAGTACAACCAAACCACATTCACTGCAGAGCTGCTAGACTGGGAACTCTCATGGGTCAATCGAACGACAGCGGCCAGGGAGTTACCGGACTCGCAGGATGACTTGCAGGCTGTGCTGGCAGTGGTTACCAATGTCTGGAGCTCGATATTCACAGTATAGCGTATAGATGAAGGAAGTAGGTCAGAGAAAACGATCCGTCTGCTATTGAATTGGTAGGCCCTTGCATTTTGTACAGCCCATAGATCAGAGTTACAGCATAAACGTATCAGCCTGTTGAGAATAAATGGAGCAACTGTACCATTTCATTACATTGCTGTTCCTCGGTCTCAATGCACCGCGACTACCTACAATATCTCAATGCCAACGAGACAAAAAAACAATGAGATAAATTCATAAGGCACTACTATACTTCTAGATATTATGATTTCTGGCTCTATCCGATAGGGAAGTACACAAGGTATTACGTTCTGGATGCTGAAGTATGGCGTAAAGTGATCGGTGTAGCTACAATCTGCAAGAGCGCTAACCGAAAGAGGAATCAAGCAACGTCATTTGATTGGTACAAGCGCCTGACGGGCGTTCCTGGCACTAAAAGAAGCTTATATTCTTCGCCGATGACATCACCTTGATGCTGATCGAGCGATTGTGATGACACAAGAATTGAGTGTTTAGATCATATATAATTACCGCTGTATCTTGACTCCCTCGAGGCTGTGAGTAAAATTCAACTTCATACCGTATATCCTTTGTTGTTGTTTCAATTGACAAGTAAGTACGCATACACAGTCGGCAACTAACTAATCAATCGCTCTAAACCGGGTCAATTGTTATAATTGGTCGCTAAATACAAAGCAGTAATCCACTAGATCTGCACTAATTCGTGGCACGATGCCCACTACAAGAGCCGCCGAGAAGAACGCTGTCGCGAAAGACGACAGCGGCAAAGACGAAGGCAAGGGCGCCGGCTCGAAACATGAAGTCCAGGATAAGACATCCCCAAAATCGAAACGCGTGAAGACGGAGGACGACAAGGACCAAAAGACGATTGAAGACACCATTCCAAGGTTCGTTGACTTCCGCTAAAAATATAAGTACATACATGCTCACGCAATTAGTCCGACGGAGGCATATGGTAATGGCCATGCAATCCCAGAAGCGAAAAAGGAGTCAACAACCATCAAAGAAGAGAATGGGGACACTCAAGGTCAAGATCAAAAGACAGGCACCGCTGAGAAGCATGGTGCACGCCAAGGCGCCGTTCCATCCAGCATCCTTGAAAAGGGGATCATCTACTTCTTCTTCCGCGGGCGCGTAAACATCGACGAGCCCAGCGACGTGAATGAAATCAAGCGAAGCTACATGGTCCTCCGTCCCCTCGACAAAGACGCCAAACTCGGCGAGGGCACCCTCCAGGACGCCGGCAATCTCCGACTTATCGCAGTGCCGAAGAAGGTGTTCCCACGTAGCGGGAGGGAGAGATGGATCGCTTTCGTGGAGAAGTCCGATGCCTCGTTGAAGACTCTCAGAGAGGAATTCCTCTCGTCGTCGGACTACGAAACCAAGACGGCGGGCACCCGACACAACCCCGCTGCCACGCCAGCTGCCGAAGGCATTTATGCTATTACCACGACGGGAAGGGAGAGCCATCTCGCGTATATGATCACCCTACCGGCAGAATTGGGAGAGGTCCAGACCGAACTAGGTCTGCGAAAGAAGGGGAGCTTTATCATTAGCACCAGAAACCCGCAGTATGAAGCGCCTAGAAATGTAGCACTTCCCAACGGTCCTGAATATCCCAAGGAGTAAGTGCACACCATGGCAGGCCCTATTGAACCGGGAGCTTACTGATTTCACACAATTTAGCGTGCAAGACGAGTTTCGAGCACTCCGCTGGATGCCGTCGCAGCCACGCCATCTCGACTTCATCAATACGCAGTTCTTGCTGATCGGCGAATCAAGCGGTATCGCCAAGGCCACAGAGCCTCAAAAAGAGGACGAGAAGAAGGATAAGGAAACCCCCAAAGAGGAGTTGGAGAAACTGGAAGATGAGGACACGCACAGAATGGAAACGTTGAAAGACGACGATTCGACGGCCATCTTTGCTGATCTGGGTGCCCTTGCGAAGGATTACCCGAAACTAGAAACGACATTTTAAAGAATGGAGAAAAATTGAAAAGACATACAATAATGTTGTTTTAAAGGGGCTCGGCATCGGCCACGCTGGCAATCGAGCTTTAGGTATCACATTAGGGGTCTCTATTTATTCGCGAGCTTTTATCCGTGCACAACCTACCCGCCTGAGCCATTAAGAATTAACTCTAATAATGTACATCTTATTATTGAGAGACTTTGACGTGTATGCTACGGTACTCAGTGTTTGCTGCGCTTAATTATTACTAGCAAGTTGAGAAGACTCTGGCTTCTACCATCAACGGTCACGTTACGTATGCAATGAATGAAAATACCTGATGTAGGGCATATATAATATTGAAAAGATTGCTACGTTTCAGCCTTCTCCCACAGAAAAAAAAAAGATGGGATGACTCAGTGGTTACAGACGAAGCCGACCATGGCGTTCTGGGGGAACGTAAGAGTGCATATAAATCTGCATCAGGACGACGATTCCTTTTGCCTTTTTAGGTCTCTGGTTCAATTTGACCTCTTGCTACTTTTTTCTTCGCCAAATAGAGAAGCGTGTTTAACGATAGCCATTTAATGCTCGTTTATACCTTTCTCCGGGATTGCTACAGACCCTGGTATATCGTCACTACGTTCCTGGCAAGCAACAAATCTGCAGCCCTATATCACAGCAATACTGCAGCAATAGAACGCCGCCATGTCTCCAACTTGACTTTTGGCAACGACTAAAACGCGACTTACGGCCGGGATCGCCGAGTTATGCATAAATACTATTACTAGCACATTCTTTAGACTTGTTTATTTGGTTCGAACCAATTATTTAATAATAACAAAGGTCTAACTAACTACTAATTATATGCCCCCCACGATCATCGTAGCCGGTATGTTGAATGCCATACTATCTGATCTTGTCTAGCAGGCAGTGGTAGAAATGAAAACGGGCCACTAAAGAGTCTAGTTCTCCAAGGTCACCTCAGGCCAATGATCCATTCCCTTGCCGTCCAACAACTCGCCTCCGTGCCCCTTTATAAATCGATCAAACAGCGCCCCTAAAAATGCAGCCTCGATTTCAAGAATCCTCGCTCCTGTGTTAATGCCCAGTCCCATCCCGTAAACACCAAGGGTCTCCTCTCCTAAGAGGTCTCTGAAGACCGTCAGATCGGTGAATGAGCCGTGGGTTGTATCATTGACACTGTACTCGCGCTTGAACCCCCGAAGATTGGGCCAAGCCTCAGCCCAGGTCGGATCAGTGATGTGAGTATGATTTGGAGCGCGCATATACAAGAATGGCGAGTCCGTGCCCTTTTGGACAACGTCTCCATATACCCCACCGTCGAGGTCTGCACCAGCATAGAAACGCTTGTCATCCTTGAGCAACTGAAGCGCGGTTGCGCCTCCGAGTGAGTGGCCGAATACTCCCACTTTGGCGGTGTTTAGCTTCGGCTTAGGATAATTGTGTAGGTTTGTGCCTCCAAGGCCGGGGATGTGAGAAATGATCGACGGGTCAGCCATAGAGTCTAGCACAAATATCATATCCTTGACCCGGGCATCGAGGTACTGGTCGATTGTTGCATTGTTCGCAATAGGGGAATCACTCGCGTACACGAGCCGCCCGTCAGGGTACTCGACAACCACGCCGTCGTAGGGATGATCGACGGTCACCACGTTCCAGCCCTTACTCGCAATCTCTTCTGCTATGTCGGAATGGAGAAGCCGACTGGTGCCAAGGCCAGGACCAAAAAGCAACAAAGGCAGGTCGGGCCGGGATAGAGGGGCGCCGTCGCAAGAACGAGTAGTGAGACTCTCCGCGGCGGCGTCAGTGTTATTGATGAAAACGTCGAGCGCGGCCGCGGTGCCTGGGGGGAACTGGGGTGCAAGTGAGCAGTTCTTGGTGTATTTAGAATGATCATCCGTGGGATAGAATAGAGAGACGACGAGATCTCGAGGCTGGCGAGTTGGTGCGAAGGGATCCTGTCTCGAATGATCTATGAGCTCCAGGACGGTGGTCCCGACTTTGTATGGGCCAGTGAGCTCGGGAACAAGAACTCTTGCTTTCGCCTCCGCGGCTAATGCAAGAGACACTAAGACTGACTGCAGCATGTCGATATGCGGTACCAGGAGGGTTCAGAGTCGATGTGTTGCTATGAGCTTGAGAGTGAGTTGATGAGGTGAATCCCAAATGTTCGTTATATTCCAGCGGCCGACTACCGCTTTTATAGTAACTGCCCGGTCATACGCTCTCAAGTCCGCCGAAAACCTAACCGACGCCGAACGTACCGATTCCCAGCCAGAGAGACAAGCCACAAACACGGTATGCTTAACATCATTGCGGCCGGAGGTCCTACAGTCGTGTAGGACTGGGACCTTGCTAACTAAGCCTGCTGCGGCTAAAGAGTCGTCATTCCATCTTTTCAGCTCGGCTCCGCCCCCGCCATAACTGCACCAGTCCCACCCATTTCGGCGTTAATCTGGCACTAGAAGGCGGGAAATGCAGACAGTCGCTTATTTAGTTCCCGTATTCCCCTGGCCGTGGCGCCGGTTACATCATACTCTTCCAGCTCCGGCACGCAGCAGAAATTAGGCAGCGATCAATTCTGAAACACTCTTTTTGAAATCATTTGGTTTTCTCACGATATAGCTGCATATGTATCCTTCCACGCGGAATGGCTGAGAGAAAAACGAAGTTAGATTAAGGCGCAGTATGATATCTCCGCCCTTGATCGGACCTACAGGTTCAACCTCCCACCGTGAGCATACTTAGGAAGCAATAAGATAGGACCAAGAATCTAGTTGTACCTCAGTAAGTGTCTGTCAAAAGCGATTGCACTAGCGCTAACTCGTTGACCGAGCTCTTGGCATATCAATTGAGTTATTTGTCTAGTCTAGTCTGATATCAATCATTTAGGTAATAGATCTATGCTGCGCTATTTCAAGGCTAACTGGAAAGGTTCACACTCGAGTTGGACATATCGTTCTTGTCTGTACTCGTGGTGATTGGGCAATAGCGGATTGGTAGCTTTTGTCCTGGCTGACGCGTCCCAGTTGTTCAGCTATCACTCGGTAATTAGGCAACCATTGAAGTTCGGCCAGACACGATGTGCTGCTGCTACTTTTTGCTAAGTTTTATTTTATTGTTATTCAATGAATTTTCAGTTATCATGGGAGTTAATTTCGTAAAATCCGATTTGTCATAGAGCTAACATATGGATGGACTTGCACTTTAAATTTGAGAAGTCGAAGTTCGATCTTTGAAAACCAAGAGAAGCTTAAAGATTAATGAGGAACAGCGCAGCGGCAAAGATGAATCTCAAGCTTTAGAAATTACCCCTCTGAGCCCCAAATACTGCGGGTCGTAGATTCTACTGGATGCGGTTTCTTACTCGAGGCCTGTCAAACGCAACCCGATGTTTCTTAAGAACGCCTACTCTAACCCTCTTATATAAATCGACATTGTTCAGAACCTTCCCTGAATGAATGGACAGCACCCAGTGCACTTGGAACTCGTCCGCGGGTTGTACCTTGCTCTTTCCAAGGACGCCACACCGGATATGATTCTCGAAAGTTCTGCTAGGGTCGTCCATAATCCTCTGCCCGCTCTCAGCGTTATGGGGGTGCCAAACTGGAGCTTCTAGTTCCAGTGGTAAGTGTCATAAGGGCTTATAGTAGGGTTTGGAATCTAGGATTCAATTGACCTAATAAATCACGATGACTTCAAGAAACCTGGTGTTCCTACTTCTCAATACTGAAAATTCTGCTCGGCGCCCTTATGCCCTCACCTTTCTGGTGACCCGACCTAGTCCCGGAGTCCCTACCGCCTATTACTACCCTCCAGCTTCCTACTAGCCCTCATATAAAACCTTCCAAAATCTCCTACGATTATTCTGCGGGTCCGCGAGGAAGCTGAAGACCTTGTGTAGTAGGGTAGGTTATGCAGTCGGACTGGTCCCGGATTAGATCAATTCGGTCCCAGCAGTATGAGTTACGTGAGTACATGTAACAGTAAGTCCACACTGTCTGTCTCACTAATACTGCTTCCGCTCACGATAGGATCTCGGGTGCCGTCCTTTGAAAATGGAGAGATGATGTTTTCGGTCTATGCAACCTCTCGGATGGTCAGTTTAATATCTTCTTCAATAGAGACATTTCGCTTCGGGAATTACTCTCTAGATAGCCGTGATAGTCAAGGATCTGGCTAATTCTGACGCGTGTAGTAAATTCATGGTTGGGCTAATTCTAAGCCACTTACAGTATACTAAGCACATGCATTGGTAAGAAGCTATGTCCCACAATCAGACCTGGGAGGGTTGTACAATGGACTCACATCCTATTAAAATCGTTAGGTTAACCATCCGTGATGATGGAACTAGATTTCTTCCTAGAGTGACTCACATAGTGTTAGAGAGATGAAGAACTAGCTCCCATCCTTCCAAAGAGGATCTATTCAGCGTAATCGATGCGCAACGCCGAGAATATTCGTAGCCTAAGCTGGCCTAGTCGCCTTATCATCTAAGATGATCGGCTCGATACTCCCATTCTCCAATGCGGCAAGAATGCTCTTCAGTTCTTCCTTCATAGCACGGGCATAAGGGCGACCTGGCTTGCTAGGGCTATTCTTGTTGATTGAGGGTGGATTAGTTGTATCATTAATACGTAATTCTTGTTCCGCATCGGAATCACTGTCGGCAGAGAGGGGCAGTACTGAATGGACCCCTTGGACGCACTTGCAGATGGAACGGCCATCTATTTCAGGTTCGGGTTCTTCGTCGCCACTGAGGTCAACCCTTAGCAATTTGTCGGATATTAGATCAACTAAGCGTCGCATGGCTGTGCCCTTCGAGCAGCAAGGGTTTTCTTGGATCTCGGAGATCATGGCATCCACCTTAGGGTCTCGGATGGCGATTTGCTTTAACTCCCCACTGGAGGGGGGGCTGCCATTCTTTGGACTAATGGAATAGAACGTAGACTCCGCAGAATAGGACTCGCCGATGGCGGAATCCGACTGCATTTTGGTCTCGTGCGTAGATTGTATAGAGTCGGTCTTGCTGGTAGTGAAATCTAGCAACTTCTCGGTCCCATATATTAGCCAAATGGCAAACTCTAAGAGGATGCACCCCATTGACCAGACGTCGAAGCGCCGTGATAACTCTTTATATGGGTCAGTTTCTAGCTCAGGAGCTGCATATCTTTTGGTAGAGACCCTTGTGTTAGTCTTAGATCGCAACTCCGTACGTTGAGCATGGATTTTGGCAAGTCCGACATCAATGACGACTAGTCTGATCATAGTGTCAAGCTCCTTGCCATCTTTAGCAGGCAGTCCCTCATCTGTTTGAAAGCAAACGATGTTCTCGGGCTTCAAGTCGCCATGGCGTAGGCGCATATTGGACAAATCATCAATAGCACATGCTAGGCACGCAAGCTGGCGGAAAACCCTGACGAAATATTCGCGATCTCTCGGTGCGCCTCCTTGACGGACCCAGAAGTCCCAAAGGTTCCCATGTTGCGCCCAAGGGAACACGAAGGAGTATTCCGTTCCCGAATCTGTGCAGATGAAGGCGATGGCTTTTATTAAATGTGCGTTTGAATGCCCACGTATACTTTCCAATGCCTTTGCTTCTTTGTTGGCGTCTTTTTCATTAGAGCCTTTTAGTTTTTTGACAGCCACACTGAAATTTCCATCATCGTCTACAACTGTTTGCTATTGCTAATTAGTACGCTTGCGGCGCCGTTATGGAGGAATGACATGGGCGTTCCTAGAGAGTGGAACTCTTACAATGGTGGACTTGAAGCACTCATGGTAAATGCTTCTCTTTTCGACACAGCTGTAGTATGAATTGGTGGTCTTCAACTGCTTAACGGACTGAGTATACGGCAACCGCATATCAGACGGAATTTCGTAACGAAACGTCTCCTCAGTAAATACTAGCGGAAAGAATTGCCATTGATAAATATCGCATATATCCGCGACATCAGAGAATGTCCATCCATGCTGGGAAAAGATTTCTTTGAGAGTCGTGTTAGAGTTCTTGTTGAAGTAGGATTCAACAGACCAATCAGTCATGGTTCCCTTGCATCTAATCGGCAGCATACTCTCATCGAAATCATCCCTGTAGAAGCTCTCGATCAAGTATGGTTTGTCCATCATGATCAGAATAGCGAACACAGAAAGCGCCCGGCTGACTACAAATTCCGCCAACATTTGGATACTGACTTCTCGTCCTAGGCGGTCATTAAGGATCCGTTCCACAAACCGGATTCCTAGGAGAGACTCCAATGAGCTTCGTGTAAGAAACCGCTTTTTTGAGGTTGGATTAGACTCCCTCAGCTTTTCGGTAATAGCGCCCCGAACATGTTCCATGGTCAAACAAACGTTCGATGAGATATCAGTATCTTGATGTTGGGCGTGCGTCAAGGCCGAGCTGCGTAAGGGCTGCTTTGAGGTCGACGAGCCTGGGAGGACTGTGTCTTGTCCGGTGGTATGGTCACCTGTTTTTCCTTTGGTGTCCTGTTCTCCACTGGATCCTAATTCGGTTCCATGTAATTCATTTACAGAGCAAATAAGAGTTGAAGATACAGGCTCAACGTTCTGTGCTCGTTGCCCAAAGTAGTTTCTGACTGACTATAACGATTCTCATGTTAGGTTAGGGATTTTTTCGAAGGAAAAGGCCGCAGTCCTGCCCTTTGTGACGGAAACGCACCTGAAGCGTGGTACTAACCCAATAGCAAACGCCTCGAATCCTAGCCATCAGGAGCTGAGGAGTATCCAACGGCGACGAAACTCGGGTAAAGTAGGTAGATGTGCTAACCTACGCGGAAGTGTACAGAATGTATAGTTTCTATTCTCGAATCAGATACGGCACATCTAGAAACCACCTTATCAAAAGGGATACGGAAATAAGTACACCGCTAATTCGACCTTTGCTTATTTTCTTATGGTCCTGAAGCTGAGGCAAAAGGCAAAAATCAGATGATTAACGCATGAGGCTGTGTGGATGGGAAGCTTCATCTCGATGAGGGGGGTTTGCAGCTCTGCTACCCTCCAATTCACAGAGGCGCCTACAGCCTACCTAATCCAATACCCTGAATCGACAGCCTGCAGCTGACACATACTGTCTATCTCCATACAACACATGACGATGGAATGCCCGTTCTGCAGTGCCACATGCAGTCCAGCTTCGGCTAAAGTTTAGTTCAAATCTGCGATTCGTGCGTTTGCCTAAGCATACATAATGGTCACCGAGAGTAGAGAGTGATTGGATCGATCATGGTGGCGACGGTTGTTCTTGAGGCTCCTACTGTATGAGCTGCTGAATGAAGTAGCATGTCTCGATAAGCCACCTCCGAAAAGAGGGCATTAGCGAATGGGGGCCAAAACCAGGCATTGTAATCGCTCACCCCGCGAACAGACGGTATGGCCGTTTCGCCAATGAGACTATTAATATGAAGCCCATATAGAACTCCATTTTAGTAGACGATATGTGTGAGCTCCTAGGAGAGAGCAGGACCACGACGATAGGTTTTGTTACGGCGCAAACTTGATTCAGACTCTGTGGATGCAATGACTGTGGCCACGAAGAAACTCTTCGTTTTTTTGGACGGCACGTGGCAGGATGGGGTCAATAAGAACTCCCCCCTAACAAATGTTGCAACTCTGGCACGGTGTCTTCAGTCTCGGGACAGTGATGGCGCTCTCCAAATCGTCTATTACAGTAGTGGTATTGGCAATGGGACCAGCCGTCCTGCTCAACTTGTTGACGCTGCGACCGGCCGAGGTATAGCTCAATTTTTTTTAAAGAAGCCCTAAAGTGCTAATAGCGAACTCCCTTCCGGTCGTCAAGTTGCTAACCTAGTGAAATCCATCCGCAGGAATTTCGGCGAAAATTCGAGAAGCATACGGTTTTCTATCACATAATTATAACTTCATAGCAAAAGACGAGATCTATCTAATCGGATTCTCACGTGGCGCGTTTGCTGCGCAGTGCTTGGCATCATTCATCGGCCAGACGGGCTTACTGCCAAAGGAGCACTTGTACTATCTTAGAGGGTTATTCACGCTGTGGGCAAATCGCGGAATCGGGAATGTCTCCGAGGAGTTTCAAAAGAAGATTGAGGCGCTGGGAAATTTGGGCATCCTGCGCAAAGTCAAGATCACTGCGCTTGCTGTGTGGGATACAGTGTCCTCCTTGGGCATTCCGACACAGCTGCCGCCGCGACCCCTGGCATTCGTAGGGGAGCGAGTTCCGGGGAGTGTCCGGTATGCCTTTCAAGCTCTCGCACTCGACGAGGAGAGGAAGAAATTCGCGCCGCTTGTGTGGCAATCCAAGGAAGCGAGTACTAGTGTTAGCCAGTGTTGGTTCCTCGGAAGTCATAGCGACGTTGGTGGTAGTGAGGACGCTGCACTTGGAGTGGTAACGCTCCTGTGGATGATTGGAAAATTGCATCGGCTTGGTGTGTCTTTCAACAACCAAGAGATCAACAGGCACACGAAAAGCAAGTATTTGGAATGGGACTGTTCAGTGAACAGAGTGCTTAAGAGGGTCAACAGTACCCCAATTCTACATCATCTCCCACGCACAGGTGCGTATACCCTTGGCTACATCAAGCTCTAGGTTTGGGACTGACGACGCGGGCTGCATTTGTAGTCAAGACAACAGAGCCAGGTTGGTATTGGTGGCTTCTCGGTCGACAGACACGTGGAGTCTACCTCCGGCCAAACACAGCCGGTGACCAGGACCAAAGAGTTGTCAATGAGATCCATTTTACTGTGAGGCTCACCAAACAACAAAACCCATCTCAGTACCGCTGCCGTGCTCTCAAGCGGTGGAAGGTGGACGCAGAGATGGTGCACGCACATAGGGTACAGGTATGGCGCCTCGTGGATGGGGCACGGAGTGAAACTCTGGGCGAACACGACCTAGCGGCGAATGGCGAAGAGTTAAAACAGCTCAAATCTTGGTGCGTGCTGACAGCGGCTCAGCCCCAAAGTAAGACGGACCGGACAACATTTGCCGGGAAGGTTCAAGTCCCTGGGTCTGAGAAAGAGCTTGAAAAGTTCAGGGAGTTTCTGAAAGACTATTTCAGTGAGATAGAATTGGGCGGCGTTTCAGGAGCGAACAAGTCTGGCGTGCTGAGCTGATCTAAGTATTATATCTTGTCTTATTGCACGAGTTAAGCACCTCATGTAGACTAGATGTAGACTAGGAAGAATGTTTCGGTGTTTATTATTGAACCCAGGCCTATTTCGGTAATGGTCTCGCTAGAGCTTACCAATTTTGGACAGAGCATACCTCAACAGGCTTGTACCGGTACGCACATTTTTATTCAAGTATATGGTCAGGTGCATTTGGATCGATCGTAGGTTCTTCGTAGGATCTAGCACCTATCATTGTTGCATTGGCGCTTGGTTTTTCGGGTGCCCAACTATCACGATGGCTTTTTGTAGATGAACCTACACACTAAGCCCTTCTCGGTAGACAATATACTACCTACCTAGGTAAGAAGCCAACACTGACAAGTACCACAAGCGAATTGATCTAGTATATATGTCGCAAGGGGGACTTGTCAATAAACGTATGCTAGCTTTGCAATCGTAGTTATAGGTAGCTAGCATACTCCATCTCCAAGAAGAAAGATAAAAGTAAGATCTTTGGATTCTGTTCCAATCTACAAAATACAGAGTAGTTACAAGATTGGAACGAACAGGTAGAGCCTTAAAAGATCTACTTGCCGAATTGAGTTTAGATTGGCTATCAAGTCGAAAAACACTCCACTTACTATAGTTATGAAGTAAGTAAACGGTAGAGCAAGTCCTGATAGATTTGGCTTAGCTTCATCTAGGGATTGTAAAATGTAAGCCGCAATCTGAATTGAGACGCCTCAGTCTGCCCAATATGCCCGCCTCACAGGTAGGCCAGAGCCGTATCACCCGGGATGTGCAAACAATAGATCACCATTAACCAATACCTAATTTATACTTTGAGCGCATTAATAAATGCAGTCATCTACTCTCGCACTCATAGGCTGCACTAATGGCGCGAAACTGGGTGCAAACCGAACGTCTGAGGGTTATTACACTGTCTCCCTCCACCATGCATGGGGGCTGAAATTCACCTTCAGATAGGCAACGCGTAGGCGATTCGGATCCTCCGGTATCTATCACTCTACGTCCAGAGTATTGGACGCCGCCTAGCGGTGTGCTTCGCATGAACGAGGCCAATTGCCAAGGCATATTTTCCATGCGGTGGTTGAATTCTGATGGCTGCCACCCACGCATAAAAGGCCAATACTTTCCAACGGTAGGCCAATCAACTGGAGATAGTCAGCACCGCCGTCACTACTTGCATGGACATTTCGTCCCGATTGCCAATGGAGATGATTGGTTCAATGGCTACTGCCGTTCCCTACTCCGCCTCGGAGGGTAGTCGATGGTAGCTCCTAGTCTGATGTAGGTAGATGCACATGGTCTCGCCACATCTAGCGCCCTGATGATGGACAGCGAGATTGCTAGAGCGGATGACGAGGAGAAGGCTATGCGGGGTTGCTGGAGGATATCTGGGTGGTTGCCTTATGCTAGTGCGCTTTACTTCCGGCCGGCCTGCGTACATCAGCGCCCACTATGTATTACCGTGATCACTGAGCATATTGGGACTGAGTCATTTTACGAATATACACAAACGCCCCGTAACAGAGGACAGAACTTTTCAATGACCATACGCACAGAGCTAACGGCTGCTAAACGACAATGCGTCCTTATTAACCGGGACCGCACCCGGCCGGCCGATATTCGGAATATAATCACGGCCAGAAGTGTTAGGCACGAACTTCCCTCCACCTTGGGCCGACGATTGATTCCATGCTGGGACTGGGATCTGGAAGGCGGGAGTCTAACGAGCTAGTAAAGTCATCATTATTCTAGTAATGATAGGAAAAAGTGATATACACTTTGCTGAAGGATGGACTACTTGACGATCACCCCCCCCCCCCCCCCCCTCGCGAGGGTTGGAAACTGTATAAAGTCGTACTGCAGCAAGAAAAGCTTCAAGTCATTCAAGACGTGCTCTGGCAATAGAGATATCGCGGATATGTTCCTCGAAACTCAGTGGGTCGTCTAGGTACCTATTTTGGGCTTTGGGGCCGGCAATTTGACATCGATTTGCCTCCAAGAATCTTCCACACTACTATTAGGTTATGAGACGGTTAGTACACCAACGGTTTACAACACACTGTACGAGAAATGAATGTACACAGATGAGATGATCCGCCTAGATGATACTTGCCTAAGTCTTGGTAGCTGCAGTATCACATTATCTCACTTTGTCTTCATTTATCGAGCGATAACTACACGCTATTTCCCCTTCCAAGTCTTCCTGCATGTTTACATACCATAAACTTAATCATAGGATGTGCCAATTAACTATCAAGTGTAACATTTTTGAGCCAATAAAAATCATCTGGAAGTCGTTTAATCTCTTGAAGCACTCAGACCCCACAAGAGAAACCTGTCACTGTCCTGGAACAAAGAGACTGTTTTGTATATAGCAATAGTACGTAGGAAGGTATTTTGGAAGATCCTCGCGCAACAACGTATACTATTACCTACCCCTATGTATAGGCCTCGTGACAAAACCTTACTGTAGTAGAAGATTATGACTGAAACTAATTATAGTGACGTCAGATTTCTCGTAAACGCCCCACTCTTTACGGTGACATGATTTTATTTACACATAAATACCATCCTAAGGACTTAGACAACACTTTCTTTTCCATCCGAAGATGCCAATATATTGCTAAGTAGGCGGTACGAAGTGGGTGCCCGCATCTCCAAACTGCCATTCCGTGCTGACACGGTTCTTGTCCAGGAAATCATACACTTCATCCCAATTTGTACAGACATGGGTCACGCCGAACTGTGAGCTTCCACCTGGGAACGTCTCTCCCGCGAGCGCCAAGTCTCCATTACACATTATGACTTGTCGGATGTAATCGAAGCAATGATCCATGTGCCCCAGATTGAGCGGCTCCTTACCTTGGTACACCAGATCATATTCTGCCATGATTGTCCACTGTTTAAGTCTTCAGCTATAGTTATTATGTATAAAAAGAGGGCGATGAGCAGTTCATACGAGACAATGCAGAGAGTGGACCACGGAGGTCCCTAAAGATTTCCCATGACGCGGTTTTCCGGTTACGCTGTACTGTGCCGGAAGGTCGTACGTTATGAGCTTCGGGAATATAAACTTAGCCGCTGCTTCCTTACTGATGCTTAGAAATCCTTGACCAGCTATTATATGAAATCAGCAACTGCAGTAAAAGCTGGGTATTAATTACTAACGAGGAACCAGTGACTTCCAATATTCCCTTGCTTCAACGAGTGACGCTTCGGATGAGTGATTTGATGAGAACTCTGGCCGTCGCTCAAAGACAACAGTGCGTTTCGAAAAGGGCGGGACGAAGCCGGTGATGTCGCTTCGTCTTTCGAAATGAAGCTTGGTGTTTGTGCCAATGAGAGCCAGACTAAGTAGTACCGATGTCAAGAGAAGAATGGCATCGAGAAGAAAGAAATAAGGAGACCGTAAACGGACATGAATTTTGAACGTGGAGCGTGTATTTTGTTTCAAGAATGGTTCTGATTCCTGAATAGCATCAGAAGAAGCACCTTTCAAGTCCCTCAAACTAGCACCGCCAGTATCTCCTTCGTGGTGGATATCCATGTCGCCTTGATCCATTAGCAGCGAAGGGAACAATTCGAAGATAAACGAATATTCTGTCATTATTTGCCTAGAAGACTCGATTTTCATCCAACTCGTGTTGAGGATTCGGGATCCCGGGAGTTAGAAGGGGTAGCGTGATTGGCTGGGAGTCAAGGTGGTAGCATGCAGATTCGGCCACCACTCCTTTTCCCCGGCACGATCGGAGGCCTTGCATGAGGCATCCTATACATATTAATGAATAACTCATTACCATTACGCTTGAACTAGCTATGTATCAATCGCTTACACCACAACATTTCCAAGCCATCATACTTTCAAAGAACCTTTGTCAATCACTATCAAAATGCGCGCCTCCTTGGTGTTCGCTTGCCTAGCCGCTGCAACCCAGGCTATGAGCCTCCCGGTTAATGCCCGTGATAATCTCGTTCGTATAACCAACTTTCGAATGGGATGCCTAAACACTGACGATTCTGCTACAGCTTAAGCGCTCATCGGTCTACCATAGCTATTTGGCGGACAGAGAAACCGCTCCTGAAGAGAAGGTCTCTTCTCCTTACAGCAGCTATTTGGCGGACCGAGAGACTTCCCCTGGAGAGAAGCGCTCTTCTGTCTATCATAGCTACCTGGCTGATCGTACTCCCCATGGCGATGAGTAGATCGTGGCGGATTTATGAATCAAATTGGGGTCCAGCTTAGTGTTCCCCGGTGAATAAGGCCAGTAGGGGAGCATTGGGTCAAATTTGTCATTCGACTAGAATGCTTTCGGGATGGGTATAAGTGGGAGATTCAAGAAACCTCAAATGGAATGTGTGGTAAATGAGGTAGCTCTTCGTTTCTGGATAAAACTACTACGCTCTTTAGACAAACTCGCTTCTGAATATATGAGTATATCAGTTACCTAGAAACCTGACGATTTACCACGCTCTGTAAGATATATCCCCTATGATATGGCAAGGGCCGGTAACTGTCTCGTGAGCTTCAGTTGATGAAACGACAGTGGTTGCGGCCATACATAGCAGAATTGACTCGATGACCTGGAGTAACTTGGTCCCCCTAGTACTGAGAAATAGCATCGTCTTAGTGACCAATACATCTGTTCAAAAGATTACTAGGGGTAGATCTAAAAAGACACTCATATTCTCTAAGATTCACAACTTTTGAAGTAGATGTACATGTCCCATGGATATGTCCCACGTAGTCCGTCTGCCGTGTGTCACCTCCTGCCATTCCGGACCTTTCATCACGGCTAAAGCATAATTCTGGAGTTCAGCTGGAACTAGGTCAGTCCGTTCGCAATCTAATAATCGAGCGATCAATGGTACTAGGTGTGCATCAAGCACGGTCGCATCGCGGAATATCCACGTACCCGCCTCGGCACTGTCTGGACAACAGCGCACAAGGAGGATGTTTGCAAACAGTGACTGGACACGCCCCTCGGCGTTCGAAACGACAGCATCCTCGAGTGCTCGTTCTTGTGTATCACTGTGACTGGAGTCGTTTTTGTTAAGTTACCAAACAACCTCGAAGAGAAAGTGCAGCGAAAAGACGCATTGATCGGACTTACAATTTTCTTTTATATTCAAGAGCACGTCTATACCCCTTGCTAATATCAGTGCGTGACAGCAGGTCATCTACTGCTAAGCATGGCACTCCCCTCAGGCGGTCCGCCTTGGAGGGGACTGAGAGCGAAAGACCTTCGAAGCCGTGCAGCTGCGAGAGCAGGTCCTTGATGGTGGACTTATGTGCGTCTGGGAGCATGTTGGGAAAATGACTGCAAAGCCAATACGAGATGTCAAGACTATCCGTGATGGGCGTTGAGAGGTCGCCACCAGTAAGGACAGGCACCTGCATAAGAATGAGATAAGCAATGACAGTAGTGTGAGGGAATCAACGCTTGCTTGCTGCGCATACCTGCCCCTTAGGGTTTACTGTTAAGAGGAAATCCTCACTAATGTTCTCATCTTTGTGGAGATTCACTAGCCGTAGATCGATTTGAGGACGGGCGGCAGAGGTCCCGATCGATACTTGGCATCCCAACACGTAGGTAAACCGTGCCATAATAGAGTATAAGGAGAAAGGAAAAACATGAAGGCAATAGCCTTCACTATAGAGTTGCTTGCTGGCAGACATGGCGGGTGGTGAATCAGCCACCTGCATGAATAGATGGTTTAACTTGCTCGCGAAGCTGACGTTGGCTTTAGCTTTAGGTCGGATTGCAACGCAGCTGGTTATCCATGAATGCATGCTGATTCGCCGGGTGGAACACACGACTAGGAAGCATTGGAGGCCTTACTTTTGATGTATGTATGTACTTAATCTATGTGTGTATAGCTGCTACCAGGGTCGCATTGACCAGTCATCGTTAAGATGCATTGTAGACCACCACCCTCAGATGCTTATAGTGTAGTTCTACTGTGATCCGTAGAAATCACACCCGATTCCGGCGACACCAGATCGAGATAACCTTGACTAAGAACAAACCTCAAATTGACAATGCCACGTCAAATTTCCGTAGCCCCCAGCGAGTGTCCAATACTACCGGAGGTATATCACGAAATACCCAAAGAGAGTATTGACCTTGACTCACTTGAGTCTCTCGCTGACCCCCAACCCGCAAATCCCAATCGGTTCTGGCGTCTTGTCGCGCTGATTGCTATACTGGCATTCGCACTAATTGCTTTCGTTGCAGTGGCCCATCGACGGCCGACCCAAAAACACCATGGGCACTACGATGAATCAGTGGTTTCGTGCGACTGCGGAACATCTGTGGCAGAAGCAAGGAGCATGGGTTGCAAGTACGATACTTTAGCGGCGAGCTGGCTTCCCGACGCCTGCCGCGACGACGAGTTGTCTGCACAGTTCGACCAAGCTGGCCCCAATGGCACATCCTGGGCTTATTTCGCCGACAGCAAAGCAACTATGGAGCTATCCGTAGAGGAGGTGTCTAGGCTACCGGACAGCGAATTGAACTGTTTCTGGGTGCCGCAGAGGTGGCACCTCTTACACTGCACTTTTTACTGGAAGAAGCTTCACCGTCAACGAAAGACAGGCGTTGTGCTCGAGCGACACTACAACAGGATCGGACACATTGAGCACTGTGAGATGCTGCTGTTGAGTTCGGAGGATCTTGATGGAATAGTCACAGAGGCAGCCGTGGGATTGAGTGGTGATCGCTTGGAATTAGGGCCTAGTGGCGGATGTCCTCCCGACCAAGGGGCCAACCGTTGAATTTTAACGCGGTTCACGGCGCAACAATTCAAAACAAATAATAATAGTTATAAGTATAATGGTTGAACTACGTATAATCGGGACAAAACGTTACGGTAACGTTAATCGAGCTAAATCTTAATTTCGGTTGAAGAACTGAGTTGAAGGAATATGTTGTCAAACACCTTTGTCATGATCGTATCTACCGAGCTCGGCGAGATAGGTATTTTGGCTCCCCTTCACTATCAACTAGTTGTTGGCCTAGAATACCATTGCGGCAAGTCATAAAGCCTAAAACAAAACCCCCGAGCTTCTAAGGGTTGATAGAAAGATCGTAGGATCATAAAAAACTTCTCCTGGATATCCTGAAGAGTCTGCAATGCTAACAATGCAGAGTGTCTCCAATAGAGACCCTGGTAAAATATCTCATGTCCTCAACAGGGATTACATGATGCATGCAAGTCGGCTGAAGCTCTAGCATGTACCTATGTATGGTATATCTACATGGTGGGAGGCCTGAAAGGCGACGCGCTTCTTAGTAAGCATAACGTCCACTCAGATTAGGTTTGATGTAGAAGGTAGAGAACCGGACTGTGTCATCGGACTAAATATTCTCGAACAATGGCGTTTACTAGCAATTCTCGGGTAATGACACTTTTGCGATACTGCCCCTACCAAGTATATTCGACCTTGGACCGCGTCTGCGACGAAGAATCTGGCAACACTGAATCGAGTACTATAGCTGCCCAGCTCCCCAAGCGAGACGCCTCGAAATGGACCATTCGATTTTGTTCGTCATCGAGAATAGACTCGATTGTTCGTCGGGCAATACTGGCGCTTCTGCCGTCGCCTCTGTCGTCTTTGTTTGGCTATGGAGGGCCTAGCTTTTCGTCTCCGTCGGAAACGGCATATCTAGATGGTCTGAGAGGCATAGGAGCGTTGATAGTTTATACGCAACATTTCGCGATGCCATTCCACCATGGCATTATAGGTGATTCCAGCCGCGAGACAGGTTCCTGGTCCGTGTTGCAGTATCCTATAGTTCGACTATTTTACCACGGTAGCTTCGCGGTCTCACTCTTCTTCGTCTTGTCTGGCTTCGTACTTTCGCGGAGCATATTGACGACGCGCCACCACAACAGCAGCGTGATCAGCTGCACAAAGGCGACCGAGGCTATCGCATCAGCTGCGTTCAGGCGAGGCATACGGCTTTTCCCTCCCGCTATAGCAGTCGTGTTCGTAACCTTCATCCTAGCGAGATTAGAGGCATTTGAACACCCACGGTTAGAGCTGCCTAGCAACCGCTATGATCTGAGTACTCCCGAAAAGCTAGACTCAACGATAGAACAACTCGGCGACGCCGTTACATATGTGTTCTCGCAGCTGCTGTACCCGGCGAAGTGGATGCGTCCTGTTGATCTCGTATCGGCTCAGACGTACGGCTTTCATCTATGGACCATCTCTGTTGAGTTCTGGGCCTCACAGCTACTATTTTTGGCACTCCTAGCCACTATCCGCTTCACCGCGAGCGCCCGTCGTCAGATATTTAGCCTCATCATCATATATTCCTTCTGGTGCCTGCGATGGGAACTGAGCCTCTTCTTGGCTGGATCCCTGATCTCGGATTTCCATCTACTGCGAGAGACTATTCAAAGATCCGGCTCTACCGTGATGGCGCGCTTGATTCACTATGGAGTGGCAGGTTTGTGCTGTTTCTGTGGAATGTGGGTAGGCAGCATGCCAGATTTCAACGGGGAGGCTACCCCTGGATTCCAAGCCCTCTCATGGCTTATGTTTGCAGAACCCATCTGGCATGGAATTGGCGCAGTGCTTGTGGTTGGGTCGGTGGCTTTCTGTGAGCCACTACAGGCACCATTCGGGCTGCCATGGATACAGTATTTGGGGAAGATATCGTTTGCAGTCTACCTAGTCCATGTGCCTATCTTGAGCTCTTTCGGCTGGTCAACCGTGGGGCTACTACAGACTGTAGCCGACTCACAATATGCTCTAGGTGGGGAGTTGGTAGGCTTTGTAGGTATTCTGATAATTGTCATCTGGGTTGCTGACATATTCTGGCGTCTCGTTGATGTTCATTGCATCACGCTAGCAAAAATATTGGATCGCAAGTTGGTAGCAGGTTGATAGCAAATGATGCTCTTTAGTAATATAGCATCTTAAGAAGATTTATGTTGACCTCTATTTACCGCGCCGATACCAATCACTCGCCCATCCATCGAACAGCCCCTGTATTATCTGAAGTCAGAGCCATCGCATCGCCCCATTTCAGAACAATCCTAAAACATCATTACGATCCGCAGCGTCTATTTCGGCTTGATATGGGTTTGGAACCTCCTTCCTATCTGCAGTACAAATATTCAGCGCTCAAATCGTTACTTGTATATCTCATGTGGTGAATATTACCAAGGGCTGGAGGAACTACTACGGAGCCTGCTATCTGCGCCACGAGAACCGTCAGAAGCATAGATAACAATTGCATGCTGTCTTCTAAATTGCGGTGTAGACCAGGCTTTGTGATTATTGTGCTTCAGTGTACAAAATGAACGGTCGACCCTGTGATATAGCGCTAGCGTTCGGGCCGTCTTGACGAGTGATGTTTCCTAATAGATACAAAGGCCTCGATTCCCTGAAGGATGGTTCTATTGAGACAAAGGTTGCTATATAACGAGGAAATTGAGACTGGTTTAGTAATTGAAGCAGGCAGACGCCCGTGTGCCGAGAGCTGGGGTGTATCATTCAGAAGTGGACAGGGGTAAGTGGTGGCCTTACATCGATCGCGGGCCCGAGTGGGATTGCTCGCGTACCTATACATGACCATACTAATTAAGACTATCATCAATACACAGACTAGGCAGCCTGGCTATAGAGTGATCAAGTGAATGGCAGGTGGCTTTCCTTCTCGGATCCTTTTGCACCCCTCTGATCTTGGTACAGAAGTTTCTCAGCGACGATACATTTTCCACTACGCACAATGGTATATCCCCCCCAGAGTACATATCACAAGCTTCCAACGAGTGAAGCGGCCTCAAGGAGCGAAGCGACCCTTGACATTCAACGATGGAGGAAAATATCATGTTGGTTGGCGATAGCGAATATCATTACACTACTTAGCTTCTCTATTGTCTCCTTGAGGGCTCCTTCAGACGACGAGTGCGTGCGTCAGTTATCAGTATACTGTTAGTCTCTATCTTCACGCGAAATACCGCTCATCTCCTTACTTACTGCATCAGCACCTGCTCTCGCTGGTATTGAGATGGAGGAAGTAACATTTCAAAACTCATTCAATGAGCCGTCTGTCTACCGAGGTCCTCCGACACCTGAGCTCGAAGATGCTTGGCATAACTTATACAGATGTGAGTGGCTAACCTTTCCCCAATTCAGTTTCTGCGGATACAAGATAGAACATAGATCGCTGATGATATTATAAGTTGGTTTAATGTCCGTTCCGGATGACAAAATGCCACTGCTCAACAAAACAGCCTCCGACGGCTTCGAGCGTACGCTAGACTCAAAGGGCAGCGGGTTCCGTGCTATGCCTGATGTTCTCCATCAACTTCACTGTCTAAACACGATACGACAGTACACCTGGCTGCAGGTGGGAGGGCACTACGGGCTTGACAGCCGTCATAATCTTTCTGTTCCTCATGCCCTACAGTCCAACGATGTCGGTAATCGGATGCACGCGGACCATTGCATCGAGACACTTCGAAAGGTGTTGATGTGCCACTCTGACGTGACACCGCTGTTTGATACTGTCGACCCAGCTAACCCGCTCGGAAGAAAGGGAGACTTCAACGTGTTCACTAAATGTCGCAGTTTCTCGAGACTGCAGGATTGGCTACGTGGAAACGTAGTCATTCCATTCGCAGAGTTGGCAGAGGATACGGCATAAAGAAGCCTTACGCGCACATAAGCTTAGTTGTTAGCGAAGGCTTTCTGATTCGTAGTACACGTCTATGTAGCGCGAAATGATGATATGGAGCCTCGACCCTATGTATTCCGTCCATGTAACCTCCTTTCATGATCACGTAGGTTGTCGTGCCTGCTGAACTTCTTGCCACAGCCCTCGCAAACGATAGAAGGGTCATGTGTGGCCTCGTGGCGTAAGCGATCCTTCTTAGTAGCGAATCCTGCGGCCTCGTTGGTTCTAGAACTTGAGCAGCCCTCAACCCGGCAGAAGAATCGCCGGAAGTGCTGTCGGTAGTGCTTAGCCAGATCGCACGGCCGCGTGAAGAGAACCTTGGACGAACATGCGGCAAAGGAGCACTTCAGCGGTCGGCAAATATCAAGCGAGCCCTCGCATAGGTCAACATGCAGGTCTGACTCCGGCTGTTGCTGCGGAACGACCTCGATGCTGCTGGCCGCGGGAGACGGCAACACCTCTGCTACGGTAACTTCTGCGTCTGTCGAGCAGGGATGATCCTCGCCCGTGCTGCCGTTCAAAGGGACGGAGAGTAGAGGAGACTCAATGTCTGGCCATTCGGCCATGCCATCCGCGCCGGTAATTGCAGTATTCGGCGCAAGAGGGACCTCATGCCAAAACTCGTCCGCCACGAGAAAGTCATTGTACTCTGTTGGGGCTTCTTCGGCTGGGCTCGATAGCGAACCTTGGCATAAACTCTCCAACTCGGAAAACTTAGGCGAATTGCCTAGGTTAGAAATAATAGCATCAAGTTCCGATACAGCTTCATCTGGACTTATTTCGATGATTTCCGGCAGTAAGGAATCAATGTCATGAGGGGCATCGCTACCTAGATGTGCCATATCTCCAGTTGCGGGTGTATTATCCGCGTTGCCGCAATGTGCTTCAATTGGTGTTTTAGGATGCATCCCGTGGCAGTCACCATGGTTGGCTTGATTTATCTCGTGAACCAGGTGGCCGCAAAAGGCATGCTCAAAACTAGGGCGTGGAGGCTGGCAGTGATTACGACTTGCATCGGAAGTTGCATTGATCATGTGGTGACCATGCCGAGCTGTACACGCTATGAATCCGTGGGGCGGAAGTTGAGGCGAATAGAGCATGAATTGCCCTATGGATGAGAAATAATTCATGCTGATCGGTGTCTCCTGTACATAAAAGCCAGAGTTCATTGGGTAGCATGGCGCTGTAGAAGGCAGAGGCATTGCTGGTGTAGCGCAGCAAGCTACAGAACAGCATGATGAACAAAAATATCCCTGGCTAGATGATTGTGAAGGATGAGCCGAATGTAGTGCTCCGTGCTGATGGGCCATCATATTCGGAAATCTTCCATAAGATGAAAGCGTGTATCAGTAAACGAACCGAAATACGAACTCGAAGTCAATAGAGGAAAATCAAGCTTACAGTTTGTTACGCATACACTATCTGGGGTACGTAAGGAATACTTGTCGTCGCGCGAAGTTCTTCAAACATCTTCAAGGATGCTATTCGGCTATATACAATACGCTATTCGTGTGCATGTCTCGCAGCGGGGCCTCGTGACATACTGGAAAAAGCAATCTTGTATCAATGCTGACATGCATTTGCCATCATTGTTTGCTCTACTAGTAGCCTATAAGATTAACCTTTGCTGACGAGAAGAGCACCTCTTATGCGTCACTACACTCAAGCGAATCACGGTGCTTGATTCCGAAGCCTCTCCTCTGAGTGGCTGTTCATGACATACTAACGTGGGATTTATGGTTTTCTAGCAGTACGATGCATAGAGATGGTGAGGTATCAGCGCATCAGCGGCTCCCGAGATCAAAATGTCTCGGTACTTGTTATTCAGTCCAATTGATTGGGTTTGGATCCTGGAGGCAGCCTGGTTAAGCTGAGAAACTCGAAACTACACTGAAAAGTCTGGGATAGGATTTTGGTAGGAGATACGACTAGAATACGTGACTTTTCAACTTTCTGTGTTATGTGCGGTGCTAGGAGGAATTTGATTACCGTAAACTGCATGATGCAGGTAGACTGCCATTGATGCACTTCTAGGGAAGTTAATCCCGAGCTACCGAACAGGGATATGTTAATTAATGATGTACAACAGAAAGCACTGCAAGCCTCCGTGTCACCAACCATATAAGTTGACCCAATAGAAGACCATACAAATTGGCTCTCGCACGGGAAGTTGGAGGCCTTACATTGTGGCCAGACACGCCGAAAAGGGGTATATCTTTCGAACTTTGTTTCTATCATAATATAGGTACTCCATGATCTAAGCTGACGGTTTGTTGATACAAAGACCATGATTATTTTAATAGCTTCTCTCCTGAGGACCCAAACACTCTGAATCATATCAATCCGTGATACATTGTCAACACAGTGCCGGTCACACACCACGCTGTGGCGTATGGCTCTAAACCAACGCCTTTGATGAAGATGGCGCATCAGACAGAGCTGTTGACGGACCTAGACGTTAGAGAGATTCTCGATATCGAATCCGGCGACGAGTCGTCAGATACTTTCATCCCCGAAAAGAGAGCTACAGAACAGCAAGAAAAGGTACGACGCCAGCGAGGGAGCGGCTGGTCGTCGATTCAGAGCATTTTTTTCGTTGTCTCGATTCTGCTGTCCTTCTTCATAGGCTTCTATTGGCCTACCAATCTGAGTCAGCTATGTTACGAGTATACTTCCGTTTACTGTAAGTGTAGCGCCAGACGCTCTACTCACTAGGAAAACCAAAGCATGCTAACTCTATTAGCGCCCATTATCGACGACGTGGACCTCTCCTATCGTAATATCAAATTCAACAACACACTTCTTTACAGTAATGTATATAGAGATGACCCAAGCAGCATAGTCGATGAGGCCTGGCATCAACTCGGGACCCGATGTGAGGATGAGTACACATTCCTACATCCTCGTCACTCGCAAACACTAACGTCCCGAGGAACCCACAGGGAATAATATGACTGTAGCTAAAGAAAGGGCTCTTAAAACGCCAATTCCACCTGGTTCAGTTCGTGTTCAGGATGAGTACGGCGGAGGCTACATGGGCATGCTTGAAGTTTTCCATCAGCTTCATTGTTTGGTACGATACAATACATGTAAACCGTGATTTTGAATCATTTTTCTCACGGTACGTTTACAGAATCTTCTTCGCAAGGCCCTAGTGTATAACTACGACCACTACTTGGAGCAAGGCGAGGAGGAGTTCTACGATGGCGAGCCGATAATCAAGCTTCATGTTGGTGGGTGCTTTCCTTGAAGTCATTTCGCTGTGAAATATGAGTATTAACGTAAGATTCTAGGCCACTGTTTAGACATGATCCGTCAGCAACTGATGTGCTCAGCTGACGTAGGCCTCGTACCATTCGTCTGGGTTGACAAGCGGCAGTGGATGCCGCATGAAGACACGAAGCCGCATAGACTTCCCCGGTTTGACAATACTCATCGGTGTCGCGATTTTGACGCTATACGCGAATGGTATCTAAAAAATCAGGATTATCGTCCGTTCAACCATGTTAGATGGGATCCCCGACCGGATGAAGATATACTACATGGCTACCACTGATGCAAGTAATTTGGCTAGAGGTTATCTGATATGATGTACGAAGGTACAGCAAACTTAAAGTTAATAGTTGAAAATAGTAATTATCCAGACTGAAGTTCTGTGCCTCACAATACTTTTCTTCGACGGCACTGGCAGCTCTCTCTTCATCAATGTAGTGTTTACCAATAATATCCATTTTATTCGGACAATCAACTCCAAGTTAGTAGCTTCTGTAGCTTCCTCCTTATTTTTTTGTCTCCACTAATACACTGAAAAGCTAAAAGGAAAAATTTGTCACTATTGCGGAGGGTGTTGTTAGGTGACTATATTACCAGCCCGTAAGGTGTTTCTATTCCTAAGGTCTAGCTATATATAGGTGCCAGGTCCCCCTGGGACCTGGGAGGTTCAGGAATCAGTTGAATACTCTATATCCCTATTCGGTATTCCGTATCTCTATCTTCCGCCGAGGCCCAGTGAAAACCGCGGCTGTATGACAGATTAGCGTCCGCTGCACTCGCTACTTGCTACCGAAGGTCGATCGCTTAATAACACTGTGCGATGTACTTGCGTACCCCCATTCATGACGAGAAGAGAGGGCTCCCGATAGGGTAGAATTGAGTATAGAGTTAGTTGATCGTCAATTTATTGATGTGAGAGTGGTTTTGTGTTATGGTCGCACTTATGCCTACTACCCGTGAGCCCAATAGGTGGCTAATAATTCACGGGTATAGCCGCAACGGACTTCGCGCTAGTAATAGGAACCGGGCTCTAGCCGACCCGAGTTATTTTTGAAGCTACCGAATATGGCATATTTCCTTTTATGGTAAGGTTTCCGCCGTGTTTTTAGTTAGCCAGACATGGCGTTGTGATAGCAGCCATCCCTTAATGAAGCATTATAAAATATAATAGAGCAACCAGTAACAATTGGCAGCTTTACCACCAGAGACATTCTTTGGTCTAAGGACTACCTACTATCTCGCCTAATGCGTGCATTCTAGTCGCATGAATGGTAGCGAGAGTATGATACAAGACCGCTATTATCCCCCCGAGAACAAGGAAATCAGGGGCGAAGGGGGAGTGGTTGAGGTTGTGTGGTAGGGTAGATCATTAGTCGCTGACATTCAAGGCCATCCTCATATAGTTCCCAGCTAGTATCCAACGACGCATTCATTATTATCTAACTCTCGACCAAATTAATTAGCACGACTATGATAGAATATATGAATACCACTTCGGGGTGTATAGTGTAAGCATCAGTCCATTTGATTGTCTGATGCCGATATGCTGTCTTTCTGTTCGTTGCCGGGATGCGAACTCGTACTGTGTCCAGGCCTCGTCGACCGCTGGAGGCTTTGTAGAGATATGGCGCTACGCAGAGTGTACCTTATGTTCTCAAGCGATATCTGGTTGACAAGCGGCCAGATTGTTGGAAGACAGCCAGCGATAACGGCGATGCCCATTTCAACCATAGACCACACCATCAGAGTTGTAAGGTGCCCTATGCCATCGGCATTCTTTTTGAAGTCTATTCATCGTTAGCGGTTATGCTGAACATTGAGGTAGCCATTAGTAGGTCGCTTTCTAGCATACCTTGTGACTGATTGATATAAACGACGAGCCGAGCGATACCCGTGGATATTTCTCTAGGATATTGGTAAGCTAAAGGCTGCAAATGGTTTTCCAGGTACCCTTCATCAAAAAGCGGACTTACATTGCCCCAAGAAGAAACACCCCGGACAAGGCGAGTCGCTTGGCCATGGACATATTTAATCTCCAGACCTAGAGAGACTCATTAATAAAAAGTTCGTTTCATTGCGTAGATTGTCACGGGGGACGTTCGGGCAGACGATGATTTGCTTACCCGGAAAAGGGGTAGACTTAGAATTATAAAATCCGTGATTACATCCGAAATGGCCAGCGTATAGAATAATGGCTTGCTGTCATAGCAATACTCAATCAAAAACATAAGGGGGGCCCACAGCGCCCAAAAATTGGTCCCGCAGCGGAACAGGTAGGCGAAGAAGAAGCCGATGGACCAAATGCCAACAATCACGATCATAACCGATGTAATGGTTTTGAACGTGCGGCTAGAGAAGATCCGCCGATAAAAATATAGGATCGAGAGCTTAGCTAAACCGAAGGCAACGCTCTGCGTTAAGATAAAAGCGTAGAAGATCTAGCAAAAATTGAGCACAGCTTACGCAAGTCGGATGCGAACAGGTGGTATGGGGTCTTGCTAACCTTCTCGGTCAAAATCTCAGCATCATCTGTGACCCAGAAATAGTCTTTAGGACCCCAGCCCTGGGGTGTCGGCTGCCCTAGACCATGAAGCGAAGCTCCTATTCTCGGTTTGTTATTAGCCCCAAGGTCACCAACATAGTGTCAACAACCGGGTTTGGGTAGAAGGAACCAGAGCTGTCTCATACCTATGATTAACATGAGTCCCATTCCAAAGTTCAGGATAAAGGCTGAGAGCATAAGCCAATCGTCCGCAGCCAGCCCAAGTTTGGTTGTTCGGATACGACAGTAGAAACGCATGAATACGAATAAGGCTGGCAGCGCCGCAAAGACGGCACCAATTGCGATGATTCTGCGTTGATAATCAGTCGATGAGTTGTGCTTTAATATATAAACGGTCTCTTACGCCGCTGGAGTCCTCCCCTCTTCACTCGTCGACACGTAAGTCATCGGCCCCTTATCTGACGAGCTGGATGGAGTATCCGTGGTATTCATTTTAGAACATTGAAGACAATCTAATTCGGGGGTGTCTCGAGAATAACGCCAATCGACGTGACGAAGTATGGCGTACGGGGAGCTTTGTAGGGGAACTCTATGTGAAATATAAGTTCAGCACCTGTGGTGGGAGTCAAGGGGTTTTCGCTTGAATGGATATGCCGCCGACTAGGTATGCAAGATTATATGCAAAAACTACGATACCTCGTTGAAGATGGCGACTATGTAAGGGTTGAGTTGAAATAAGGAGTTGATGTAGTGTCATAGGGTCACACTAGTAAATAGGCTCGTTGGAGTCTGTATCCTCCAGTTCAAAATATGTTCTTCTATGTGATCGAGTAACATTTATGAGGAACCTAGGATCAGTTCAGTAGCAATTGAGGTTGTGTACAGGAGAGATGGATGTATGCGACATGTAAACCACTGTAAGGGGTGACCTTGTACACCAGTTCCTATACCCTCCTACACACTTCTGTCTACATTCAATTTGTTAAGAAACCCAATTCGCTAGGACGGGATAGACACAGGAAGTTTAAATGGCATGTTTATGTGGTGATTTGTCATCTGTTAGGTAAATCGGCCCGGTACAGTGCAACTGTGGCACATGACTAGTGCTTTTCAAGACCTTCAAACTCCTGACACTGTTCTAGGCGAAAGCTCTGTTGGCTTCTAGAGCCAGAGCCTCCGTCGGGGATGCTTCCTTCCGTAATGTTTACGCCTATGTATATACCTTTCGACATTTCCATGAGGCATTGGAACAGCATAGTCCGCTTGAGATAATCCCTTGTGCGGGGCAATGGAAGATAAGTTTTCGATAAACTCGCTACGACTGTGCCGCACAGCCTGCTTCAAGCGGAGTAAGACATGATACGCGATGATTGGGTAGATGGTTTTACTTCGTGAGCAGAAGATTCCGTCCCTGCATCCGGTACGGCATAGGCATGTAGTGTAACATCGGGTTCGTAAGGAAGCCAAGCTTAAAATCCCGAACATCGTAAGATTTGAGGTTTACTAGCATTGCTGACGTTGAAGTGTGGTGGTCCTATGAAGCTCCCATCCAGTCATCATAACGCCATACGTGCGATCAGGACGCTCTCCTATCGGTGCCGCGTAATGTAGGTTCACAAAACTGCTAGAATCCGCCAATGGCTGTACGCTGAAGTCCACACGCCATACGTTTGCCCCTTTAGCGGGTTCCCGGTGCTACGCAACGAAGGCTTCAGTTGGAGTAGCCGTACCCCGCACCTTGGCCAGGGCGATTTATTTTGCAGTATCGATAGGTCTATGCTTGTATTAAAGTATGTAATTGCGGTGTGACTTTCCTACGATGTATGCTGATAATCGTCCATAAGGGTACACAAAGGCCCTTCTTACGTTGTAAACTCTGCAATTCAACGTTTGCCCTGTTAACTTCAGGGACTGACACATACAGTAGGTATGTTAACGGTTTTCATAGTATTAGGGGATAGGTAGGCTCGGGCGTTTTATATCATCCCATTAAGTATATGGATGGCTCTGATCGACATCCTAAGTATATATAGCCCTTTGATATTTTATCTTTGATGAATCTAAGTCCTTACTCATGACCGACTCCTCATCCTTGCCTCAAACCAGCTTAGAACTCAAGCTCTAGGCTTTAACCACTACTAATTCGTACAACATCGGGTGGCTATGTCTGAATCAACTCCTTTGACATTGGATATGGGCCTTGAAGATGAATCGAAAGATAATGGGACTAAACGCTCAGCACGCCTAGAGAAGACGATTTTCAACGTCAGACCAAGAAATAGCCTTGTTGTATCAATTGTCCTGAATCTTGTCTTCTCTATTATTTCCGTGGTGCTCCTGATCACCTGGAAGCACGAGTACACGTGTAATAACGGTGAGACCGCGACTGAAAGCTATCACAGCCCTTTCGGTAAACCTCTAGGCCATTTCTTTGACTTCCCCTCATTCTGATGAGCCTCTTGCGCGAGTTGAAAAATTAACAATATGCCTATTCAGACCCTCCAGGTATAAACGAAGAGGTCTTGCTACCTATCCAATACGGGTGGGAATACTATGCGGACACTGTTGGCGATATGGAAATCGTCGATCGCAACTGGGACGCACTCAATCCTGATATTGGCTGGATCTCGATGCCGCGGGCTGAACTGTCTCGATGGGGGTTTCGCGCAGGTGCAGATGACCCGAGTAATCCCAGCATGGGGGTACACACTTTACGAGGCTATCATTCGATGCACTGTTTGGTATGAGATTCGATCCACCTACAGACCAAGTCTTCCCGCTAACTCTGTGAAAAAAATTTAGAAGATAATCCGGCAATCCATGCTACAGTTAGCACGTGGTGAAAAACTTGAAGTTAAGTTTGGACACTCGATGCACTGTCTGGGTTCTCTTTTGCGAGATGTCATATGTTCTGCCGATGACTCACTCCCACTGAACGTGCCTGGGAGAGACGATGGCACATATCAATATGTTCGGAAATGTCGCAACTGGGAGGCACTGAGGCATTGGGCTGGTGCGAGGACAAGTTGCATGGTCACCAGTAAGGATGGGACATTGGATCAGGAACTTCAATACTTGGAGAACTGCACTAGGACAGATGGCGTCCTCTTACCCACATTGGCGAAGAATACGATGAAATGAAACATTGATAGACTGGATCTGCATCACAATTTAGGGCATACGCATGTTTCAGAAAGCAGTACGTATATTGGGCAACCGTGAGCCCTATAGTAGTAGTCGGTAGGATAAAGCCTCGTCAACCAGTCTAAAATAGCCCAAATCAAAAACCGTGAAAAAGAAAAAAGAAAAAAACAATCTAGCACGTCTAAAGAACCCTCCTCTTTAGTCAGCCTTCCAGAAGGGTGAACGGGTGATCTTACATTGTAACCCATGAGAATGTGTCTTAGAAGTGTGCTTTACCTAAAGCCGACCTCCTGCAGTGAAGTCTTGTAACCCCGTAGAACCAGTTATTTAGGTCGGCTAGAGTAGGATAATGCGTTTCGTCCGTGAATAGTAGAGGCTCGTCAGCAAGTCCTATATGATCAGCTCCTTGTGCACCCGAATGGATTCATCATACTTAGCAAGGCTACAGCATATTGTACAGAATATGTTGTGGTAGCCGTGAGAACTCCTCACCGCCATGCTTACGCTGCATCTGACATGCACATTCTGAGACGAGATTGAGGAAATAAGGCACTCGCCAAACTACCCCAATTCTTGTCTGATCTTATGTCGATTCCGAGTTCCCATAATCATACCTACGCTACATAGCAGATACAGAACGCCACTCGGGATCTGATACTCATGTTGGAGAGGAAATGCTAGCATCTCCGTAATACCTACATTAAGAATATGTAGCAATAGCAAACCTGGCGGTTCCGATGATCCTTGTTGGACCTTCCCGTTCACCAAAATCGGTGCAGGCATGTATACTCGGCAATCTCTTCACTTGCATATACAGTAACAACTTGGACTAAAGATAAATAGTGTCATAGGGTCGCTATTAAATTACTAGCTCAAATTCATCCTATCCTCATCTGTCTATCAGACATTCTTTTATAAATTCACCTGTCCCGCCGTCTCTATTCGAGCGATCTGGTTTAGACGAGACGAAGTCGATATATCGTACCCTGTTCTATTGTATCCATAAGCAGATTGCTACTCACACAACACTATTCATCATGAAGCTGTATACTTTGATCATGGGCTGTCTGGTGGCCTGTGTTTCAGCTCGTGTGGCATCCTTCGTTGATACCAATTGTACAGAAGGTAGACAAACGCTAGCAGTCAACTTACTCTTGAACAATAACTAACTGGCTCCAGTAACTACGGGATCGAAGGAGGCCAATGGCATCGACATGTCTCCCGTCTGCGAGAAGGATTCTTGGTAATTTTTCAAATATCAGTTGCAACTTAGTATGTGTTACACCAATTCCCTTTTACTGACCTAGCTTTACAAGCTAACACTTCTAAGCCAACTCTAAGCCAACTTATGTCTTTCATTTCCACAGAGAGGTGTACTTGAATATGAAATTGGGATTTTATGAGCTCTGTCCCCTGAAAATTCACCACACAATCTTTGATTCATATTTCAGGGATATCTTTCGGAACGTGTATGTTCAAGAGAGCCTCTAGTGTACCAAGCCATAAGATCAATATCACAGCATGCTTTAAAAATCCTAAACACACTTGTGCCGCAAAAAAAATATGTCTAATAATACTCCAATGCCACGACCACGATTGAGCCGTATAGTGCCTAGTATCTTGGGTTACACAGCCTCGACCCCTCGTTCATCAAAGCAAGTTTCTCTGGCCGATGAACTATCCGCCGAACTCTGATCTACAATATATTACGGCGAGTAAGATTATAGTGCTGTAGGTAAACAGAGTACTAGTACGTACATTGTACCACATAGATAGAGTAAAGTAAAGACACAGGTACTGTTGGTCTCATCGGCAGGGGTTCTTGCATGCACCGTGTCTCATGCCTTTTCCCCGACCGTAGCACTCCTTACTCCTCCGCACCCAAAATTTAGGTACCTTTTCATTGTTGCGTGAGATTCCGGACTCATACAAACTCCCTTACCGATGCCCTCCTGCTGTCACTTCCCACTTGTCTGCCTACCGAATACTTACTCATACCCTTCCGATATCTAGAACAATGACGGATGCGCTCTCGCTCCTGCACGGACTGCCACTCTTAGTAGGGTTCGGATATCTCACTTGTCTCATCATTTGGCGATGCTTCCTAAGTCCGCTTGCGAAACTACCTGGCCCGAAACTAGCTGCGGCTACGTACTGGTATGAATGCTACTATGGTATTCCGCACTCTCCTATATCCTAATGAAACCAAGACTCATTTTGGAATATCAGATATCGTTCGGCCGGCCCAATATGCCTTCAAGATCAAGGCTCTTCATCGTAGATATGGTGAATATGTTCTGTGTCAGTGTCATTTGAATAGAATTTGGATCTGATGCGTATTATTAGGACATGTTGTCCGTATTGGGCCCAACGATGTGTCCATATCGGATCCCGAGTTCATCGACGCTGTATACGCACCGGGGCCGGGTCATAAGCGCGATAAGAACTCAAAGCAGAGCCGATCTTTAGGCATCAACTCTTCGATCGGCGGGTCAATCCCTCACGAACTGCATCGCAATCGGCGAGAGGCATTGAATCCCTTCTTCTCCCCGCAGCGTATCCACCGTCTCGATCCAAATCTCGCGTCCAAAACCGCGCAGGTTGAATATATTTTTGCCAATGCTCGAGAAAGCGGGGAAGTACTTAACCTATCAGACATATATTTTGCATTCTGCAATGAGTAAGGACATGCATTCGACCCTCCCCTTTTCCGCAATACTTCTAACACAACTATGTGACTCGGAAAACAGCGTCTTGCACAAATATTGTTTTGGTAGTGATCCGAACCTGCTGGGTAATCTGCAAGTCGCCAGTGCTCGGCGTAACAATGTTGTCTCTGTTCTAGGCAGTGTAAAGATCATGTTTCATTTCAGTTGGGTCCGTAAACTCTTGCAGCGACTCCCCGCTGGCACAGGTGCTCACGGCATGATGATATTTCGTCGTCGCATCCGAGCTCAGATAGACGAGGTCCTGGCGTGCGACTCCTCTTCCGACAAAGCGCCATCTATTTTCGCACATCTCCGTGACAGCACGGAACTCCCAGCCGCCGAAAAGTCAGCACAGCGGCTCGAGGATGAGGCTGTCCTCATGACAATGGCGGGCACATATTCGCCCATGCTGTCGCTCGTGGTTGCACACTTTCACCTCCTCACTTGCCCGGATATCATGACGAAGCTGCGGGCAGAGCTAGAAGATCACGAATCTATACCTACGGCAGCCGAGCTTGAGCGTCTTCCATATCTGTCCGCCGTCGCGCAAGAGGCGCACCGTCTCACCTTTGGATTGACAGGCCGAAATGCGCGCGTCTGTCCTGATGAGCCAATCGTGTATGAGAGCAAGAAGAAACCCGGACAGAGTTACGTGTTCCCTCCTGGGACCTCACTCAGTGTCTCCACGCTCATGATTCACACCGACGAGTCCCTGTTCCCAAATCCATGGGTATTCGACCCCGACCGATGGCTCCCGGCTACCAACGCACCAGATACCATATCTACATCTATGATTGGGAAGCAAAAAGATGGGCAGGAGGCGGCGTCCTCACTAATTTCGCGTCGCCGCCGTTCCATGCTCAGCTTCATGCGCGGACCGCGAATCTGTATTGGTCGCCATCTTGCGAACGCTGAGATCGCAGTTCTCCTTGCCGTGATGGCGCGCTGGGATTTAGAGCTATTTGAGACAGATGAAGAAGACATCACGTACAAACATGATTACCATGTGATGTGTCCAAAGCTAGGATCTGAGGGGGTGAGAGTGAAGGTGAACGGCAAATGTGGTATATAAGAGTAAAAGTAAACTTGAATGAAATGAGTCAAATTTTCGAACTGGAATAAAACTAAGCTACCTACTTACTTAGGTAGATCAATCAGAATACCCGGTTCACCGCAGATACCAGAACACCGCTGACTAACTAGTCCTCGCCCTCTTCGCACAACGACTATCTTTACCGTCATTTCTCAATTCAACTATTCCTTTTATTTTATGATTCTCGCAAACCCTATTTCGTGGGCGTTAGTTAGAGCAGGTACGAGATTCTCTCGCTGCCACACAGAGGACTGGAGCAACTGGCAAGTGAGGCTCTATCTACTTACCTCTCTGTAGGCGCGCCGAGACTGCGGGGGTGGAGGCGCTTGCCTAACTAGGAAACACTCTAGCTAGGCGCTAATACACCCTCCATGCGCTTCTTTAATGGACATCATAACAACAAGTGGCTAAGGAAGGACGCGATCTTAAGCCTGGTAGCAGCTCTGGGCAGACGCTTTGAGGTTGCCCTGCCAGAGGATTTAGTCGGGTGTGAATACTTACCTAGGTCTAAGTAGATAGCCTGCCTACTGCTAGGTGATTCCTGAGCCTCCCAGATCTCTACAGGAACCAGAGATTTATATACATCTCAAGTACATAGCTATCCTGAAGTACCTAGCCTAGGTATTTAATTATATTGTCACTTGAGGAGATCCTAAGATGCAACTGCAAACGGCATCGGCGTGGCATAGGTTCCGAAATACACCTACAACCATAAACTGCGTTGCGAATCAATGAAGGTTTTCAATAGAAGCAATACGTAGGGCTGCGCTAATCGTTATGACGGCGCCGCGGCCCGGCAAAGCGTGGGCCTATATAACCGAAATTCTAATGAGGCCATCTCCACTATGAAGATCCTTGCGATCCTTAATGTTGGTAATCCTTAGTGTTGGTGATCCTTGGCAACCCCTGACCATAGTAGATAAATTTCATCGTGTTTATTTTCAATCTCTACTTGTGCGTGTTTGCTAGGACATGTCGGTCGTTGAATTATCACTCGTTTGCCTCATTCCATCATTATAAAGTCTCCCCCAAGCCTAATAAATATTAATATTAATTGCTACCGCTCGATTGCTATTCATTGAAACGATCCAAGTCCCCTAATAATTATCAAAGATGGCGCGCGCGCGTCCTACAGGCTTGGTGCTAGCTATGCTGGTCGTTCTCGCATCTTTCCTACGCCTAGCAACAGCGCAGACTGCCACTCTTCGCATCCTTACTGGCGTTCCAGCCTCCTGCACGCCCCTAGCAACGCTCCTCGGCAAATACCCCCCGCCTACCGACGGTGAGACCGTGGATGAAGCCCTAAACGACGGCCTCGATGCATTCCGTTCCCGCTATCAAGCAACGGCGACTGCGAAGCCGACCGCGTCGTTGAACCGCGCGTCTTTGTGCGACTTTATCATCTCCACTCAGATCCCATCTGCCACACCGTCAGCAACTCCCGCACTATCCAGCTACATCTCGGCGGCCGGCATCTGGTTAGAAGATCACGGGTTGGACGAAGCGGAATCACTTCTCGGTGGCGACTGTTCAGGGGTGGTTCCGTGGGAGGACGGGATGGCGATAGGCGCTTTGGATTTCGTGGTTGCTTTTGGGCCGTGTTATAAGCTGCTGGGCTGGGATCAGAGGACGTTTACCAGTTCTATTGCGATGACAACGAACGCGACTTCTGCGCCTACTACCACTCCTAGCAAATCCAGTTCTGTGCAGGTGACACCTTCACCAACTAGTCAGTCAAGCGAGACGGATGCGCCGCCGCCCAATTCTGGAAGCAAGAGAGCGGTAGATGCGCTTTGTATTCTGGGGACGGCTGTGTGCGCCATCTTATTTATTTCGCTGTAAACTAGACGGAATTGTTTTATTATTTAAAATGTGGCGTATTGAGCCGCATGTGTTAAGGTCTGGGCCATGTCGGCGGGTAAACAACTTAGCTTTGGTAGCTAGGCGGAGCGTAGATGAAGGCGCGCCCCAACCGAGTAGAAATCAGTTAATCAGGCAGGAAATAAAAATAGAAACTAATCACGGAGTTATCTAGCGTAGCCGCTGTATGCCCTGTACCCAAGAAGTTCTAACAGGTATACATGAAAAGAAAGACTATGGGCAGAAGATGAAGCTATCATCCCAGCTAAATGATCGCTTGGACTTCAAAAAAAAAAAAAGCGATGCGAAACGGAAGATTAGGAGAAGGGTTTTATCGCTATAAACAGCCGCGCCAGAATTTGAAGTATGGGGTTCACGTTATTGCCCATGATGATAAGGTATCGAATCACGGAGATCAGAAGTCACAGCGCCATTTTTATAATTTCTAGTCAAAAGGGGAGAGGCGACCCTTGAGCTTGATAATGGCTTTTAGCGTACACCTTATCGGAAAGCTTCTGGGAATGGGTTATCTTGTCAGAGAATTGAGTCCAAAGTGAATACTTGCCTGGGATAGCCCGACTAAAGCTACGGGGAAGTATAGTTTAAGGCCTAAGAAAAGACTAAATCGATTCCTAAGCCTCTTGGGTCTCTAGAGGGACCCAAAATCTATGAAGTATATAGTATATGCTAGCTACATAGCAAATCATCATCACAATTATCCGAAATATTTAATTATATTATCGCTGGAAGGGATCCCGCTTACGGTGCTTGCTCCCATTAGTAACATATATAGCTACACCATAACAAATGTTGTTGCAAACAGCATTGGTGTAACATAAGCTCTAAAAATACCTTCAGCCGCAGATTAGTATGTTGCAGAATATTAAAAGCTCTCAATAGAAGCAACATATAAAGCTGCGCTAACTCATTCTAGTGGCATTACGGCCCGGCAAATCGTGGATCCACATACGTATAATTATCATAAGGGTGTAAAATTTAAAATCCCTTGGTGATCGTTGGCCAACAGGGCTCCAGAGGGCTAGACTCGGTCATATCGGTGCGAGTAGAGGCAGGTCAGATTAGTGCTGTCACGATCCCATACATAAGTGACTACAAACGGTCATAGTCCCCAACCTTGATAACGTTCTACTTTTGATAGTGTTTTGGTTTAGTGTTGCGGTTCTGTTCCGTGACAAGCGCAGGCAGAAACAGGTCGGATCAGTGCAGGCGGATCAGATCAGTTCGGCCCCAATAGTAATAGGTGCAACTGCATGCTAATATACTTCCAAATATTGGGAGATGCAGATCGGGATCCTCAATCCAACACTCACCATTATTGTGGGCTGTGAGAAGACTTGCAGCATAAATATCAGAGATCCCGCCCAAACCATTCGACGTGTAGCTAGAGCTTTATCTCCCTAGAACCCCAATCAACAATCGATCTCTCATTCACCACGTTAACCCCACTTGATTTATCTTCCATCTTTGCAACCGAGAACATGCGTCCTGAAATTCTGGCTGTGCTGTCTGTTTCAGCACTGGCTTGCGCATCAGTCGTTGGTGCGTTGCAGCCATTGATTCGTTCACCCAACGAACTTTACGCTGACATTTTGTGTGCTAGATACTCAACTCGTCAGGAAAGACGGACGAGGGGGAACCGGATCATGTTACTGGAGCGGCAAGCCCCCGTTCTGTAAACGTGCCTGTGATTATGGCTACGAATACTGCGCCACTAGTTATTGCGGTAATAATGCGGCCTGCTGCGTGACTGGATTCAAGAGGTATTGCTGTCGTGATGCGTGCCCGGACCCCAAAGCTGTGGAAATTAAGTTTGAGAAAGACTACGAGCCCCTGAAGGACGCTTTACCCAAGTCAGGTAAGTAAAAGTTCATCATTTGTTAGCACTAGAACTTTATCTTGTAGGTTTATAACTAAGAATATTGGACAGCTTGACGGTGGCGATAGCGATGGTACCTCCGATCACAAAGAACAGTTTCTTTCCTGTCTCACAACTGGCTCTGTAAGCCTGAGGATGTTTCACACTCTGCTGCAACCTCGACGTCGGCTCTAAGAATGATGAAAAGTGTATTTATTTCTTGTGCTATCTAAGGGTGCACCGAAAAAAAACATTGATGCACATGGTATCAGATTACAGCGCGGCAAAAAAAGCTCTTGGTTATATATTTAACCAAGATTGCCTTCGTTCATATTTAGTTAAAAGGTCTTGAGAGTCATCCTTTCTAGCAATAAACTGTTCATTCGTTATATATTAAGAAGATGTGCAGTTAACAACAATACTTAGTTAGCCTTGCTAAAGATTAAGCATTTGTTTTATATACAACCAGTAACATTCACAGGTTTTCAAGATGACAACCTTTAGATTATGGGCAAATAGATTCAGGTGCGTATATACCGCTGGCCATACGGTAAGTTCTAGAAATGTAGGTGAATATTTAACTGCAGGCTAAACCTGAAAGCTATCAAATATAGGAGGGGAACCTCGCATGCCACACATGTAAATAAGGAAATGAGAGAAAAATTAAAATTAGTAAGCTAGCTCGAACTGTAGGTTCCCAAAGAGCGATTCGCCATCCTGATGTGAATTTTCATTGCCCTCCCATGTTTGCCCAGAGCGCTATCGCCGGCCTTGTCTGTTACTCTGCGTCATCTCACTTTTCATGGAAGAAGGCTGAAATGTCCTACCCCTCTTAGTATTATATGCATCCTGCACGCTTCTAATTTCTTGCAGCCATTCGCGGGAACCTTTAATACTAGGTAGGTGCATCCACTAGGGATCGACCTACCCATTTGCTGTACCACAACTAGTCGTCATTTATGTTAGATGATGAAGGATACTATGTCATGAATACACTGCATGCTCCCACATCTACCTTATGTCTCCCCATCTTCTCTTCTTCACAGAGCAACAGAAGAGTCAGCTTCCTGCTTGCCTCCCGTGATCTCACGCGTCAATCATAGCGCTTTTGTTACATACTACGTTTAAAGTTGAAGTCCAATGCAGCCTGGTGGAAATGCGACTAGTCTACGAAGGCAAAGTTGAGTGGGAAGCCCGGGCTGGAACCAAATGCAGAGCATGGTTTAAAGTCCTGGGCAACATGGGCAGATAGTCTAGACCACCTTGGGCTATATGGCGGTCCCGGAGCCGGCCACGAGTATTTATCGCCCCTCTACGATCTCCATGACGAAGGTGGGATTCTCATCGTGCTGTATGACCAAGTCGGATGCGGTCGCTCAACACATTCCCGGGATAAATTAGGTGACGAGTCTTTCTGGACCTTCGACCTCTTCATTGGGGAGCTCGATAACTTGATCGACCATCTCAAGCTCCGGCGTACAGGGTTTTCTTTGTTCGGCCGGAGCTGGGGCGGCATGCTAGCTAGAGTCTCAGCAGCACGTAGGTCACGAGGCTTGAAGAAACTGATCCTAGCAAGCGCGCCAGCTAGCTTCCCACTCTATTCTGAAGGATGCCGCAACCTTCTCGTTAAATTACCGGAGAATGTTCGTAAAACGATCGAAGAGTGCGAACGCCCAGGCGGTTTCGAGAGCTCCGAGTTTCAACAAGCTTTAGCGGTGTTCTATAGCAGATATTCCTGCCGCTGAGACCCTATGCCAAGCGATATTCAGGCCGGGTTCGCACATCCCACCGAGGATCCAACATCTTACTTGACAATGTACGTATTATTAAAAGGACCATGCGAATATTTTCTAGCGAAATGGATGAGTAATGTATACTAATGATTGTTCCATGAGTCCGGTCCATTAGAGTTCACTATCACAGAGTTCTTGAAGGGCCGGAGCATTGGCGATGACGCGAGAGAAATCGAAATAGATACGCTTCTCCTCAATTCGGTCCTCGACGAAGCACAAGACTTGTGCATTGGAAAGTGGTTTACGGGCATTCCTAGAGTCAAATGGGTGACACTCCAGAACTCGAGCCACATGCTGCACTTGCCACTGGGAGAAGCGAGGAAAGGCGATAAGCTTGTGCCGGCACTTCCTCGTGAATTGCTGAACTAGGGTTTGGATTCACTATCACAATTCTCAATCTCAACGCAAGACATCCTTTCTTTAATCCATCTACGTCGATATTATTCTATGATGTGTTAGCAGGCGCTTTCGTATTGAGTTTTTAATGTTGTGGTATGTCTCCTCGCCACAATCATTACCAACAAACCGCTGCGCAGTTCCTTTCTCTAAGTTCGACGTTCCTCTAAGATTTTCCTCAGTCTCTTCCCAGTTCTCCCTTTTTAGACCGAGTTATAGCGACGTCTTGCTAGTGAGCACGCTACGTGGCCGAAAATGGCAACACATACAGAAATAGAACGTCTCAGATGCCAGCTTTTATATATACAGATGGAAACTAACTACCCATATTCCTCTCTATTTCAAGCCTGCGGTTCCAAGTGGCGAGACCAGTAAGGACGGCCATAACCTCCCACGTCCGACCGTAGTAATTTGCTGCCCTTCCCTTCCCTATAAATGAGAACCGAAAGTACTTGGTCAGACTACCGCCGTTGCGCGCACACACTGCCAACGTCTCCGACTCATCCGCTACAGCAACCAGCCTCCACCCCTTCGTATCTCCACCGAGGCTATACACTTCCCTGGAGCTGCTTTCCTGCCACTCAAACTCTTGTCGTTCATTTCCACCGCTGATACCACCCGCTGCTGCCGCTGCGACTTGGACGGAGTACCTGAGGTTGATGATGGGATGCCAATACGTGCCCTTGCGGGCTACCTCTAACGGTTCCTGCACGCGCGCAGAGCTAGAACCAGCAAGTGGAGGAGCGGTGATGATGTATCTGTCATAGAACTCTTTCTGGCCCTTGGTCCACGTGTTGGTCACGGTGCCTATGGCGGGATCCCTCGTTGTTAGCCCATCGTGCAGGATTATGAAGGGGTTGGGGACCTGGGCAAAGCTGTTGGAGTATATGGTGAGGGCGAACTGCCGATCCGTTTGATGCGGTCCCATGAAATGGAGGTCGGAGGGCGTGAAGGGTCCCTCCGTCCCGCCGTAGACGTTGAAGTCTAGCGGCATCAGCCGGGCTGGAGTCGGGGGGATCTCGGGCGTGACTGTTGGCGCCGCTCCACTGCCGCCCCTGTCATACTCCCCGCTCACCACTTCTTCATACGAAGGTGGTGGTGTTTCTCCCATGGTAATCACATGTAATTTCACATGCGACTACTTAGTGGTGGTTGTATAATTTTCGTAGTTTGGCTTGGGTGATATCATCTTTCTTTCTCCCGCCGAAACGGTCCATCTTTACAAACCTTCACTAACTATGTATAAGTAAGTAGGTAGGTAATGTGATCAGTGATCCTAAGCCCCACCCGATCCCACCAGGCAACCATCGACCCAGATATAGATAGGTTATAGCCAGTAGGATGTTAGTACAGGGCACCATCTGACTAGCACCCAGGAGTCCGGGCACTTCCCACAACGCACCATACCACGTGTACCATGTATACTAACGTGCGATTGATTTGCCGCTGAGTATAAGAACAGGGGCTCATCCGCGGCGGAATCCTTATCTCATAGTCATAGAGCGAAAGCGGTTAGATGGCCGCCGACCATCTCACGAGAGGCGACCATCAGCCCTAAGAACTAATGCCCAAGGCGTAATGGAGGTCGCGGACGAACTGCAAGATCCGGGCTATTCATTAAACATGACCCGGACAAGAATTGGCCTAGGCCCTTAGATGAATGAATCTAATTGAAATATCGTAAGTACTAGAGTAGCAAAGTGAAGAATCTCAGATCATGCGCGCCCTTGTGAACAAGTCGGGCTCACCCGGCTTCGGGGCTGAGGATGAGGCAGAACAGCATACACACTACACGACACTCACTCAGGGATCAAAAGAAATCAGATTAATCACCATCCTCCCCGGAGAGGGCGACAGCCCGGTTGAGTGCCTCTTGTCGTCCGCCGACCTAGGAGCCGAGCAAGTCCCCAAGTACGAGACGATATCTTATTGCTGGGGAGATGCTAGCAGCAGATGTAGCATCCTAGTGAACAAAGTCTTGCTATGTGTGCCCGCGTCAGCAGCAAAGGCACTACAGCGAGTGCGATCGCCAGTGGCCCAACGAGTGGTCTGGCTCGACGCCATTTGTATTAACCAAGAAGACGCAGGTGAGCGCCAGCAGCAAGTGTCTCTGATGTCCCTGGTCTATCAGAATGGCGACCGCAACCTGATTTATCTCGGCGATGAAGACATCAGAGAGGCTTTACGTAGTGTACAGGCAATACTGGGCGAGGCAGAAGCCGCCGAGGGTTCTTTCACACGTCTAAGAAGCGAAGGCGGCACCTGGCTATACTCAGACACAGGTATTAGCGCCGAATACAGTGTTACGGCTCTCTTCAGATTATTCTGCATTCCGTGGTTCCGGTATGATTGCTGAGCCTCTTACTGTTGACTTATCGCTTACCATATCTAGGCGTCTTTGGGTGCTGCAGGAAGCAGCTTTAGCCAAAGAAAACGTATGCCTCTGCGGGCCGTTCGAGTTCCGACTCCTTGATGTGACGCGAGTTGCGGCCTGGCTGGTATACAAGTACTACTTCGTTGACGAAGATCTAAGACTTCAATGTTCGTACGCAGCGGACATGAACGATCTCGTCGATACGCAGTATGGGTACCACAACATAAAGACTGGACAGATGGCCGGAATCCTGTATCTTCTGGATCTGGCCCAACAGCGCCTCTCAGCTCTGGACGTCGACAAGGTTTATGGCATATTGGGTTTGACGATCAGCCCAGCTAACGGTCAGCCACGACTAGCCATTACACCTGACTATGGCAGAAGCATTGCTGAGGTCTATCGAGAAGCAGCATGGTGCATCCTAAGAGAAAGCGGAGATTTGCAGATCCTCGACTACGTTCGACATTGGACCACTGGTGGTGAGCTGCAACTCGATGGCTTCGCTTCGTGGGTTCCAAAATGGCACCGGTCCAAAGATCTCGACGAGCATCCTAACTTCATGTCCACCACCTTCGATGCCTGCTTAGGGAAGGAAATGATACTTTCTCACAACATCGCTAAGGGTGGTGCTTGCTTGTCGGCTGGAGGAATCCGTGTTGGCCGCGTCTCCAAGACCACAAAGAGAATCAAAGCCGATGATGATGTGCGTATGAAATATTTGGAATCTGTGCTGGATGAAGTGGGCTCGATGGTAACCGCGCCGCCCGACAAGTGTTCTCTCAAACAAGCTATCGCAGTGACCATGGTGGCTGGGGTCGACGTATGCTATCAACCAGTTGGGCCGGAGATAACAAATAGCTATGAAGCATTTCGGAACCTAGCATCAAAGGAGACGCGCCGAGCTTCGGTTTCTTCAGTTGATAGTGCCCACGACGAGGAAGATACAATACAGGCGACTCATTACGCAGAAGCTATGTATAATGCGTGCATGAATCGCGCATTTTTCGTCACTGAAAGTGGCTATTTCGGACTTGGACCCCACTTCATGAAGGAGGGCGATGTTGTTGTGATCCTATACGGGTTGAAGTGGCCGGCCGTGCTGAGAGAGCTTGACGGAAACCAATGGCTGTTTCTCGGTACAGCTTATGTCCATGGGCTTATGACTGGGGAGATGGTTGTCAAGGGAGAGGCTGAGGGATGTGATGCTGAATTCTTCAGTATCCGATAGCCAGACTTGCTGATAGCATTGCTATGTATGATACGACTACTTCGTGGATAATGCTAAGCTTCGTATATTTTCTGGGCCAAGTCGATTTATAGCATATCGACTTGAAGTCAGCAAAACCGAGCGTACGCAGACCAAGCCCCTGTGATCATATACGCATTTTTGGTAAACTGGCATTGGGTAAGCTCACATATATGAACACGGATGGCCCGAGGCTACGCTGCTGAACCTTAGTCATAAAGTTCGAGCCCACCATAGCAGCCAGCCAGGTAGTCCCCCGGCACCAAGCTATTGTATTTACCATATAAACTTAGATAGAATAGCAATCCAATAATGAAATATGGCCGGGTTGGAGCGGCCTAGCGAAGTATCTTTACAAAATATCATTACAGAGCATCGTTAGGCGCGGGGGGTTCGATTCCCTCCATGGCCAAAACATACCACCTCTTTTTTTTCTTCCCCTTTTTTATCTCATTATTTTTTCGCCTTTGCCACTCACACACTAACCACAAGGCCGCACCATAACATATAATCAATTTCACAGCCCACCACATCCACGAATGAGATGAACGCCTACTCTAAGAGCCGGAGAAGATGTGGTCACTCATTTTCAGGGGGCGCTCCGCCAAAGATAGAGCTGCTAAAAAGGGGGGGCTATTAGGCTTGGGAGGGGACGGGGAGCAGCGAGTGGATGAGCTTGTTCTGCTAATATCCAGTGGCGTTGGAAATATACCGCCGGTTATTATCGATATCTGCTTATCCCGACTATCTTCTCACTAGGCGTGAAGGACTGGGAGAATAATTGAGGCCACAGCAGTGTATCATCTATGGTCTACGTGTCGTTTACAACTGGAACGTCTCATCTATGACGATCATTCCAGAAGAGATGCTAAAGTATACCTGGACTCGATAGAAATGTCATTGCCGCATTCCTGGACTGCTTTGGAGTATTAGCGAGGAATACAGATTCAGGTTTCAACGGCCTATAGGGAGATACGCGTCAGCGAACAACGATCGGTCCTGTGAGGTACTGCCGATCATACGTCAGTCAGCACCTAGAAGCCACCATCTGATCTACGGTGATGAAAGGTTAAGGGGGTGTCTTTAGTCATATAGGCAGGCAAAGATTGTAAGGTTCGGCTCTGCGCCTTATGTAGGTCGTGTCTGCGGCGTACGCGCACTTAAGGGCTCGGGAAGTATGTATTCAGGATGAATCGTTGCTAGTATAGAATACTTAGGCAGCCCATAATAACCCGGAATACCATTATGTTACTTAAACTTAGGTTGGACCCCATTTCAAGGGTCGGAGGCTACCTATCGTGAGAAGCAAGGTTTCGTCTGCTTTGATGGCCCCTGTTCGTAATTAGGTTATGGTGCCTGGCCACGACAGCCTTCGATCGGCATGGAATCGGGCGAGTGTGCGCTTTGGTCTTGAAATATCCGATCGTCCCATCGGCAAACCGCCTGTTTCCGTTTCAAAGATTAATCGTACGAATAGCGACAACAACCTATCGTTTCGTATCGCATAGTCAGACAGATTTATCGTCGCTTTCACGCTCAAGAGATTCGGAAACCCAGCTTGAAACGGCTCTCATCACTCTTTCTGACTTCGAAGCCGTATTCCTTTTAGATTTATACCCAGCATGTACCCGTCTTCTTGGCCTCGGGTTCGCCGGGATGAAACCCCATCCTACGATGCCAGCGTAGAAAAGGAGTGCGAAAGCGGTAGCCGCGAGAGTGTCGAAGTCCATTTTGGATCGAAGAGAAAGTCCGCAACGCGGCGCAATGCTGTTCTGGTGTCGTGGTTTTTATATCTTTTAGCTATAGTCCTATTAATTCTGGTAAGAGCTCATTACACTAACTCCGTTCATCATGCTAATCGGAGACATAGATCGAGATCGGAAACACACGAGGAAACGAGACTTTAGGAAGCATATATCTATTTAGGCTAGACCTCACCAACATACTTACAAGATCAACCTCAAGAGACGTGACACTACACAACTCGGTCACCCGATCGTCGGAATTGCATGATTTCTATCAAGCGGGCTTATGGAATTTTTGTGAGGGATATAAAAACACGTACGTGGTGGACTGACTCTACCACGGCGAAAAATGAGAGATGAGCTGACGGCGTGATAATAATAGGGGATTTAGCGATTGCTCGAAGCCGAGCATCTCGTTTTGGTTCGATCCCGCCCAGGTCCTCCCCGAGGAGATTGTAAAAGGCGCGAATCTCGGCGCCCCGGGCCTCACTTTGAACGACACCCTTCTCAACATTTTTCGTATTTTATATCGCACCATGTTCGGCCTATTCCTGAGCGGAACCGGGTTGAGTGGGCTCCTGCTTGTAAGCTCGCCGATTGTGCTTTATTCGAGATGGGGGAGCATCTCAGTTATGATAATGTCCCTCGTCACCGCCCTGGTTGTCATCGCCGCGGCTAGTTTGAGTACGGCGATCTCGTACATGTTTGAGATGATAGTGAAGACTCAGGCGGATATTGGCGTGCAGGCCTCGGTCGGAAAGTGGATGCTAGGGTTCGAATGGGCAGCAGCAGCTCTGACATTGCTTGCTTGTATCATCCATGTTTGTGTGGGTTGGCGTTGCAGGTCACGACGAGATACGTAAACCAGCCACAAGGAAAATTAGGATGAAAGAGAAGACAAAGGTAGAAGGGAATACGGGACAGACCTCAGGTTGGGATAAGTTCACTGGTTGGGAGAGTACCCATTAGTGGTCGGGGAGTTGGTGGCGTGAATTCGCAAGAGTGGTCTACATGCGGGATGTACGTAGTCATATGAGATTGGCCATAATGAATGTATTACATAGCTCTGGGGCGTTCATTGGGAACTACATTCTGGAAGGTACTGGCGTCTGAATAAATATATCTATAGACATGTATATGCTGTATAGGTTGAATCGGTGATTGCGAAATACTTAGTAGCCATTTCAGTTGCGTGTTATATGTAGGTAGGTACCTTAGGTAGGTATCCAAAATTGCGCTAGCCACTAGCTGCCACCTGTAATCCGCTGGCCAGGGTATTCCCGCAGTGTGCGAGCATGGTCACGTGATAGCTGCTATTTTTGGTCCTAGCGGTTCTGACTAGTTCTAGGCATTTCAAAGCATGCTCCTCTTTCTGCTTGCTCCGTCACACTCTCTCTTCCATCTTCATACCCATCAACCCCCGATCTTTTCCAACATTACTACGTCGTCGACATTTGTCCCGCTACACCGAGGACATCTACGATCGTCTAGCTACTGCCTTGTAGAGGTAGTGCGCCTTCTCAGCGATCCTGCGCTCTCTCTCTCCCGTATTCGACAAGACCCGCCTAGATCGGTAGTTCACCACGTCCTGCGGTCGCATTCTCGCGCACGTAGCCATCGCCACGAGGACCACCGCGCGACCATTTCGGCTCATTCATCCATCGCGATTGTGCGTAAGCATTGTGATAGTATCCGTAGGGTACGGTGGGAGGTCTCGGACTACGTAGAAGACGAGATTCTTGCGGTGCTGTGCGTGTCGTCAGTCGTCGTCGTCGGCTTGGCTTTGGTACTGGAGGGAATTTGCCTTTTCTATTCAGTTTTTTTATCGAGCTGACCTGGTGGCATCAACCGCCTTTGGCTTTGTACATCTCCTTTCTCTTCTACTCAGAGTGTGAACTCTCATTGTTCTTGAAGTACAATCAGAAATTGATACACGTCCCCTCATGTTGCCAACTCGCTCTTAATCAAATACCGCGCAGACTTCGCCTCACACATTCACAATCCACTCATCAGAATACATTTCAAGACTGACCAGGCTGGGGAACGACCTCAATCGTACAAGTGCTACCGTTTTCTGTCCGACTCACCTAACTATCTAGCCGTTCCCCCTCGTCATTAAGCTGTCGAGGCCCCTACCTAGGCCTACTTCGCCAGCCACTCTCTCAACAGTAGTATAACGTCGCAAAATCATTAGGATAATTCACCATGACTTCCTCCGTGTTCTTCAAGTTCAAGTCGCAGAAGGAGCCGACAAGGGTCGAGTTCGATGGTACCGGAATTTCAGTATTTGAACTGAAGCGTGACATCATTATCAAGAGTGGCCTGGGTGACGGTACTGATTTTGATCTTGCTATATATACCGACGATGGTAGTGAAGGTAAGCTTGTACTGCGAATTTCCTTTGCTTTAGATTGTTAACGTTTTTTCTTTATAGAGTACGACGATGATACCACCATTATTCCACGGTCCACAACGGTCGTGGCACGCCGCCTCCCTCCGCAGAAGCCCGGCGCCGGCCGCGCGGCTCGGTATGTGTCAGGCAAGATGCCTTCGAGCGCGAAGAACTCTGGTCGGAAAGAGGCCACCACCAAAGTGTCGAAACCGGTAACGACAGGTCTTACGCAGATGAGCACGGCGCTCACTGAAGAAGAGAAGATGATGGCTATGTTCCAGGCTGAGTCCGAACAATGGACAGCCCAACAAGAAGAGATGTCGCAGTAAGTAACCTACAAATCCGCCTGTCCGTACATTCCTAACTAACTATGGCTGTAGTAAAACCGCTGTATACAAACCAGGTACCAAGAAACCGGCCAATGTCCCCGACCACGAACCACCGAATGGATACATATGCTATCGTTGTGGACAAAAGGGCCATTGGATCCAGCTGTGCCCAACGAACGATAATCCCGATTTCGACAACCGACCTCGAGTCAAACGTACTACAGGTATCCCTCGTTCGTTTCTCAAAACGGTGGACAAGTCCGCTCTGCAGCAGACTGGTGCCGACGGGGAGGAAGTGAAGCCCCCATCTGGTCTGATGGTCAACGCAGATGGTGAATTTGTGATTGCAGAGCCTGACAAAGCAAGCTGGGAGCAGTTCCAGGCCAAGACCAAATCATCTGCGGCAGCGCAAAAAGCAGCTTCCGCGGAGGACAAGGAGCTCGAAGAGAAAGGATTGTTGTGCTCCATCGACAACAGGATGTTCATAGACCCAATGAAGACACCGTGTTGTGAGAAGACGTATTGCAATGACTGCATCACTAATGCCCTTATCGAGAGCGATTTCATCTGCCCTGGTTGCCAGACTGACGGAGTGCTCATTGATGATCTGAAGCCCGATGACGAAACTTCGGCAATGATTCAGACGTTCCTTAAAGAAAGAGAGACTGCCAAGGTGAAAGAACGTTCCCCTAGCCCACCGGTAGAAAAGATTCAGCCACAATCGCCCGGCGAGAAGAAAGAAACACCACAACCAAATGCCACAAAGGCCGAATCGCCCGCGACTGATGAGAAAGCAAAGTCGCCTACGCCAGCACACGCCGAAAGGAAATCTCAGTCGCCGAAAATCTCGAAGACTTCCATTACACCCAGCTCTTCAACCGAACCTAGTGATCAACCTAAAGCCCCGGAACCTTCCAAGAAGCGGCCGGCGGATGAGATGATGGAAAACCCCAAAATCCCTAAAGCCCCTAAAGCTATGCAACGTGCCCAAGAGGCCAAGGAAATGCAGAATGTGCCCGCGATGAACACAATGGGTGGAATGCCCAACATGATGCCATTCCCTATGAATATGAACGGATTCCCTCAACCCAATATGAACATGGGCATGATGGGTATGAATCCGATGATGAACCCTATGATGGCCATGAATGGCGCATTCAATCCGGCAATGATGAACGGCATGTTTGGGGGGAATTTCGGCATGAACAATGCTGCCATGGGTAATATGGGATTCATGAACATGAATGGGGGCACAAACGGCTTCAACAACCAACAACAGCAAAGGCCTAACTTTACGACACCGAACAATGATGACGAGGCCTATTTTAGGAAACCCGTCAACCCCGGGCGACACCAGAACCGACAGCGCAGAGTACGACCCAGTGACTACAGAGAGCTATGACTACACATATGCTAGACATTCACCCCACATCATTTCCAATGTATAATAGTATCAATATGCATCCCTCGGCGTTGGGCGGTAGAGGAACCAAGGTGCTTATGGTTGGACAAAAAGGACGGGAAGGCGCTCGGCGTTCAAGACGGCTGACATGATCATAAAATATGCCTCACAGGCAAAAAGCCGTAGGATCCGGTTGGGAGGCCCTGCATTCTATTCTGTTTACTGGGTCTCTGTTTTTTTTTGGTTTTTTTTCGCGCGGACACCCCACCGTCGTCGTCGACGGATGAGAGACGATGTTTGATGCACGACGGATCTTGTTTGTTTATATCAAAGGATACCAAAGAGGCCTGATGCGCTGGTCGACAGACCCAGGCCGGGACTGAAGAGTGGCGCGTCAAGTCAGGAGCGTTTTTCCCATAGCAAGATAAGATAATGAATTATGCATGACTTGGGCCATTTCGTACATCGTGATGTGTTTCTGTGACCTGCACCGTAGCCCATGTTTTCTGTTCTCACTCTTCAGCATAGGGGTGTTTCCACACTACGCGTTTACTTTGAGCAATAAACTACCTATGTAGTACTGTATTTACCTCAGCTGTGAACCACCTACTCGGTTCATCCTCCCTCTAGATAATCCACCCATCTCGCGGGTGATTGTAACCCCTCCCTTCCGTCACCAACCCCCTCTTCCGTTCACCGCCACTACCGTAGGATCCACAAAACCCCTCACCCAATAGCGAACTCCTCTTCGGCATACTCAGGGTACTACTCAGAGGTACATGCTCGGAGTATAGGCGTTGATCACGGCTAGACGCAAGGAACACAAATCAATCGCAGGAGCGGAGCACATGCAGTTCATTTGTCTCGTATGGTAAATAGATTCAAGCGTCATCTATGAACTTATCTAGGCTGAAGCAAAAGCAAGGGACGAACAACTAAACTACTCTACTATCTAGCATGCACAACGGGAGCAGGCAGCTAAAGTAGTGTGTGATGTTTTCAATGTTTGTGATGTATTTTTTTGTGTTTGTTGTCTGTCGCTTACATCTCCCTCCTTTCTTGGCAACACGGCAGTGAGTACACAACATAACCTATACAGGATACCTTGAAACTGCCGAGCATGGCATGTGGCTGGCCTGGATCGGAGATCCTGGGGTCACACCTTAAAAGAAAACATGATCGTAAAACATCCCCAGGGGCCCCAATTGGCTCGCTCTGATGGTGTTTCTTCTTTGTCGCCGGAGCAGGCCGGTGTTGGCTTGGGCTCGGCTTGGATGGAATCGAATTGAAGTATATACAACGAATAATGAATCCAAGCCAAGGTGGGTGGGTGCTCGAGACAGCAGTTTGTCAGAACATACGAAACGAGCGCACGATGTAGACTGAACACGCGCTCCCATCCAGCGCAACAAGGCGGACAAATAAGGCAGAGTATTCTCTCGTGTCTTACTAGACCACTGCGCTAGGCCGGGGCGGGGTTTTTGGTCCGATCGTGGGGGCCGCAGCATCGACCCAGGTGGGCTGGACGCGCAGGTTGCGGTGCGACAGGTCATACTTGTCTGTCTCAGCGAGACTCAGACCGCGAAGACTGCCAAGACCGGCTTGGGTCCTCGCGAGATCCGATCGCTGGACCTTGTCGACGCCGAACCGCGCGGATCGCAATGGAACAACAGGACGATGGAGGGGATTAGAAACCTCCTCTCCTCGTAAAATGAGCGAACGGCCAAGAAGTCAGTTGCATCATCGGCCTTCCGGTTGCTGATAGCGGTAATAGGGGCAGGGCAAAAAAATAGCACCCTCCTCTTCCCCAATATTAAAGGCAAAGTCATTAAGTATCTTCCCCTGTTTCTCTTTTTTCCTTCATCTCCTAGCAGTGAGAAGGTTCACTCACGAGCGAACGACGATGCCATTGCGGCGTGAGGAGCGCGATACGTACACTTGCTCGTCACCAGAGCTCGAACAAGAGCTCTCGTCGTCGCTATAGCCACAGCGGGCGCCACCACAGTCAATCTTGACGCGGTCACCCTTGCGCGTGATACCGTAACGCTCACACGTGCAGTTGCTGTAGTCTGAGGCTGGCGTGCTGTAGCCCGAGAGCGAAGAGGACGGTGATGAGTTGTCCGACCGATATGAGAGGCTGGAGCCTGACGATGATACGGGAGAGTTGCTGAAGTCCGTGATGTAGTCATCATCGTCGATATCGGCGCTTCCAAAGCGAGCCGTTAGCTCCTCGATCTGCTCGTCATCGTAGTAGTCCGCATCCAGAATGTGGCGTGTAGCATGAGGTGACATGGGCTTGGGAGCTACAATCTGTGATACCGATAGTGGGCGGCCCTTAGGAATGTCAACGGTAAGAGAGCCGCGCTTTGATGACCTGTGCTTGTCACGAGACGAAGAAGACGAAGAGTGGTGCCTTGATGAGCTCTTGCTGGAGCTGTGGGAAGACTTTGATGATTTGCTCGACTTGTCCTTGGGGACGTCGAGGATGTTGAGTTCCCGGCCAGTGGTGGGTTCGACGGTTGACGGCTCACTAGGGTTGTGTGAGACATGGTATCCGTCGATGATGTAGTAGTACCAGTAGCGTTGGCCGGGTTCAAGATTGCCCTGAAATCGGAAAGTACCCTTCCATGATCCGGACTTGGACGAAGACTTGTCCTTGGAAAGGGGAATTTGACCGACGTAATTGTCCCATGAACCGAGTAAGTGGACAGACTTGACGCCGGAAGAAACACGAAGCGAAAAAGACAGCTGGATGGTCGCCATTTTTGTGAATGTCGCTATCGCAATGTTGTCGTTTCTTGTAGCGGAATTTTTTTCAAGGGACTTGTTTGAGCAAGGAAAGCTAGTTTCTAGATTCTATTAGGGATATTCGGGGGCGATTAAGGGGGTTAGTTGACCGGCAACTGTGTATTCCTGAGTATGATTTTCTGGTATAGTGAATAAATTAAGTTGAATATTATGATGCAGGATGGAGCACAGCTCTATCAAGCGTAAACAGAAAACAGAACAAGGGAAGAGAGAGAAAACAAGAAACTAGCTTTGTGTAATTGAATGCTTGCCGAAGAAAGAAAGAGAGAAATGGAACATGAGGGCGGGCGAACAGGTCTAATTATATAATTGGGGTCCCAGGCCGCGACCCAAGAGACCAGTAGCAACGACCATCACACGAAGCGATGGTGGCAGTAACCTGCCGGTACGGCTTCCCAAGCCGTGGGTACTGGATGGACACTGGCCACCAGGCTAGGAAGTTCGGATGGTGGTGGTGGTGGATCTAGCCTCTCTCTTTGGTCCATGGCTACAGCCAGCCAAGCCAACTACGACCCGAACATTTCTCTGGGGGCACACAAACATCAAGTCAGCAAGCCCGGGCGGTTAAGCAACGCGAGGTGAGGGGGGGTGGAACCTTGGACATGGGAGTAAACAATATGCAGGACTACTATCAGAAAATAGCAGCATGGGGGAGCAAGGGTCTGGGAGTGGGCAGACAGGGATAAGGCTAGCCGGGACGAGGTGATTGGGCGTCTAGACGCGCACAGTGATTGGCCGTCGACGATCTGCAGAAGGCCAATACTAGCAGCAGCTTATCATCCCATCACACAATGACGGCATTACGTCCGCCAATGGCGGCTGTCGACACCGATGCTCGGGTCCGTGGCTGCAGGATAGCTCAAGTCGAGTGCATATCTTGCAAGGTCATATCCATCGGGATGGAGGACAGCACTCACCCGACAAGGAAATAACCGTATTCCTTTCCAGGACCAGCTCGTGGTATTCGATGACTACCTTGATGCAATCGGAATCATGCAATTCATCATGACAAGCCCATTGGCGCGCAAGCTGTTTATCCACTTGAGTAGATGGCAAGGGACAGATTCCTCAGCTGAAGATAATCGTACTGTAAAGTAGTAAGGTGTGTGTGTGTGTGGGTTAGCTGCATCTCACCGGGTTTTCGCTCGGATTGGAAAGAAAGAACATCTTCCTCGAAGAAAACAGTGGCTAGCCGTTCTACTTTTCGGCCACACATCCATGACATAGATTTGTCTTTTCTCTCCCCTCCCTTTCCTTATTCTATGCGAGCAGAATCAACATGTGAGTATTCTCTATGGCACTGTCTCGGCCAGACATGATGCTATTGTGGCGTAAATTCCCATCATATCAAGGCTTATGAGAGGCTAGATGGGAATTTGCAAAGTGATTGACGATAAACTCCCGTCCCTGTCCCTAGAACCTCGCCGGACTAGTAAAGTAGAGTAAGTAAAGTGAACGATCTGCGCCGCACGCCTATCTAATAATGCTGCCGGCCGTCGGGGTACCGGCGCCGAGCCTCCGCCGGCAGCCAGGCGACAACAGACGACGCTCGCCTGAATAAAAGCTGACGACATAACATCGGTGAGAGAGGGTGTGGACACCTTATCGGGACGATGCACACTGCAGGTTATTATCTAGCCCCGGCGGGTATGCGCAAGAAGTCACACATAGAAACAAGACTTTCGCCCTCGAGAATCCGGACTACGCCGCAAGGGGAATAAGCAGGTGACGCAGCGGTCCATCGCCATACCTAGTGGTCAATAACTAGTCAATAGTGTCAACGGCATTGAAAGTGGAAAAAGAGCGGGAAGAGAGAACCAAGCCCCCAAAAGTTAAGTAGGTAGGTAGGTAGGCGGGGACAGACGGGGAGGAAACAATAGCCGGCTGAATAATCGCGAATAGTCGCCCTAAGACTTGGCAGAGCGCTGCAGCGTTCTAATTGGGCGATCTATCCTAGCAGGTCACATGATCGATCCAGGCAACAAGCCACAGCAGACACACTATCCAGGGCCTATCCAGGCAGGGCCCAGGCAGAATCCAGGTAGCCCATAGGGCACTTGTCCAATGACAAGACTTACCTACCTATCGAGGTACCTAGGCTATCGTGCAGTGCAGACTAGGCATGCGTATCTAGATGCGGTCAAGGTAACATTGGAAATCGATCGTCAGATTTTTGCTTTTCTTTCCTTTCAACGAGAGCCGACTGGTTTGCCTACAACAGGCTGGAGCTGAGAAAACGGGTCATCAATCTTATTAGCTCTTGGATCGTCGACGTCTTCGAGTGCCTGATTCGCAGCGCAACATCGTGCAAACCCCGTCTTCATCGGATGATTTCTGCATACCTACAGCTAGGGACACATCTACTGCCACATCCTCCATTATCTTACACCTTACATACCTGTGTACGTACCTAGGTAGTTGGTATAACGGCATACAGCCCACTTCTCGGCAAAGTGTGTGGGCCTGCTGCTTGTTCTTCTTTATTATTACGGCACTGTACACCACACCCTCACCTTGTCTGCCGCGTCTTTTTTCTCCTTCTACTTTCCGAATCTGGTATGTTTCCGCGTAGAGCCCCCGTCATCGCACTTGCAATCCTCGGTCTCGTGAGCCTTTCCCCTCTTGACAGGGTGCCGCCGAGCGCTTAATTTCCCGCACTAACGCACCGTTCCTCGATTGTAATCTAGTGAGGTGGATCAGCATGGCTTCAATAGACGCGACTGTAGACGACAGTCTTATCAACTCTGTGACCGAGTACGTAGAGGCTTACATGGCAAACTACGATGGCTCTCATGATTTCAACCACATCCGGCGTGTCCTCGGCCTTGCCAAACACATCCACGCCCACTCCCCTGGTGCGTCCGAGAGGGATCCGCAAGTTGTCATCCTCTCAGCCCTTCTGCATGACGTGGGTGACAAGAAGTATCTGAAGCCGGGCGAGGATGCCTCATCCCTGGTGAACGACCTTCTTATCTCGCACGGCGCCCCTGAAGACCTAGCCAGGAAGGTCCAGGCTGTCTGCCTTGGCGTGAGCTACTCGAGCGAGGTCAAGGATCCCGCCCGCGTCCTGGAACTGATCAAGTCGTATCCAGAGCTTGCCGTTGTCCAAGATGCTGATCGTCTTGACGCCATTGGGAGCATTGGGATCGGCAGAGTCTTTACATTCACCGGGGCGAGGACTAAGGCCTCCATGGCCGACTCGATCCAACATTTTCATGATAAACTGCTAAAGCTACAGAGTATGATGAAGACGGATGTGGGACGTCAACTCGCCCAGGAGAGGACCCAGAGGATGAAAGAGTTCCTCAAGTGGTGGGATGAAGAGGCTGCGTTTTCTGGTGCCGATGTGATACCGGCGCCAGCTTAGACATACATTATATTCATTATTATGCCTTTAGATTAGGCTCATACTGGACATGAGCCACTTTCGGTCATCGTAAAAGGAACCAGGGAACAACAGAGTGTGTAACTAAACGACCGTCTGTTGGATGGCGAGTTATAAAATTAAATTTGCTAAATCCCTTCTATAGAACGGATCTATTTCGCCCTGCTTGTGAAGCGAAAACTCCCCAATCCACCACTTCTTGCTAGATATGACTTATGTCATGTCGGAAACAATACGGCGCTCAGTCGACTCTCAAGGAATGCAATGAGCGCCTACTCAGGCTGCAGTCCAGGAACTTGGTCATAACTAACCACATTACTGTTTCACAATGTTTCTTTATGCAAAGCCTGATTTTCGTACAGTAACTCAATTCGCGAAGGTGAAAGGAAAGCTATGGCTCGACAGTCCCGAGCGAAAGTGTATGGAGAGCGGAGAGAGTAGCTATTTGCACATGTAAAGGAGAAAATCGAAAGTCCCTAGCAGCCTAGCGCTACTCATCTACATGACCAGCCTACTGACACACAGTCATCGTACCATTATGAGATATAATCGTGCTCTGCAGCTAGGATGAAGTCCATATAGTGCTCTACCCCCGCAGCATCAAATTCGTCAACCAAGCTATTGACCTCGACGAGGGCCGTCTCACAGGTAACCGAGTTTGGGTCACCCATACCAATAGGTTGTGTTATGGTGAATCTACTCAAGTTAGGTAGCAGATGTTGGCAATCCTTTGCGAAAGCCTTCAGTCCGTCTGCCAACCAGGGTTGATATAGCTCATCACTGTGGTCGAGCCATCCATTCATAACGAATAAGGGCCATCGAGCGTCTTGATGGGCTTTTAAGAGCACAAGACGATGACTCCACACACTAAGACAGACGAGGCTGTCGGGGAGTAAGGAGGCCAGCGGGTCCTTTGCCATTGAACACTTATTCTCAAGACCCTCATGCTCGTCTGCAGTAGTAAGCACGGGACTAAAGTTTGTGACCACCTCAATGCCAACATCTAGAACTCTGAGTGCACGGAAGCTCCGAAATGATATAGGGCCGCGTAGAAAATTCATACGGACAGTAATGTGTTCTAGGTGGTCTGCTCCGTGTTGGAGTGCCTCCTGCACATTCGACGAATATATATCCATTTCATTGAGGATCTACAACATTCGTAATTAGCCATACGGAATAAACGATCACTATGTGCTTGAGGGGGCAGCGGGGAACCGTCTTTAAGAATTACTTACCTCTTGACCATCAACCAACCAGCAGAGCTTCTTTAGGTTCGAGCAGCATGATAGCAGGCGACCTACTTCCTCCGGGTAGAGATTTGAATTAATTAAGCTGAGTTTCTCGAGCCGTGCGAGCCAGCGAAGAAGCTGTCTACTCTGAGCACCGCCGTTTTCACTGTCAGGCCAATCGTTGCCAAAAAAGTGGCCTAAGCCATGACAGAAAGAGCCGTGAATCTCGTAGGCCGTAACATTGGCCATATTTAAGAATCGGAGGTCTGTTACTTCGCAGCCATTCCAGCTAAATGGAGTGAAGCCCAGCTGGAATAGAGGGAGCCAAGATTCGTAGCTTAGCCAGTCACCGGGCGGCTCAACGCACCATTCCGGTTGAATACGGAGCGTTCTCGCTACCTGATTACCCGAATGAGTCGCGGAATGCGAGCCTGGAGCGAAGAATGCTATATCGGGTTGGTCCCTGTAAGGGTCCGGTGCCTCAGTGGGAATGCAGTGGATTACTGTCAATACATCCTCTAGGTGAGGCAATATGATAACTTGAACATCGGCAGTCAGTAATTTTCAATGTACGTGAAATATAGGTATTCCAGTAGTAAGCAGAAATTGGCGCAAATGAACGTAAACAGACGGATGACGTTACTTACGAAGGCGCTCGATGATCTTGTGTGTCCACAGCGGTCTACCGGATGGAAAGGCGAGCGCGTTGGGAAGAAGAGGGAAATGTGTCCGTATATTTTCGTCCATTTCTTCCCGAAATTTAGCCTCCATGAGTGGCACCAAGTTTGCGAGGAAGCGTGGGTATTTGCGAAGGTCGAGGTTCTTGTCAAGAGTTCGAAACAAGAGGACCATTTCCTTTGTTGACTTGATTACTAGGTTGCGATAGAGATACTCGGTTGAAATCTCCCCAATACTGCGCGAAACCAGGGTCAGGTTATAGAGGGCGCGTTGCTGCTCGTAGTATTCGTCATATAGAGGAAGATCTGCGACCGCTTCAACGAGATCTGGGACTAACTTCTCGAAGGTCTCGTGAAGGATCTCCGGTGGCAAGCGCGTGAGGCCGGACATTGTGACGATGATGCTGGTAAGTGGTTTGTTCAGATGCCGGGGATATCAGGGAGACAAAATGAGAAAGTATCTCTACTCTACAGAGGTGCAAAGAAGACCGAAAAGGTGCAGAGTAAACAGGCTAGAAGTGTGACCTAGGGGAGGTGACCAGATTTGCCATAGGGTTCTGTGTTGTTTCCGGTGTGGTGGAAGAGTCAGGAGGGGAGAGAGGAAGGTAAGAAGGAAGGAAGGTGCCTAGAAACTCATAGATGCTCCGCTCTCTGTACCATACATTACGCTGCCGGCTTGGTACCTAGTTACTTTAGGATACCTACTGAGTCACATGAAGATCGTCGTTGTAGGCTGAGACGTATCGCCGTTGGTTGAATTGTGGCTCATTGTAAAATATATATGTAAAAAAGTCTTGGATTCTGAAGAGGTGACCATAGTCAAACACTATAGAGCCATATGTGCAAGGTTTCATGAGACCTAGTAAATCTTAGACCCTGTGGCATGAGACAGTATGAATGAGTTTAAATCGACAGCCAACAAGATCCCGTGTATAATTTAACTAAAATAGTAGCTAATATGCACCAACAGGCTTGACATTGTCGCCTTATGTAGGCCCTATGTAGGTGTTAAAGAGATTCAAGGCCTCTAAAGCTCGAGTTATCTACATGCAAGCATGCATTGTATGCATTGGTATGTACCTTAACATTGTTGATAAGAACATATTAATACGATATAGAGCACCATGTATTTCATATACTTTACAGCATTAGTAGCAGCCGGGGGACAGGTTTAGAAGAAAAGCTAACTACAGCATGACTTCTCAGGAACTCGATTCGGGAATTTTTTGGCAAGCACAATCTCTTCCTATCATTGTTAGATCTTACCGCTCCTACTGAGAAAACACCTCATGATAGGATGAAAATGATAAGTATAAAGAAGAGCTCCAATTGTATCAACAAAGAATATTGATAGAAGCCAAACTAGAAAGAAAATTTTGAAATAGCTTTGCCACAATTGGGGAATTATGTCGGATATAGGGCTATTACTAGTATGGGTAGGGTGGGTAGTCGTAAGAGGAGAGCTACAGGGACTAGAGAGCAGCTTGAACGGAAACGAAATTACTACAAGTAACGCCATATAAGTGCGGGCGTATACTAAGTTCCTAAGCGCCAAAAAACAAGCTACGACGTCTGACTGGTGGGCTGGAAGTGCGGAGGGTAGAAGGTATGGCTATCAACTTCACAGCAAATGGATAGTGGAAAGATAGAAAGAAATGGGTGTGGATTTGAATCTCTAATGACACACGCCGCTGGTCATATCTAATTTCGAAGTGAATGTAGAAAATATAAATTCTAGCTGTGTCTATCCGCTAAATGAAAGCCCCAACGCTGGAATATCAAAGTGACTCGTGGAAATATCGCTGGTTATGTAAAACCGTATCTCACATGGAAGGCGGGCCCACCATAGTGCCATAGAGATATCAGTTAACGACAAGGTGGAAGGGCGGAGAGAAGGAAGCTGATGATGGGATAACTGGCAAACAAGTGTTACTTCCTAATATTCGTCATCATCATCCTCAACCTTGAAGTTCCTGGGCCTCTCGAAGGGATTCTGATACTGCTGGGCGCTGTTGCTGTTACCGCTGTTGTTACCGTAACCCAGAGTGGTAGGGCCGGTGTACGCGCTCTGGTCATTGCCACTGGAGCCGGGGAAAGTTGGCTCCTAGTCCATCTCATCTCCCGCTTGCGTTCCCTCACGAGGATGCGACTGGCCCTGCGACCCCGCATGATGACCGTCTTTAAAACCTTGCTGATAACCAACCTCATGACCTTCGTGAAAGCCAGCCCTGTGGCCGGCCTCGTGGCCATCCCGGAAGCCAGTCCTATAGCTGCCATTGCCGCCGCTTTGGCCCTGCCTGTCACTTCCTCCGTGGCTTCCTCCATGGTTTCCTCCGTGGCCTCCTCTATCATTTGCCTGAGAGCCGGATCGAGAGCCTGATGGCTGAGTATCCGGTGGCCCAAAAAGTGCTTGATGTAGCGCATTCGAGGCCTGGCCGGATTTTTGGCCTTGTCTCTGTTGCTGGGGAGATGGCATTCTGATACGGTTTGACGAGATAGAAGAAATTGTCCTTTGAGTGGGTATGGGAAACCTTGTTGGGCAGTTGGTTTATTGAGAATTCGATGTACGTCGAGGGTGTGTAGCATATAATATAAGACGGTGTGGCGGATTCTGGAGGTAGTGGACGGGGCGGCCAGGGAGAAGATTATATAGAGAAACTTATTTCTTATGAGAGAGGTCTTTGATGGCTATCGGTTCTTGAAACAGCTATTTCTGTGATCGGGTGACTCATCTTTGAAATCGGCTCATCTTGTATTTGAGTAAGTGCGATTTACTTCTTGACGAGGCTCCCTGACAAGGCCTTCCAACTCATCCGCCAAGCAAACGCTTAGCCTTCGAGATGCCCTCTTGGTTTTGAGAGCACTAACCGTACGATTCTCTACTCTGTTCCGGCAACGCGCGGCATTTTGTTCTTGGCAGATATCATAACCGTCGCGCCAAGTCATCTAGACCATACCTACGTTTCTCATCTAGCAAAGACTTGAACAGAGTCACAGTTGAAGGTTCGACGTTAATCCTCATGTGATTGTTTGTGTAGTTTAACTTGAATCTAAGTGGCTGAGCCGAATCCCGGCATAGAATAATACGAATAACTACCCCTATCTTACTCGACGTGACACACTGGGCGATTTGCCTCGTTTTCTGCCAGAGAAAAGAGAAATGACTCATGATGCGTGTATGAAGGCTTTAGGATAATGATTAATTGTGTTTGAATGAGGGATAGCATTACGAAATGTTCCTGTATCTTTTTCCGGGCTGAGATATCCACGAAGTGCCTAATGGCCCACGGAGGCTTCGGACTGCAAAGACGGGTTATGGCCTCTATCCTTGCTTTAAATATATGTCCATAGTCTTATTCTATAGCAGCTCCTAGCTTTAGCAACTAGAGTCGCGGGCAGACTCTGGAAGAAGTGCAGAGGCGTGATTGTGGATCATCTAGAGGAAGGAAAGCGAAGCCATCCTTTGAGAAAGAAACCGAGAGATTGGATCTATGTGACAAGAAGTAACAAGAGTTCTGTCGAAGCTGCGTAAGCTTGTATGGCTGCAAACCACACTTCGTGTGGCTTGTGTGTGGCTGGAATACCCCCTCCATCACACTATCACATCAATCGCTGACGGACTTATTGGCCTTCAGCGTAGATTCATTCCCTTTCTGGCACTTTCTTCCTCGACACAGCCTGCCTTCCTCAGCGCTAAAGCTGACTCACGACCGCTGAATGAAAGATTACTAAGATCCTTCTAGAATGAATTTTAAGTTCATCATACGCGGAAATGCGAATAGTCGATTGGAATCACGCATATGACGCAAAATCAAGTTACTCTATAGCTTCTTATAAGTACCTTATACGGTAGGTTTGAATCCCATTTCAAGCAGTTGATGCATTACTCGTAAAAAATACTGTAGTCATTTCGCACCTAGTTACCTAGGTGCTTAGCATTGGAATGCCAGCTACCACCGAGACTTTTGTCCGCTTTGTTCTTATAGTCGACTGTAACCCATCTCCGCCTATCAATACTTGTCAAGCTGAATTTCTCTAGATAGATGCTTGCCTCCGAATTGGACTGACCAGAACGGTTTTTTCACAGCAGGCAATATTGTAACCATCATAGCTCTCTAGGTGTCCGCTATAGATCGACGTAGCCCCTGAATCGTACACCTCCCCGAGTTCTCCTCATTCCACCTCCGCCACCATTTCAGTTACCTTCTTTCTACTTGAGAAACCTCCACTCACCTACCGTCGACTGCGAAGTAGCAACGCCTTGTTGTCCTGTACAAACGTGCAGATAATGGCAGAACCAAGCCAGAACGACGGTTCTGAGACCGATGTAGCCCCTCCTTGGGGTGCATTCCCTGCCGAAAATTACCTGATTGTGAGTGCTCTCGCATCATCCCATCTCTATCAGGGCGGTTTTGACATGTGGTACCTGTCCCTCTTTAGCGCCACTGGAATTTCAGCAGCCTACTATCAGCACCCGATCAACGGCACAGACTGATCTCGGCATTTCTCAAGTTGGATGCGTTTCCGAAAGATTGGGATGCAACAGGTCGCGTATATAATTCATCTACCATCTCGCGTATTCCCACGCGGCGCGAGGTTCTGGAGATCCTTGCTCCTTGGCGACCTCCCCGCTGGCGCGAGGCAGCCTTGCACTTATAGCGGGATCGCTACGACGAAGAAATCTGGCTGCGCACGCACTACGGGGAAGGGTCGGACCGGGTATTCGCTGAGATGAGGGCGACTTGCGAGGATAACGACCCAGCCTTCGAAGAAGACTGTCGGACATGGACCGTTCTCGACGACCAAGCCCTGTTCGACGGCGATTGGTCAGCGGCGCTACACATCCTGCCCGAGTTGGCTGGTCCAACATCAGGCTACGACGCCTACTCTCACCGCCATCTAGGAGATCCTGTAGAGCTCGGGACATTACGCGGCAAGCTGCGCGAGTCCGTCGCGTCGGCACTGCGCCTCGAAGGTCAGGGAAACGATGCTAAAAAGCTGAAAACCGACGACACCGAGGCTGGACCGGTAGGTATGCGGCTGCAGGCGAGCGTCGTCGCGAGCTTTCTCTTCATCGCCGATGCCGAGGCTTTCGAGACGGGGAAGTTGCGTCTCTTGTTCCTTGATGCGCGGGGCAACATCGTGCGCGAGTGGCGTGTGCCGTACACTGATACGTGGGAGATGCGAGACGGCTGGAACGCGAGGAAATTTCTAGACAGTAATTTCTGGATGGATCGGGACCGTAGTGAGTGGCATGTGCCGAATGACCCCGGAAGTGTGCTTGGCGAGAAATATGGCTACTCCGGAGAGATTGGGCAGGAGTTATACCAGATACCGGTAGATTGAGTATTATCGTGTTTTCTACGACAAGATACTGGTTAGTTTAGTTCTTCGTGGCCCATGAATTCTCAAGAGCTAGTGGCGGTCTGGACCAAGTTTCACTCCCATAATCTGAGCTCAGCGTTACGGCTCCGCACTTCAGAGCGCAATCTAAACTATAAGTCTCGTCGCCATCGTAAAGGCTTGAAAAACAGAAGCCGGGTCGGTGAGCAGTATGAGAAGGGTATATCCTGGTGATCATTGAGAACGTTGTAAAGACCTTAGAGGCGATGACAAGGTCTAGGGTCGCTAAGGCCGGTGAGGGTCTTGTGGTAACATGTAAGATGTCATCCTAGACTTCGAGATTTCTAAGCAAACCAGAGGAATTGAAACTGCTAGCTGAAGACTTTGCCAATCCTGAACGCTTCGGAGTCAGCACTTTTGGCGTGAGAAAAGCGAGATACTTATGATCAACGGCTTGATGATGCTCCGATTTTCTATATATACAAGAGCGGCCGTGAAATGTTGATGCCTGAGGCCTCTTTTGCTTTAGCGTCACGATAAGGCTATTTGACATTGGGAATAATACGGGAGAGAATGCAAGAGGTAGATCCGCTACCGTATGTTGTTTCCATTCGATTGAGTATTACAGACTAAAAGTGATAGGATTATTCTCTTTCGGGTAAGTAAGGATAAAGGGAATCCAAACAAGGTAATAAATGCTTTAGTCCACAATGCCAAATCTTACCTCTATCATGGATGTGGGTAAGCTTGGGGTAGGTAGGACAACATGCAGGCGGGACCAATAGCAGAGATGTTGGGCGGGTTATTGATGCAGGCTGGCAGACGCCTCCGAGGTGGCGTCCCACTCTCCGTACGGAATTGTCTGCAGAAGCTGCACGCAGACAATACATACTTATGTAAATCATGATCATTTTGAGTGGGGGAAAAACCGCCAAGGAGGTCGCCGATTGCTTCCCTCATTCCGCCTGGGTTATGGTAGGTGTTTTCGTCTCGATCTCTTGGCCTTTCGGGGTTCGTCGGGAAGGCCTACCCAGTTGGTCCGTCAAATACATGTACGTATGCGTACGCAACCAAACCAACACGTCCACGGAACCGGAAGACAGACAAGACAAGACAAGACAAGCTGGAGGTGAGATGACCCGACCCCTCACCAACCCGACCTATCGGCTGGCTCCCTGGGCCACGGGTTACAACCTCCCAGCATGTACGCTTTCTCGGGATGCTTGGCCCAAGGACCCTTTTTTTCTCACTACCTAGACTAGTCTACTGTATGTAGGTTACCTCTTCCCGCCCCCGGAGCCAGCGAAGGTTGGTTCTGGCCGTTGGTGTTGGTGTTGGCGGTGTTGGGTAAGCCAGAGCCAGCCTCTTTCTTGTCCGCACTCTGCAGACGGGCGACCCGGTAGGTATGGATGGTATGGGTGCGTACGCATATGCGCTGATGGATGGGTAATTGATTATTCCAATGGCAGCCTGCTGCTTTGCTTTTTTTTTTTTTTTCAGCTGTTTTTTTTTTTCTCTCTCATCGTATTCTTCTCGAGCCGCATCTTAGCCTCTTATCATTCAGATGCGCGGGCTTTTCTCGTCGTCGTCCTGACATGAGCTCATTCCTTCTGCTGCGACGAGACCGTAGTATTATTGATTTTTGAATGCTCTGCCCTCTCATCCGACTTGTTGTCCGACCCTGCGGGTGACTTCCATGCAACATCGCCAGTAGAGCTAGTAAGGCCCAGGATCCTGTAGTATACCCACGTCCACGCCCAACGCCCGCCCCTTGCGCTCAAATGGCGGCGCCTTTCCTCCCCGTCTTCGCCCTTCTCTTCATCGCATCGCGCATTACTCCCGCCCTCGGCGCGGTCCCCCGCTTCGGAGCCATTGACCATGCGGCTATATTCCCCGTCGATGCCGCCATGCCGGCCGCCGGCATTGCGCCGCGCACCTACGCGGAGGGCATACCAGCAGTGCCGGCGCAGCTCTTCAGCGCCAACCCTCGACATCTGCTAAGCGGGCACGCGTTCAATGCGCGACAGGCTCAATGCGACCCGGGATCTCACAGCTGCGTCGAGACCGGCGTGACAGGCGCGAGCTATTGCTGCCCTAACGACAGGTACTGCTACCTCGACGAAAACTGGGACACGAAGTGCTGCGCGCTGGGGATCAAATGCCCGGGCTCCGTGTGCAATGCCACCCAGCTCTACTGCAACCAGACATCGACTATCACAGCCCCCCTCGCGAGCACGCCCGCCACCAGCCAAGAAGAGGGCAGCGTGGTGACGCTGACGTCCACCTTGTCGTACTCGACCTACGCGGCGTGCTGCAACCGCCCGTGCGGCTCGGCCTCGTTCTCCTGCGAGCAGCTGTACGGCGGGTTGTGCTGTTCGTACGGGAACAAATGCGCCACGGGCGGCTCCTGCATCGCGGACCCCGCGCCATCGACGACGGCACCGGGGGGCTGCGCCGTCCCGTGCGCACAGGCCGACGGGGGCGGGTGTTGCAGTTCGGGATCCATCTGCTCCATGTCCAGTATCTCGCCTGCGACCTCGACGGCCGTATGCGTCTCGAACAGCACCATCACGGACGTCTCATCATCGAAAGGACTATCGACAGGCGCAAAGGCCGGCATAGGCGTCGGCGTTGCCGTCGGCGCCGCCCTCATCATCGCCGCCGCGACCTGGGTTTGCATCCGGAAGCGCCAGCGGCGGCGGACGGGAACCACAGGCACGAACGCGTCGGCGCACGAGATGCGCCAGAACGGGGGCTCCGACGGGAGGCACAAGGAGGCCGGGGACCAAGCCGACTCGCTCTTAGCGGGCCCCATGACGCCCTGGACGTATCGCTCAACATTCACGGAGGCCAGTGCCGGTGGGCGCTACTTCGGGCCCGACGCCATCCCAGGACCGTTCACGACGGATCCGGACGATGACAGACATCCCGCTCTTGATTCCAGGCTCGCTACCACGCCGCCCACGCAGGTGATTCCGGGCGATGGTGCCGAGTTCCCTTTTAGCCCCAACGCTATTACGAAGCCTGTTGAGATTGGGGGAATTGAGTCGCAGAAAGAGAAAGACAACGACGAAGAGATGGGGGATGGGAAATTGGCTCATGCAGAGGATGAAGATGGTCCATTTGAACTTATGGGAAGCCCGGGAAGTCCGTCGCCTTTGAGCCCTGACGATAAAGGGCCGTCGTCGCCGTTCCCGGGGGAGGCGGGCAAGGGAGCGAAGTAATGACATCAAGATGGAAAGGATCGCAGGAGAGGAGTAATGGGCGAGTAATGGGATAGCGTAGTGCAACTTTTCTTGATATATTATCTCGGTAGCTTGTAGCTAGCACATCATCTGCGGCGGGCGTGCGCAGGAAAAAGCATAATGCCACCTTATTATACCCTGTTCCGAAATCCAACAAGCAACCAAAGACGCGCCTATTTCGCCCCCAACACCAGAAACTCCCGGCTGGCCTATCTATCGCGAGACAAAGTATGCACCAGCAGCCGGCATGACAATAATTTTCAGATCCAGCCTGCTTTTCCCGGACCCATACTCTATGCGCAATGACACCAAACGTGCATGATATGAAGGCAATTAAGAAATCAAAATGAATGCGATTGGAGAACACAGCTCCAAGGCGCGTTATCGGTTAGAACGCGCGCATTTAGGACACGACCCCATTAAACAGGGTGTTCTGTCGTAAATCCTTGACCAGCTCCTCAACACTATTCAGGTGTCGGCCCAGCAAGGCCTGCTTCTCCTCCTGGCTGCGAGTAATGCACTCATCGGCGGATCGCGGTCGACCATTCTCGTCCCTGTTGCCACCGCTCGACGACGAGAATGCCTTCGCGAGCTTACTAGGACTGCGCTGTAATAAACCTGGCATAGAGTCGCGGGGCGCAGCGCTGGGGATTGATGGCGTCTCGGGCATAAGATAGAAGTAGAGAAATTCGATGAGTTTGAGCTTGACGTCACGGCTTGTGCTTCGGGAGCGGAAGAGCGAGGTGACCGCGAGTAGGCCGTCGAGGCTCTCGAACGTTCGCGTGTTTTGTGGCATGTCGATGAGCGCGGTGACGAGGGTGAGGAGAGTCGCCGATTGGATGGCTGGACAAAAGTCGGGCTCGATGAGATCAAGGAGCAACTATCGCGCGCGCGAATTGTTAGCATAATCGCCCGCGACAGGGAGTAAAACTAGAGAATGTAAAGGAAGGGCGCTCGCACATTCATGTACATCTCCCGCGAAAAGAGGGCCTTGCTAGGGGGATGTAGCAGCATGACTCCCTGCATTAGGTCCAGCGCATTCAGTATAAGCAGGTCGTTTGATCCATCGCCGCCCTTTGCTAGCAGACGATCAAGCGTGTTGACGAGGCGAACGGCGACATTCCACTCGAAGCCCTCCTGTAACTTGAAGAATTCGTAGAAGGCCGGGTCCTCTGCAAGCTCGCTCAGATTCTTGGTATCGGGAGGCGACTCCTGTTCCTGTCCGGGGTCTCTAGCTATGGAGGCTCGACGGTCCCTGCTGGTTTCCTGTCGGGAAAGGCAGATATTGGCTAAGAGGCCCTCGACTTGGCGCAGGCCTTTGCGAATCTTACCGCCATCGTACGAGGACAGATTATCGAAGGCGAGGGATAGTAGGCTCTCCATGTTGATTCGGGCGGTCGGGTAGTTGAACTGTTGATTTTCGAGAAAGCAAATAATTTTTACACAAAACGCAAAACGCCAAGGTGAACGGGGTTGCGGACGCCGGCAAGACTGTTAATACATGTAGGACGAAATGAAGAATTGGGGACCATCGCGGAAAGATATTGAAGGGTTCCTAGGGAGAGAAGAACAGGAGGACTTTTGAGTGTAGCAATCGGCCTGGTTGGCGACCCGACCGCATGAAACCGCCGGTTGACATGGCAACCACCCACGGATTAGATGCCCAGTGTGGATCTGGGGTCGCTACCTAACGCAGCGATAGTTAAACTTCTGCAGCAGGCCTGCTAGACTAACTAATGGAAGCACCCCTGTAGCTTAAAGCCCCGCCAATCTGACTGACAGAACCCCACCACTTGAGCACCCCTGTTAAAACCAACGGAGTGGTAATTAAAACCTCGGATGAATTAAGTACTTGAGCAGGTATTTGTAGAGAAACACCCAATACTATTGCACCTCTATGATGTGTATTGTTGGATTCGCATAGTAACTAGTATATAACTGGTAATCCTTTTCCGTTAGCACTAATAGCTAGCGACAGAACAAAAATCGAAGTTTGCTACTGTGGCGAACCCTCAAGACTGCTTGCCAGCTTTCCAAGTCTCATCTGAGCCGCTCCCTCCTCCGAGCTCTATATCTGCAAAAGACGAGCCGTAGGGGTTCGTCTTGATCCATACTATCCATGCTACTATCAACACAACCGTGACAGGTACTACGACAGCCGCGAAGATAGGGCCTTGTCTTTCCTTGCTAGGTGCCAAGTCCGTCGAGAATATTGCCGCGACGAAGGTGCCTGGTAAAAAGACGATGGTGATGATCGCGAGCGTCTTCATCGCTTTGGAGTCTTTGACTGTCTCTTTCGCGAGAGTATATTGCAGCCTGGCATCTCGCTGTGCAATGAGGCTGTAAAGCTGTCACGGATATTTGTTAGCTCGGGACAGAGCACAGGTGTTTATTGGGGACGTTATACAATATTGGTTTGGCCGGTTATTCTATCCGGTAGCTCACTGATATCTCGTCCGTGACGACTTGCAGATTCGATCACGCTGCTGAAGCGACTCGCAAGATATTGGTTGTCACTTAGATTCGTCTGAAGCTTCTCAGACACCTGGCTCTCGAATTTGCTGCGTTTTGCAAGTTCCACTAGTTCCATCCTTGCCTCATGGAGGCTCTTGCTGTGGGAGCTAAAATCGTACGCCCTGGAGTCCATTCCGCGAGCCTTTTTGGGCGCAGAGTTGGCCATGGATTTTAACCTCTGCCACCACGTCTTCGCGGCGGTTTCGGGGGAACGACTTTGTTGAGGCTGGCTGTTGGACTCATATCTCAGCATGTCCATGATCGCCGAATCCACCTTTTCTACTCGATCAAGCACTTTGTCGAATCTCTTGGTAGTAACATTATGATAACTAGAGAATAGCTCGCGAAGAAGCAGTAAGGGGTGCATGTTTTCTATTTCTTCCTCATAAAGTGCTTTTAGCGCAGTTGGAATTTTGGTCTTCGCAACATCGGCCTCCGTAGCGTCGGCCCGTGCATCTAGTCGAAATATTGCCGCGCCATTAGTGAAATCCGGGTCGCATATGAGGATGAGTGACCAACGATCGTTTCCTGATCGCGGTGTTCGGACGATGAATACTGTAAGTCGGGTCAGTCACGACTCTAGTAATCACGAGCCTATCCCAGAATCGCTTCTACATCAGGTCTAGCTTACCATGATTCCCTTTGTCTAAAAATTCATTAGAGCACACCCCTTCATCCGTGAGGAGGGGATCACCGTAACCTTTGGGAAGGTTGAAGAATTTTCCTACTAATCGAAGGCCGTCATCACCGAAGAAGTCTATATGATTGTTTGTGGTCTCGAACACACTGAACAAAATAATTAGGGCCCGAGACTGTACAGCGAATACGTAATAAGCCTTACAATAACGACAGCCTATAGATGTTGTTCATCGTAGTCTTATCACTTTCATCGTCTTCGGTTACGTGCCCCGCCTGTCAAGAATGTAAGCTATCAGCACTGTCAGGTCTAGACTCGACGATTACCGTACCTCAGTCTTCTTGAAATGGGTAAAGTATGTGTCGAGGAGGTCTTCTTTGGTCGTCGACTTCAAGGGCGCGGAGGGCACACCCAGGAATTTAGAACGATCCTTCTTCATACTCAAATAGTCCGATGCCTTGGGCCTCACTACGGAACCATTTCGCTCGAAGCTCCATAGTTCGACGAAGGACGCATTCTGTACTTCCGGAAGTTCTGACTCGGTCTCAATATCACCATATTCGACTCTCTGGAAGGGGTAATCGGCTACGTTTTGGGCGTCGATTTTCAGATCGTCTCCCCCGAAGCTTTTGACCACTGGGTCAAATATGATAGGCTCATTTACCATCGGCCCTGATACTAGGCGGGCAGGGCGGCCCGGGCCCCTGCGTTGCGTCTCTATTTTGATGTCTAATGACGCCTGGAACTGATCGTTCGTGTCTCGCCTGAGAAGGATTGCCACATTAAACCATCTTGGTACCCCACGCTTACTTATTTCGCTCGAGGCGATATTCAATTGCAGACGTCTTGGGCGGTTATCGGAGTCCCATACCAGCTTCCCGTCGATAGACCCCAAATCCTTCTCGCTAATAGGTTTATCGATACTAGCAGCATTGCTATGTGGCGTGAAACGGGTTTTCCGGGACGGGGTAAACTGGGAAATGTCCAGGTTTGAGTGAGAGTTTTTGGGTATCGTGTCGAAACCTAGCCTTATCGATGCGGTGTTGATAAATTGATCGAGTTTGTTAAGCATCGTGAAGCGAAAGACCAATAATGTGGCGAGTTCGCCATCTTGTGCCTTAGTTCTTCCATGAATGCAGGCTAAGAGATGGACTTGTACAGTCCCTGCCGAGTCTCCGGCCTGTTTTGAACTAGGTAATGTCAGTTAATTTAGCTCCGCGACGATAGAAATCGAAGGCTAAGTTACTATTCTATTGTTCTTTTAGTTCTCATTTGGAATCGTTAATTCGATCAACTTGATGATGATTCTAGAAAATGGCTGATAAAAGGTCGAGGAAATCCGTAGTCGCTCTCGCAGTGAGAGAAACAAGCCCTTTAATCAGGAAGATCCACTAGTACTGAACCCCGACAGACCCCGGTTTCTCATTTCAGCTCAGTCTAAAGTATTTCTAGCGCTTACCTTACCCATGCCGCACACCCTAAGTAACCATAAGTGGTTCTATAAGCCATAAGAGCGGGTCGTAGGCGTAGGCAACCAACCTTTTTTCTCTAGCTCTCTAGCTGAAGGTGTGTGGCATGATGCGACAACTTCTTCAGCTTTGGAAATCAGACCCCGTTGGGCATGTGTAAGAAAAGAGCCATTGGCGGGGACTGCAGGACGCGTTATTCAATGTCGTCGTTATGAATCGGAGGCACACCGCCAAGGAGACGCCATTGGACCCTAATCTTCAGTTCATATGTAGCATCACCTTTACCGCGATTTTTTTCGTTCTTACATAATTCTTTTTACCACCTTCATGTTAGCAAGCAGCCGCAATTGCCCCAACAATCGGGCGACTTTATTCCTTGACCATGTTAACCATGATTAGCGATACCCCATCCCTAATAGCTAATTAGAATACTGAGTTGAAGATGACGCGTTTAAATGTATAATGTCGAAAAGGGATTCGGGTAAAAATCGAGTTAGCGGTCTATGCAAACCGCCTCCTTCGCTTAAAAACGAAAGCGTTTCAATCATAATGGTGTCGAAAGTGCAATCCCGAAATTGCCGAAGTTCACGTGATGTCTCCAAGTTGATGTGGTACGGTAGGATTACCGTAGGTCCTCAGAAGAATACCGCCTACGATGGAGGCTTCTCATAATGAAAGCGAAGATAAGAATTGCCCACTCCCTATTGAATATATTCCACTAAAATTGAGGCCATGCCGGAGGATATGGATCCGGAAAGCCCTTGTCCGGTCTGCTACCTTTTCGTTCAAATCATACATGGCTTGTCTCTAGTGGCCCGTGACGGAGAAGCAGGGATTGAGCGCCTGCGTACCCATGTGAGTGCGAGTGAGTTCCGTGATCTTCTGCGCCCACGTGACTATTGGGGGAAAGAAGTTCCATGGTCTGAGTTGGAGAGCTCAATAGTGAATAAATGCCCAACTTGCCGTTTGTTTAAGGATGCGATCCTCTGTTTCCTCCCTGGGGGTCGGCGCACCTTCGTGTTGTCTTGAACTGGTATGCGACCCAGAATCAGCCGATGCTTTCCAGCCGATGATAAATTTTCTGGTCAAGACATATTTTGGGACTTACAGCGTCAGGTTGTACGCATCAGAGGACGCTGGACACTGTTCGTGGCCTCTTCCTAAGCTACCCGAAAATAGACGGGATGCCGGAGATGAAGGAAAACTACATCGGCTCGAATATTGGTTAGAGAAGTGCCAGAAGGAACACGAAGTCCGCCGATCCTATAACGGCTTGAACATAGGCGAACCGCTCTTGCCGAAGCGTGTGCTCGACGTGTCGCCACCTCATGGGCAATTAAGATTGTACGAACCACAGAATGAGAAGTCACCATACATCTGCCTCAGCCATAAATGGGGCGAGATTAGACCTCTGGAGACTACACGTGGTAACATTCAGGACTGGAAAGATAATATCCCCTGGGACCGCGTGCCCCAGACGTTCAGGGATGCTATCAACATTACTCGAAGGCTAAATATACGCTATATCTGGATCGATAGTCTCTGTATCATCCAGGACGATCGCGAAGACTGGGAGCAACAGGCGGCTCTCATGTGTGAAATATATAGCAATGCTCATCTAACTATTGCTGCAACAAGGTGTGAAAGATCCTCCGACACCCTCTTTCCATCGTTCGACAGAACCATACATGGCTATGATGAAAAGGGAAGCCCGTTGTCAGTAGCCGTTCGCATGAAATGCCAGCATCTATGCGATCTCGACGGCTTCCTATGTGGACCATATCCACTCCTTACTCGTGCTTGGGTTTTGCAAGAACGGTTTCTCTCGAGAAGAGTTATCCATTTCGGTTATGACGAGCTTTTTTGGGAATGCATGGAGAAAACCTCCTGCGAATGCTCCTATTATAATGTTGCCGGGCAGCTGAAAACCGAGTTTTCTCGCTATCGAGACCCTGATCACAGCACAGGAAGACACCATCAAAAAACGTGGTACGGGATCGTGAGTCAATATACAAAACTCAAACTCACACATTTATCAGATCGACAGCCAGCTATTCTAGGGCTTGCCAAGAAGATGGAAAACCTTCGTGGGAGTCGGTATCTGGCAGGTCTTTGGGAGGATACGTTGATAGAGGATCTTTCTTGGATGAAATATCTCCATGATTGCTGGGCGTATCATAAAGAGATTTTAAAGGAAAAGAGTCCAAGCCAACAGGCCCTTCATGGTCATGGACCGCTCTCGGCGCCCGGTGTCATGTTTGGGTGTCGGACGATTGGGTCAACGGCGATTCAACTGTGCTAAGAATACAAGATTACCATCCATCGGTCGGCCCAGGAGGCCAAATCTGCCTAACATTGCGAGGGAGACTTGTTTCCGGAATATCGAACAACAAAACTGACCAGGGGTTTAGGGGCCACCCTGGCTCATGGTTTCAAAGATCCTTCAGTCTGAATCCCAATAAAATCGTGTCTTTCTACCCTGACGTCGAGCCAAGCCCGGTACTTGAGGATAAAAAGCCTGTTTACTGCCTTGCTCTCGGTTCTACCATTCGTGAATATTCGAGAGACTCGCATGATGTCGCACTAGTACTGCAATGTGTTGACAGCAATGAACGGATATATGAGCGCGTTGGGGCGGTTGAGATAAGACGAGATAAGAAGAATGTGGCAGACAACTTCTTTGCGAAAAGTCAGCTTACTACGATCAATCTTGTGTAACCCCTGCTATTTACAAAATTGCAATCAGACGGGCACACTTTCACTATAGTTAGCATTGATACTAGTTTGGAGTTTGAATAAAGCGATGGTGACTTTGGTGCTCATTCAACAATCGATTTTCATAACGACTAAACCCCATAATTCATTCTCACAAGGGCTCAATCTTGCTATTGATTACCTCTAAGGTGCGAAGAAGCTAAGAGCCCTTCCTCGCCCTATGTTCGCACGGAAGAATGATGCACTTATGACCCTGAGCACTGGATTCCTTGCTAGAAGCTTCTACCTCTGCAGAGGAGACGTTGGAGTACTTTTAGCTACTACACTTTTTCTGTTGCGTTACGGCCGAATGGGGCCGGCAACTATAGATACAGCCATTGTATGTAGATAGAATCATGTACGAGTAGGCATGTAGGAAGGTGAATCCGCACTGGAAAAGATTGTCTTGATCTAAGTTTGAGAGTGATGCCTACTTACCTTTCAGATGTTGTTGGGAGATTGGCGCTCGTTCATAGCAGCCACTACCGCCACCGCCACTGCGATATTACTGTAAGATAAGCGCCACTAGTGGCTAGGTAGTATGGCTGAAGTGTGTTGTATTAGGTATGGAGCTATAGTATGAATACTGGGTGTGGGGGTAGGTTATATAGTGCCAGTCCACTGTGTCTTCCACCTAACCACCTAACTGTACCTAGGTAGATTAATACGTACGTGGAATCTAGAGCGACTGAATACGAGGGCTATTCGAGTATATATCTTCGAAGTCTCTTATCTGGAGGAAAGGATAAGAGGGTGACTGAACCTTCACGGCTCCCTTGACCTCATAGAAGATTATTGAAATTCGAATATCTCTTCCCTTCAAACAGGAGCACGAATTACAGTTTACTCGTCCTCATAGTTATTGCTGGGGCGCGACCCAGCCATAGGGCGACGGGAGCCTATAATGCCGCAAATATCTTGGCACCGCTTTCAACGTCTTACGATTGATAGCCATCGGCAATGGCGTTTTAATCTTGAAAATTTGAATGTCTCGAACGAATGGATGAACGATGCACGTTGGCCTGCGAGTAAGCCTTGGCGAATACCCTACCATTAACACGACCTTTAAAATATTAATTGACACTATATACCAATATCGACCCCACGCTGCAACGCTATTTGCGGCATACAGCATGATAATGCAGCATCACTACCCTAACCCGCTCCGACTTGAGGCAGGCTGTGTGTATGGCGGGTTGCGATCGTCATAGGAAGTCTGTTGGTAGTGGAGATAAAAGATCGTTCAGTCTCTACTAGAGGCTACCTAAGTACCTATAGTGGGACTGACCCGCTCTATACCCTTGATGAGGCTCTTGGTAGGCCCACTTACGTGACATCCCTCATTCCGCAGTGCGGGACGAAATCTACATGTTATCAGCTCTATCTGACCTGTAGATATAGTTCTTCATCTAATGGCTCCCCATTTGCTGCATCTGTTGTAGTAGTAGATGGTGGGTGTGCCCATGGATCTGTATATTGTTGTAGCTTGGATGGATGATCCATACTGTAGCTACTGTGCGCTAACTGCTACTTATAGGTGGGGTCTTATATGTAGGTCATGTACCCTACCCCGGTAAAACCCGTGTGGTAGCCCAAACATCGTCGAAGACTCGACGTAACAGTAAGTGTGTTTCCCGCCCTTTCACTAGTTCTCTCAATCAATGTAGTGTGTATATGGACTTGGTAGACTATACAGATTTATTATTAGTCCGACTCTACTTGTAAGTTCTTATCTGTACCCTTGTCATAACTTGTAACTTGGATCTAGGGTTCTCGCGGTCGATGCCTCAGACGCGCGCTCTATTTTTATCGTTTTATAATACTTACATATAGAGTAATTTCACGCTCAAATTTATAATCATTATTAAAATTTCTGCACTTTACTTTTATATGTTCGTAATGCCGGAAGTGTGCTACATGTGACTGTGAAGTCAAACTGCCGCGCCGCCCATAGCATCGACCATCATCGCATCAACTCATTCCCTAGACAACTTGGTACGACCGTTGAACCTGTACCGCGTTGCTTAAGGGCATCGCACTTACTGCCCTTGCCGGGTCCCCAGACTCGACGTAGGCCTCGTAGACATGGCGCCGCTCCATGAGTTCGAGGTTCTCGTACGCCGAGTTGTTTACTATTTTAGGCATAGAAGACTTACTACCAAAAGTAACTAAGCTCGATCCTCCCGCTCCCTTCGGCTTGGGCCGAGGTTGGCGTTTCCTCCGCACTTCCCGGAACAGCGTGTACACGATTGGAAGGTTCATGCAGATGATAGACAGATGGATCTCGATGCCGGCCCACAAAGCCGGATTTGTGTCAGTATCTGTGTTCCGCTGTTAGATCGTAGCCCCTTTGGCTAACGTAATAGACTGGATGGGTAAGAGGCGAAGCAGAGCGATTACGTACACGTGAGGTCGTTAAAATCGACCGTGGCAACATATATGAGACGTAGTAGAGTTGCAACAGCCACCCTAAACAGCGAACTCAGTTAGCGTAACATATTTGCTAGTAACCGTAGCTAATTTAGAAGTTTATAATTAAGATCGTTACTTAGAAAGAAGTCTTACGTGCTTCCCAGGAGAAAGAGACCCGTGACCAGCCACTTGCGCCCTCGTGTCATCTTCAGCTTCCAGACCTGGAAGACGGGCGTGGCTAGGATGAGAACGTCAAATATGATGTACGCAATGCCGCAGGTGAGCCAGAAGGGCGCCGAGTTGATCTCGGTGTGCGGCATCCCAACGTTCCACTGGGCCTCGACCGGGTTGTCAGTAAATGTTAGGCCGAGCTCTTCGCTGATAAGGAGTATGCCGAGGGCACCGAGCAGGACATTTGTATAGATGCGAAAATGATAGTTAATGGCGAATATTCGACGGTAGTAGAAGATAATTGACACTTTAGACAAGCAGACACTGGGGTTGTAGACCATGTTGCCAGCGTAGATGATCTACACATTAACCCGGAGTTAGATACGATAGAAAAAGGACAGCAATGAAAAGCTAATCTTACTTTGAGAAAGGTGTTCAACTGTGGGACAGTGTATGTATCTACGTGGTAGCCAGCGCCACCAAGAGTAGGGCAAAGGATAAACAGGGCGAAGAAACCGAGCGACACGAAAAAGGAGGAGAACATCGTCCAGTCGTCCCACCAAAAGGAGCTGTGTGTCCATCTTTCTATGACACGCAGGAGGATGGTCACGGTGGACAGGAATGTCAGAACCGACATGACAGCAATGTAGCGTGGCCATGGCTCCGGGATGGTGTCTGGGTGCGGTACGAACATGTCGGACATGATTTGGCTCTAGACAGTCTCACGAACCGCTAGTACGATATTTAAAGTAGTATGGCTAAAGGAGGAAATCCCCAGCGGTTTCTTTTGTAAAGGGACTACGTGGGGAGGACATTTCATGCCTGGGCTTATAAGTTATCTATCTAGGATTCTCGCAGGTGACTACGCTGCAAGAGTAAGCAGTCGAAACTCTCGCATCTAACAAGGACCGAAGGGGGGTCGTGTACCTGCTGTAAATGAACTTTTTTCTTTCGTACCTTACTCTCTAGACCTATGGAAAAGTCCCCCACGTTGGTACAATCCTACATATGACTTCTGGAATTGCCCTCTTCCGCCTTCCTCCCAACAACCGTCCACATTGGCCACGCATAGTACGCCCCGTCTCGAGTCTCCCTGGCTGCCTTGGGTAGCAGGTCCTGCACACGAGCAAGGAGCTCCTTATTTCCAGCCTGGCGAGCGATTAGCTCATGCAACGACATGCTGCACTCATGCATAGCCAGAGCTATGTGCGGAGGTGCTTCCTTCACGTCATGCTGTACAGCGACGAGCCCCGCCGCTGAGAATAGGTCGGGTAGCCTGGGGACCCAGGTCGGAGTGAGTCGTTTGTCCTGCGAGAGAGTGGCGCGGCGCAGCTCTTGGTGGGCCTCGATCTTGGTATCAGCGCTGATCGTCGCGATGCGGAGGGCTGTCAGGTCGTGCTCGCCCCATTGAAGGAACCCCCCAGGCTTGAGCATCTGCACTAGTCTTGCCAGAACGGCCGAGACCTCGTCGTCCAATAAAACAAACATGAAATGGCGGATGTGAAGCACATCGTAGCGGTCAATCAGTGTGGCGGGGACTGGGTCCTTGACATTCCATTGATGGAGGGTTACGTTACTAGGTAACATAGGCTTAGGAACGGTAGCGGCAAATGAAATGTCGAGGCCTTGGAGCTGGATGGTGGTGGGTAGCCGCGCCGCTAAATCCAGGAGCCAGATACTGCACGGTTGAGGAGACACATGCATGTCAGCACATTCATGCAAGTAATTTACGCTGTGAAACCACGGTCTGCACATACCCAGTGCCGGTGCCTACGTCGGCAATTTGCAAATTAGGGCTCTCAACGGAGAGGCTTGGATGTAGACGGTAGCCGAAAATCTCACACCATAGATAGTGCTGGAGATTTATGCTGGGAACTTGGGGTCAGCGTGACATGGAGCGAAGCTAGGGAGCAGTGGATGCTGGATTGCGAAAGTAACACAAGCATCACCAACCGGTTATTATCTACGTAATCGCGCGTAAAGACGTATTCGGGGGCCATTTGGTACAGCGGCTCTCGGAAGGAATCGAGATATGAACAAGGGTGCTTAGGGGTGTCCAAGTTGGGTTTTGAGATGGGTTTGCTCGAAAGCTGTGGCCTGGGAGCTTTTTATGCCCATGAGGATCCGAGGAATTCGGGGTTGGGTCTTGTAAGTGGTAAACCCGACTTCCGGGGTGACATTCAAAGGAAGGCGTGTTGGAGTAATGTTAAAGAAACACGGGGGCTAAATCAGGATGCATTTTGACACTGTATCTATCTGCCGTCACAACGGAACTGCAGCTCTATGGCACGACACTAGTAAGAGTAGAAGGTTGCCAAGGTTGGGAACTTTGGCAACCGCTGACCGAAGATCCATATAGCGCGCTTGGAAAGTCACCGAAACGAGGAGAGCAGGTTCGTGCGTTACATTCCAGCAATACGAAGATGCAATGAGAATATGTAAGTTACGTGGATTCTAATGCTTGTTGGTGCGTTAACGCTTGTTGGTGTGTTAATGCTTGGTGTGAGACAACCGGTCTCCGGGTACCCTCGCCTACTCCTCCGAAATAGCCTTGATGAAGATGTTGGCAAGCTCCTTCTCGGATGTGAGATTTGGGCAATGCGTCCAGTCCGTCTCTACCACCTCGAACACAGCGCCCTCCTTCCGCATTACTTCGACCATATTCCTTTGGATCGGCTCTGGAACGGTTGCGTCCTGGGCACCCACAACGTAAACCATCTTCAGACCTTCATCCTTCCAGGCTGGCACGCTGGAGATACGGTCATACATAGCTTTGCCGTTGTAGCGCTGTAAGGCGGCAACGTATTCGCCCACCTCGTCAGGGTGAGCTGCTGTATACGTATCACCGATCAGCATCTGTTCGGGCCTCGTTAGGACGGCGCTGTCGTCTTCCTCAAATGTCCAAGCGTAGCCGCGGATCTTGTCACCGAAGCCGGCTTCGGTCGCCTTGTCGACAATGCTTGTGCCCTGTGACACGACATACGAGCCGCCTGCAAAAACAAGGTGCGAGACGCCCCCAGGAAGTCCTCTAGCGGCCCGTGCGGTGGTACTGAGGCCATAAAGAGCGTTGGTCGCCACCATGCCTCCATAGCTATGCGAGAGGACGGCTATGGTGTGACCAGCGTCTGCGAGCTTGGTGGTATAGGAACTAAAAACGTCCGTGTCTGAGGCAAGATCCGCGTTTGGAGGTCGTGCCCCATTGGACGAGGGCAGCTGGGGTACATGGACCTCATAGCCTGCCTCCCGGAGTAGTTTAACAAGTTTATTGTAGTGGTTGGGAGTGTGGCAGGATGCGGATGCGATTAAAACCACAGGCTTGGTGGAAATGGCGGAGGTGGCCATGGTGATCGATATAATCAAATATAAGCCTTGAAAATCCCAGCCGGGTTTGGATAGCTCAGAAATACAACAGGACGAATAACCTAGAAGATTTGGAAAGAAGAGAGAGTAGATATGTGAGTGAGTTGATGTGCTGGTAGCTCATGTGTCCTTTATTCCGTCAGTTTGGTCGGTATATTTATATACACGGTTAACTCCCTGTCGGCGACCTATGAGGTATGGGCTCGGCATACCTCCATAACATATCATATTTGTTCACAATATGACCTATATTTATATAATTCCATAAACATTGTTCCATTAACTTTCCCAATACATTGATTGAAGTAAATTCTAACGCAATGGTAATTAGTTTTGATTTTATTATACTATTTAATAGACATATCAGGGCCTTAAACCGTACTAATTGCTTTGTAAACGTTGCACAAAAGACCTCCGATTACCTAGATAGGTAATGCACACAACGTTTTATACTTGAATTGCCTTATGTGGTAATGGCCCCCGGTATTGGCTGCCTAGCTTCACCGCCCATTTGAAATATGCTTACTTAGGTAGGTGGTGATATCGGCCCATTGCAACGTCGTCTAAACGACTACAAAACTATAATTTGTTGGCTGCGAAGCGATTCTCTCCTGACAAAAGTTCGGGGGCCGCTGACCAACCCCGACCCAACTTTCCGTTGGCTCCTCACAACTGTGTGCACCCCAGCCTTTAAATTGCGAACTTGCATAGTAGTCCTATACGATTCCAAGTGAGTCAGAGGCGAAGCATATGTAAGTGCTGCGGAAGGTATAATCTATAGTGTATATGAAGCCCCTTTACGGCGGCTGCCAAGTCATCTACTCCATCCCCAACATCAGCCCCCACGTACCGCGGGCCCTACCTAGCGCCCCTGGACGCTCGAGATGCCGCAATTGCGCTAGGCGAAGGAGCGAAGTCGTACAGCAAGCCGAGAAATATCGGAAAGTTGCCGGTTCGGCGACCGAGCGGGCCGTCATGGCGACGCTGCTTCGCGTTGACCGAGGCTCTTCGCGGATTCTAGATCCGTATTCCGTCAGTCATAGGTCGAGAATGGCTGCACTAGGAACTGAGCGTGAAGTTCCCACCTGAGTTCAGGAGATTGTGCATTCCATGTTCAAATCGTCATTCTCCTGATAAATGTCCAAATAGGTGTACAGAGAGCATCCAAACTTAATAGCTCGGCTCTACCAACTTAGAATTTCTTCATAGCTTCGGCTAGCTTCTTTCTCTCGTCGCCCAATACAATAACTTGGCGACTAGAAAGATGGAGACTGGAAAGCCTGAGCTCACCCCTCTCGCCATCATCGGCTTGGCTTTTGAATTCCCTCAGGATGAAACTTCCGAAAGGCGCTTCTGGGAACTTATTAGTGAAGGGAGGTCGACCTACACCAAATTCCCACCCGAGCGCCTAGGAATTGACGCCTACTACCATCCCGACCCAAGTCGCCCTGGCAATATTCCCGTGCGTGGGGGCCACTTCATCGCCGGTAACCTAGGTGCTTTCGATGCGCCTTTCTTCAACATAACGCCTGGAGAAGCGGCGTGTATGGATGTCCAGCACCGGCACATGCTTGAGACGGCATATCACGCTCTTGAGGACGGTGAGTATATCCATTTCGAGTAAGGCTTGGAACCAATGCGAAGCTGAATTGCGACGACAGCCGGAATTCCCATTAATAAATGCTCCGGGTCGGATACAGCCGTGTTTACTGGGTGCTTTAGCAACGACTACGCGGAACTCCTCCAAGCAGATCTAGAAGCTGAGCAGCGGCATGCGGCATTAGGGGTATCTGCCGCGATGCTAGCAAACCGCATTAGTTGGTTTTTCAACTTCACTGGTACGTTTTGCAGCCTTTACTTGTAATGAACCCTGTGCTTGGAGCAGACGATGGACAATTGTTGTTGCGTGAAGGTCTCTGAAAACACCTTCGTGGACGCTATCTGGCTGTTGACATGATGCCTCTTTGTCCACGCGGCGTGGCCTCGAGGCCGTCCCCTGACATTATCTAAACTACCAAGGTGAACTCCCACTTATATCACGCTTTACTTCTTCTTAGGTACATCGTTGAACCTCGACACTGCCTGCTCGAGCAGCCTCGTCGCGCTACATTTAGCCTGCCAGGACCTCAGAGCAGGAAACTGCAGCATGGCGCTAGTGGGAGGTGCGAATCTCGTTTTCCATCCCAACTTTATGAATTTATTCACCGATGGTAACTTTCTGGGCAAGGACGGCCGCTCGTGGAGCTTTGATCAGCGCGCCAACGGCTACGGTCGCGGCGACGGCCACGCCGTCCTCGTCGTTAAGCGCATGGCCGACGCCGTTCGCGACGGAGACACAATCCGTGCTGTGATCCGGAACTCGGCCTCGAACCAGGACGGGCGCACACCGGGTATCACTGTACCGAGCGCGGATGCGCAATCGATACTCATTAAACGCGTCTTTCGACAGGGAAACCTCGATATGGGGCCTACCCGTTTTTTTGAGGCTCATGGCACAGGTAGTGCGTCTGTTCTCAGCCCAAGCGTTAACCCCTGCTGATTCGTCATGTGTCCTCTCAGCACCCATCGGGGATCCAATCGAGGCGAATGCAATCGGCAGCGCCTTTCAAGACTATAGATCGGCAAACGACCCTCTCTATATCGGGGCTGTGAAGGCAAATATCGGCCACCTTGAGGGTGCCAGCGGCTTGGCTGGAGTGATTAAAACCATTCTCGTACTAGAGAAAGGTATTATACCCCCAATTGCCAACTTAGAACACCTCAACAGCAAGATTGATGCAGACAGATTGCATCTTGTCGTATGTAATCTTCGATCGAGGGGAGTTCCGTGGATATCATTGACGAGAGTGCACATAGTTTCCGCGAGAAGTGGCCGTGTGGCCTACCCCTGGCCTGCGTCGCGCTTGCGTGAGTTAGGACCACGACCCCGTGAGAGAGTTTGTGAGACTTATTCGTTAACAGGTCAACTCCTTTGGTTTCGGCGGAACGAACGCTGTAGTGGTCCTTGATGACGCGTACCACTATATACAGGCACGTGGCCTGACAGCTTTCCATCGTACTTCATCCACCCTACCTCACGTGAATGTGCCAATAATGGCGATACCTGCCACCAATGGCATCGTTGATATCCAGAAAGGCCCCGATGGAAAGAGCCATTCCACTCGGCCAATTCTTCTGGTTTGGTCCGGAGCCGACCAAGATGCTTTGCAGACCCTCTCCAATGCTTACCGGCAGCGTCTTGAAGCGCGACGGAACGCGTCCGAGTGGGACGTCCGTGATCTCAACTACACACTAGCCAAGCGCAGAAGCCACCTAGCCTGGAGATCTTGGGCTATTGCTACCGAGTCGGGAGGCCCGAGGGATTCGCCACTCGCTCTTGTATACCCCTTTCGTCCACCAGCTAAGGCTCTCACTGGCGATATGGCTCGGATTGCCTTTGCATTTACTGGGCAAGGGGCCCAGTATCTGGGGATGGGGCGTCAGCTCACCTCGTTCACTGTGTTTCTCGATAGTCTGGTGACTTCTGAGCGGTATCTCAAGATGCTTGGCTGCCCCTGGTCCGTTGTCGACACAATTCGCGCGCACGACCTAGATGATAGCTTCTCCATCGAGAGCCCCGAATACAGCCAGCCACTCACTACAGCCCTTCAGATTGCCTTGGTCGATTTACTTGCAGCATGTGGAGTCCATCCCTCGATAGTTATCGGCCACTCGTCTGGAGAAGTTGCTGCCGCATACGCATGCGGAGGCTTGTCGCACCTTTCGGCCATCAAAGTCGCCTACTATCGTGGCACGCTCTCGGCACGTCTCGCAGCAGCTACAATCGCACAAGGCCAATCTACGTTAGGCATGACGGCTGTTGGGCTTTCAAGGCATGAGGTACAACCATTTCTTGATAGACTCGGAGAGGGGGCCATGATCGGGTGCGTGAACAGTCCCAAGAGCGTTACGCTCACTGGGGAAGTGACCCAGTTGTCCAAGTTGGAGCAAATTCTCAGGGCCGACCGGATCTTTGCTCGTCGTCTTCGTGTTCCCTTAGCGTATCATTCGCGGTTCATGACGGAAATCGCGGACGATTACCTTGCTGCACTGGGGGATGTTCTGGGAAAGAGAGACAACGGAGCCGACTTAGCGCCTATGGTCTCTTCCGTGACTGGCGATATAATTGACTCCAATGCCCTGGCCCAAGGATCTTATTGGGTGCGCAACCTCACTTCCACAGTCCATTTCGAATCTGCCTTTTCCAAGCTGGTGCGCCAAGATGAAAAACTAAGGCAGCAATTGGGTGGGCAGTTCCCAGCGGCAGACCTAAGGGTCACTCATGTTCTCGAAGTCGGCCCACACAGCGCTCTCCAAGGACCGATCCGCGAGTGCCTCCAGTCTTTAGTGCCGAAAACTGGGACAGCCTCGCAACTCGTCTACATTCCCTCACTTATCCGAGGCCGCGATTCAGCCGTCGCGCTCCTCGAGGCGGCAGGTGAGTTATACTGCGCAGGTTTTCCTGTGGATCTCTTACGTATCAATGGGCTCGGTGAAACGCCTCGCCCAGCTCCTCTTGACCTACCGCCGTATCCCTTCAACCATTCGGAATCGCACTGGAGAGAGCCTCGCTTCAGCAAGAACCTCCGCTTCCCCCTAGCTCCTCGTCATGACTTAATCGGGATGCCCAGTTTAGACTGGAACCCTCACGTTGCGCAGTGGCGCAATGTTATTCGCATTGCCGAAGTTCCCTGGCTCGTAGATCACACCCTAGCCGGCATGGTTGTCGTTCCTGCCGCTACAATGGTCACCATGGCCATAGAGGCTTTTAAGCAACTGCAAAGCAGCTTTCTCGGTCTGCAGATTCAAGATATAAACTTTTCCCATGCCATGGCCTTTTCTTCAGGGCAAGATAGCATCGAAATCCAGTTGAATCTGATAACACCCCCGAAGTCGCTGGGGCAGTCTTCGGCCCAGTTTCGTCTGTTCCTCATGGAAAGCGGGAGCTGGATCGAGTGCTGCAATGGCTCCATACGCGCGGTGACAAGCGTGCAGGACCGCGACCGCATTCTTCAGTCTGGCCCGTGGCTTGACGGGCAAGGGACCTCACCCGCCAAATGGCTCTACCGTATCACGAAAATCTGCCAGAGCATTGAGCAGGACATTTACATAGATCAAGACCCAAACGGCATCGTCTGGGGCCCCTGCTTCCAAAACATCCAGCAAGCTCGTTTCGACACCGGCGGCAGAGTGGTTGCGCTTCTCGACCCGGAATCATGGAAGGCTAGGGCGGTGGACGGAATGCCACATCCATCCTATGTAGTGCATCCATCGACAATTGACGGCCTTATCCAACTACTTAGGCCCGCCATTAGAATTATCAAGGAAAATCAGGTCCTACCTGCAATGATGCCTACTCGTATACAGAGTCTCTGGGTTAGCTGTGAAGTTCCAGAGCTACCACAGGGAAAGCTAACTACTGCTGGTGTCTTTCAACTCCGAGGTTACCGAGGGGGCGGGGGCGATGTTGTGGCTATCAGTGAAGAAACACAAACACCATTCCTTGTTGTTACAGGCCTTGAAGCAACGTTTGTGGGCAGCGACGACCCCGGAAGCTCACAGCTACCATTGACAGCTGAATCCCCTCCGCTTTGTCACCGGCTTGAATCACGGCCTGATATTTCTATCATGACCTCGGGGCAGCTCCTCGCATACTGTGCTTATGATAGGCCACAACGGGAAGATAAAGCCACTTCGGCCTATCATGAGCAGGCCATCGCGGTTGTAGCCTTTATAAAAGACGCGCTTGACTTCCTGAATAGTAACAAGATTATCAATCTAAAGGGACACATCGAGAAATATTTTGTTCCCTGGATGCATCATCAGCTCCAACTAGTACGGGCAGGCAAGTTCTATGTCAACGAACAGTCTCTCGAGTCTCTTCTGAGCAACACGGAGTATCGAGAGCAGCTTATAGAACGTGTCGAAGGATCGGGACCCAACGGCCTGCTTTACATGACATTAGGCCGCAACTTGATTGACATTCTCTCCGGCGCTATTGATCCCCTCAATTTTATCGGCCAAAATTGGAGGCTTGCTGGTGGTTGCTACGAGGAGGCTCTTGCAGCTGACCATGATTCCTACCCTGCCTGCAGGTTCGCTAGCCTGATGAGTTTCAAGAACCCATCCATGAAGATCCTCGAGCTCGGTGCCGGCACTGGTCGCACTACGAGCGGCCTTCTCCAAGCCATGAGCTCTGGTGGTCTGATGAGGTGGTCAACATACGATTGCACTGATATCTCTCCAGCCTTCTTGCCCGCGGTCCGCGCTAAATTCCACTCCTATTCAGGTCATATTAGCTTCGCCACATGCGACATTTCACAAGATCCAATCACCCAATCTTTCACCCCAGGAGGCTACGACTTAGTGATCGCTTCACAAATTCTGCATCTCACCATTGACATCGACCAGGTCTTGCTCAACGTAAGGAAGCTTCTCAAGCCGGGGGGGAAGCTCCTTCTCATCGAGACCACGCTCCCAGATACCGCCGTTCAGACTGGCTTTACATTTGGCCTACTTGAAGACTGGTGGAGTCCTTTGGAACGCGGAGGCCGCTTAGGCTCAACAACACGAAGCCCTTACCTCACCACAGAGCTGTGGGACGAGCGCCTTCGGATCTCTGGATTCTCTGGAGTTGATTTTGAAATCTCCAGACAAGATAACGTTGATATTCGCCAGAGTAGCATGATTATCTCGACTGCTATCCACGGTCGCAGCGTTGATGAAAAAGCCATGACGCCACGTCAGGTTCAGCCCGAAATTCGCATCATTCTTGACGATAAGTATCACTGTCAGACGATAGTGGCAGAATTTATACAGTCAATATGCTCCGAGTCGTGTATCTCTTGTACAGTACACACCATTGATCGATTTCCTGATGCACCCTCTTCTAGTTCAACAACCACCATCGTCCTTCTGGAGCTCGATTCTGTTTTCTTGTACGGGATCTCGTCTGCCAACTACAAATATCTGCATTCCGCGTTATTCAATTCCAACAGCGTACTCTGGGTTACTAGGTCCACGGCTGCTAGAGGAGCGTACGAAGAACCACGCCATCACCTCGCCGACGGACTCGGCCGCGTACTTATGTCCGAGGATTCCACGTTCAAATTCTCGACGCTGGGCTTAACCGAATTCGACCGCGACCCAGAACAAGTGGCAGAGATCATCTCCCGCCTTGCGCATCATGTTGCTGAGTGCCCTGTGCAAAATCTGGAGACCAGTTGGGTGTTTTCGGCCCGCGACGGCCTGTTCCACATCTTTAGGGTCACAGAAAGCTCTAGTATGGACACAATTATCAAGAATACATTATCCACTAGCCATTTACAACAGGTCCGACCAGCCGTCGACAACGTTCCGCCACTCAGTCTTTCTGTTAATGCACCAGGGCAGCCTGATTCTACTCTTGAGTGGCGCGAGGTCGCAGATGAGCCTCGTTCTTTGCAAGAAGACGAAGTTCGCATCCAAGTGCGCGCAGTCGGACTGACGAGGAAGGATCGGATGATTACCGCCGGACAGCTGAATGAGTCCACGGAAATCGGAAGCGAAATCGCTGGTGTCGTCATTGCTGCGGGCAAACAGTCTGGCCACTCTGTCGGAGACCACGTCTTTACTGCCTTGTCCTCGTCCTGTCGTAGCACCATGACGCTGAGAGGCGACACTGCCATTCAAATGCTGTCACATATGAGCTTCGAGACGGCGGCGTCTCTACCTCGTGCTCTATGGCTAGCTTACCACAGCCTCGTTAATGTGGCGCGAGTGTGCCCAGGAGAGACCGTTCTTGTCTTCCTAGGCTTGAGCGATGTTGGACAGATCGCAGTACAGATCGCTAGGAAGCTCGGCGCGAAAGTTTTAGTTACTGCAAGATACGCTGAGGAAGAAGCCCGACTTCTTCCAGAGACACACCACGTGTCTGAGAATGACATCCTCCCCACGGATGATGGTGCCTTTCTGGGCCACCTTCTTGAGCGCACAGAGGGACGCGGGGTCGACGTCGTTGTCGGTACTTTGGCAGATGAGGAAACCTCTGGTGATTTGTTCGCCCACGGATTGGCTGTTTGCGGACGGGTCGTCGACATAAGTGTTCAAGCCGGGCCTTGGCGTCTCTTCGGCGGCTCTAGGGGGGCCGCAAGTAATATTATGACGGCCTCTGTCCGTATCGATGAGCTGTTAAAGAATGCGCCAGAGATGGCTTACAATACCTTGAGAAGCGCTGTCAAATTTGCCTTGGCAGAGCAGTTAACGGCCCCACAGCCTATTCATGTCACCCGTGGTTCAGACCTTAGTAGAGCGATCACCGATTTGCAGTCTAACGATATCGTAGGGAAACGTGTGATTCAGCTAGACCAAGAGAATGACTTTGCTGTAAGTCCTTACTCACCTACCTTCCTTTTTCACATTTTTAAATCACCTCGTGGAAAGGTTTGTTGGACCTCACACTCATCTCGCTACAGGCCAATATGATTACCAGACCGAAACATCCTTTTGTTGCGAATGCAACCTATATCGTCGTTGGTGGTTTCGGTGGAATCGGCCGTGGCATTGTTCGCTGGATGGCCAGCCGCGGGGCGCGGAATCTAATGATTCTGTCCCGTTCCGGAGCTAAAAGCGGACGTGCCCGGACTCTGATGGCTAAACTTGAGAAAGACGGAGTGCGGATTCAGGCGCCCATAACCGATATAAGTGACCTTGATAGCCTACGTCGAACTATTTCCGAGCTGGCAGAGGTGATGCCACCCATCCGAGGTTGTATCCAGGCCGCAGTGATTGTCCGAGTAAGTTCGCAAAGTGATGCTTCTCTTCTGCCCCAATGGGCAGGCCAAGGATATTGAACTTAAGCAAGACAGACCACCATGCATATTTGCTGACAAGGAGAATTCCCATTTAGGATAACCTCTGGCGGAACATGACATATCACGACTGGCACGTCAGCCTGGGCGCCAAGGCCACGGGCTCGTGGAATCTCCACGCGGTCTTGCCTCCCAATCTCGACTTCTTCATACTCATTTCATCCATCAGCAGCCTGTTCGGAAACCGGGGACAGGCCAACTATTCAGCCGGCAATGCGTTCAAGGACGCCCTCGCCCACCACCGTATTGCCCACGGCCAGAAGGCCGTGTCCATCAACCTCGGCCTCATGGTCGATGAGGGCTTCGTTGCTGAGACCGCCACTGTCGAGGTGATCTTACGGCGCCTCCAGCTGATGAAAGAGCTCCACATGACCGAGTTCCTGGCTCTCCTGGAGCACTACTGCGATCCGGCCTTACCACTTCTACCAGACTCGCAGGCGCAGGTCGTCTTCGGTATCGAGCTCCCGTCTGTAGTAATGGCCAAGCTCAAGGGCGAGGATTTACACCATTCCATCTATCGTCCCATATTCAGCCACCTGTTTGCTATGGGACGAGGAAGTGGCACCGCTGAGGACCCATCCAAGGCTGCCGTGGGGCGGATCAGTCGGGAGGCGGCCTTACGAGCGACCGAAACGGAGGACGAGGCCGGCTCATTGGTAACGGGGTGGCTGCGAGCCAAAATTGCGCATGTGCTAGGACTGACCGTGGAGGATGTCGACACAGGGCGGCCTATACATACGTTTGGTATCGACTCGCTCGTAGCGCTTGACCTGATGAATTGGTTTAATCGAGAGGTCGGCGCCGAGGTACAGGTGTTTATGCTACTAGGAAATACTCCCATGGAGGAGCTAGCGAGGGACGCAGCTCGGAGGAGTCGGTTTCTTGGGGTCGCAGAGTTTCAAAAGAAGCCGTAATCTGAAAGATTTCACGGCTAAGTAGTATCGCGCGGTGTGGCCCGAATACTGTGTGTGAGTCCAATAAGATAACACACCTGGGCACAATAGAGAATAGGTACGTGGGGTTCGCAGGGGATCCGAGTAATTATGATTACGCAAAATCCCCGAGAACGATGAGTGTTATACATAAACCAAAATCTCCGTTACCTTTCTTAGTGCAGCTACAAGCCTGTCCCACTTCGTCTGCCTTCCTTGGAACGTCGTGACTAGCCCCGTGAAGCGCCTCAATCCGCAAGCGTTCGTCGAACATTTGGATCAGCGCCTCGCTGTGCCCGGGATAATCCTTCTCCACCCGATTCTATAGGTGAATCGTCGGGAGCCGGATCCCCCTCTCTGGCACATCCTCTACTAACATAAGTCTCGTCTCCCCTTTCACTAACACTGCCTGGTCTATCGGCTTGAATTGGGACAATGTCACGGGCTTCTAGGTACGAATGGCAATGTATGGGTAGATCCCGAATACTTGTTGACGCACGAGGAGCCCTAACTACTACTTCCAATAGCTAAATTTCTATATACAAACAGCCTCTTTGTTCTGTACCTTGAAGGCGTAGGTATGTGGTCGTAGGTACTCAAGATGGTGACAGACAACTCCCCCAGCGATCATCTATTCATACCACATCAGCTTGGAGATATCACGAAAGCTTGGGCACTTTCGAAATTGCACTTTCGAACGTGGAAATTGTTTATTGGTATTACCTATGTCACACCCCATTATCCTTTAACGAAAGGGGCGATGTGTACAGACCGATGATTCAATTTTACTCAAACTTCCTTTTCGGCTTCATTACCACTATGGTATTGGATAGTTCAGTGCACCATCTTCAGTTTAATATCAAATCGCTGCAGCTCTTTTTACGATAGTTGGGGCTACCAAGCCCCGGGTTAGAGAAAATCAAATACAGAATAGGGGTTAGTAAGTATTTTATATATCCACGCATGCGATAGCTATTGTTGAGGTGCTAGAGAGCTGGGGAGGGAATGGTGTGTCTCTAAGGCGCAACGACTCTAGCAAGGGGGCACACGCGGAGGGATCTTCCTCCTTCCACAAGGAGGGTAATCTTGGATTTTTATCCTCGATGCATACTGACACACTGTGGCTGGAGCTCAAGTTCGAGTAGAACCTGGAGGGCTAGAAATGTTGGAAGGGAGGATCACGGTTAAGTAATGACTTTAACTTACATTTTTCAGACTGAGTAGCTATCCGAGTTCTAGTTGATGACTGGCCTCCGCGCGGCGGTTGAGTCGAAGTGGCACCTGCTAGGCCCCGGTAGGGGTTCACGCTGTCACCAATACACGCGTTCAAATTTCTCCTTCTGCGCCAATCTATAGAGCGAGTCGATAAATGTCAGATGAGTTGGTCACAGAGCGAATATACAGGCTAGCCTACGGCTAGGAATAAGTGTAGTATAGGGCTCAATAGAGTAGTCAACTAATTCCTGAACCTCTCAGCCCCCCCGACACCTATATATATATATAGCCAGATCATAGGAAATATAACCACCACACGGGTCAGTTATATAGTCACCTGACAATGAAGTACCCTTAACAACAGGCACCGCGGAGAATAATATAACGATAGTTCCTTCGTCCTTATGTCACCCCGAATAGATATAGCTCACTAACGCCCTAAATCTTCAAGGAGAGCCCTTCAGACCCCACCCCTTCAGCTTCTCCAAGATAGTCTCTGTGTATAGCTCTAAGCAAGAAGTATGTATCTCCCGATAGCTGTAGCCCGAAGACTGCTAAAGGGACCCAGAAGCCAAGAGCACCATTCCAAGAAAATGGACCTCTTGTGGCAACATGAACAGCTGTTGACCAAAACAACATCGCAGCGACGACAAAGTTCACCACGGCCATGAACTTGGGGTACAGCGGAATCTCCCTATCATCTATAAGGATAGCGTATGCCCATGCCAGGGTCATGAACACGAACGGCTGAAAGGGCATGACGAAAAACAGCCAGAACATATCGTTTAGTAGCTGGAATACCTCAGGATCTCGCTCTATCCGAAGTCCTGCTACTCCCAGCACCATACCAGGAAGAAGAAAGCCGATGATGCCTGCAATTCCTGACGCAAGCTGTATAGTTGGAAGTAGCCAAGGGATTTTTGGGATGCGTCGCAGCTGATCGGAGATGACAACTGTATACGGCAACCAGAGTGTTCCAGCGAACATCATGAAAGCGCTGCATACATGTATACCAGTCTGGTGATGTTCGTAATGTTCCGCTATACGCTCCGCTGTGTAGTGTGGCGGTAGGGGAGGGAGGAAATCTGCAGCTATGAGACCTATCAAGAAGAAAACGGCAGTGGCTAGGCCGCAACAAGCGAATGCATAGTGTAGCCCTTTCGACCCCCAAATCCCAGCCTTTGCCGGCCGAGCCGTGGGATGGCCAAGTCCCGTATGTACTTCTCGAACATCCATCATGAGTACTGGTCGTATTTCGAATGTGGTATGAGCTTGTCGTTCTTGATCGTTTTGGTTTGGAGAGTATAGTAATGCGAACTTCAACGAGATATATGACACAGTAAGAGGTTTGAAGAAAGATAATTCAACTGTAGAAGAACTGTGACGCAAAAGCCAACTGGTATAATGAATTTTGCCCTAGGCAGCGACCTCTTGCCGGCAATCTGATGGGACATGCATGGGATGAGTGTCCTACCAAGTGTGCGGCCATGAAAGTCCTATATATATACTCCTTGTCGGGTATGCGTAGCAGAGCGTTTTAATGCCGATGCTCTACCTAAGGGCTCGCGAATACGCGCCGATCTGTGGACTCGCAACGGCATCCTGCAAGGAGGTTCTCCCATTCAGGATGTGATGGGAGGTGAAGCTATCTAGCTATTTTCGATTCGCGATCGCATATTACTATGATCGCAGTTACATACTGCATCATGTTGTAGTTGCCGTTATCACATGAGCTAAGACGTGCATAGTGTTTCATCGAGGCCTTGAGAATTGCCCTGTCTGACAGATTGATGAGTAAGTATGTAGATGAAATGCTTCCATAAATGCTCTGAAGCGTCAGCTCATCTGTACCGCAACATGAGCGCAGCGTGAGTGACTATAGTGATGTGGCGCCGCTCGCTTATGCATGTACGTCCGCATTCTATTGGAGCGAGCTTGCCTGACGGCATATGTCAGAACGATGAACGGTTTTTCAATAGGAAGCGATTTAATATTTGACAAACTTAGCGGAAGAAAACACGATGCACTGCCGCTGCTTCATTGACTATCCTTTTCTGCATCGGTATGAGAAGCCTCTTTGGGCGCACTTTGAAGAATTACTGTGTCGTGGACTTACATGAACCCTAGTCGCGGCGTTGTGATTACTATATGGCTCACCGGTTCGCCTACCATCAACTATCGATGCACAGCAGACTTCATGTAACTCAGGATCGTTTTAATGCGATCATGTTGGAGAAATCGATTGGCAATAGGCTACGTACGACGGTGAGCGGCTAGTCTTTAGACTTTTGATCCGAGACTCTGTGTATGCTATATGCGTCTAGAAAGTGGAAAGTAGTCGGGGGTCGTTCAAGGAATTATGGCTTTTCGTCCCGCCTACTGATGTTTACTCACTCCTGCATACCTTATTAGCATTATTTATACTGGGAGTGTAGACCTTCAAACCCCTCATGATGGCCAGAAAGTCTACTGCCCTAACCGTTAAATCCAGGAGGGACTACTTGACTGATTGTATACAACTGTCTGCGAAGCGAATGATTTTTGATTCTTGATAAACCGCCTAATGAAGCCCAGATCTATTAGCTCATACGGAGATGTTAAAGGAACAGATTCTGTATCTCCCCGATCATGATATTAGCACATACAGTATATACAACTCTTGGCGCGTCACCTTACACTCACCTTCAGAGTTGTGATTTAATCAGACTAAGAATAAAGCTTTAGTTATACTATGTAGGTAGCACTTGACTAGTAATACGTATTGGAAAGTAGAGTCGCGGAGCTGAGAGGATGTAGGCATCCAAAAGGTACTTAAAATACATTAGCGCAAGAGGGGGGTTAATTGAGACGGTCACAGTAATTCTCTCCAGTTTAAAAACTGTTATATAATTTTTAAAACTACGTTTCTAGTTAAAAACTATTACGGTAATTGTCATATAATTATAACTGAATTTTTTGTAAAAGCTATATTATTTTAAAAATAGTTTTATAAATAAAAACAGTTATAACTTATTATATAATTTTTTTAAGTTTAAAACGGTTTTAAACCGCTATAACTATTACAGCTAATTAAAACAATTATAGCTGCTTAAAACAATTATAATAGCGTTTTTTTTATTTATAACTACAACTGCTTTTTTAATATATAAGCCTTTATAAATTAAAACAATTACTTTTTAATATATAAAATAAAAGTAACTTATAATATAATTATATAACTTTATAACTATAAAACTATAAACTTGTTGTTTAATTATAATATTAATAAACTAAATATTATATAGCGCTTAAATAACTAAATTATATAAGATGTAAAAAGTAGTAAGTAAATAAATATTTATTTTATAACTATTTTTTAAGCTATATTAAGTACCCTTATATGTAGTATTATAACACCCTTAAAAACTATTTTAGGTTGCTATAATTGTTTTATTTATATATAACTGTTATTAAATTAATATAATTATTAAGCTAAAAAATAGTTATTAAACATAAATAGTTACTATATAAAAATATAGTTACTAAATTAATATAGTAACTAAGTTGCTAAATTATTTTTAAACAACAATGGTTACAAAGTTAAAAAATCGTTTTATATTTATTATAGTCTTAAATATATAATATTTAGAAGATGTTCATATAGTAGAAACCATTTTTAAAGTTGGTAACAGTCATTGTGATCGTCTCCTATACCCCCCCCCCCCTCGCGCTAATGTAAGTTTACGCATATATGTTATATGTTCCTTATTGTATCTGCAGCTGTTGGGCGGGTGGCCTGCCTGGCAAGCAGTATTCCTATTCTGCAGGGGTCGAGTCTCTATCTAAGTTCCCTTTAAAGTCTTACGGCATGCAGGGCATACCTATTTCCCAATCAAGTTATCCAGGAGGTAGGCACAAAGCAGGTATGTATGTAGATTAGAGCCCCGTGACTGCGTGAATACTGCAATAGCCTTGTTAGATGTCATCCTGTTGTAAAAACAGGTACCCAAGGTGTTAGAAATAAGCAATCTAGTTGGTTGTTTAAAGGTAATTCTATTAAAATGGTCTTAAGGTATAGTTTAGTTATATTAGTTATAAATATATATATTGCAAAATTTTATAGTATATATATTTTAGCGCTATATGCTAGGTTTATTTAAATAATTAATCTTAATAAATATTTAATATATATTTTTTATATTTAATATATTTTTTTAAAAAAACAACTTTTATAAATTATTTTTTTTAATAAAATTAAAACTATTTAAAATTTAAAAAATTAAAAAAATTAATATTTTAAAGCAAATTTAAACTATTAAAAATATAAAATATATAAATATATATTATATATATTATTATTATATTATTAAAATTTTATTTATTAAAAATAATAAAAGTTTTAAATAGTTATAAAATTTTAATTAAATATAAAAATTAATAAAATATTAATTTTTATTAAATTAAATAAATAATATAATTATATTATTATTAATTTAATTTAATTTTTATTATATTTTTAAAAAAATTAAACTTTTTTAAA